>OY754312.1:47416768-47770877 GCA_963573325.1 Astragalus glycyphyllos | reverse complement strand
CAAAGCCAACATGTCTTCTTTAGCCTTCTTTGGACTAAGAGGGTGAAGAGTAAATTTAATTTTATTGTGAACAAAAGTGTATTTATTGGATTCACCATCATGAAAAACTTTCCTATCAAATTGCCAAGGTCTCCCTAGCAATATGTGGCTAGCCTCCATGGGTGCTACATCACATATAACCTCATCACAATATTTATCAATGGAAAATGATATCTTGACTTGTCTATTTATCTCTAGTTCTCCATGATCACTTAACCATTGCACTTTATATGGACTAGGGTGTGGAGTAGTTTCAAGATTAAGCTTTGACACTAACCTAGTGCTAGCAACATTTGCACAACTACCTCCATCAACTATCAAAGAACATATATTTCCTAGAATAAGACACCTAGTTTGGAAAATATTAGTTCTTTGTGAATCATTCTCATTTTGCTCATAGGCTTCAACAAACTTACTAACCATGAGCAAATCTCCCTTTTGAGACTTTTCCTTACATTCACTCTCATGTGAACTAACACAACCATTTTTCCTTAAGACCAAAAGTCTTTTAGTTGGACAATTTAATGCAATGTGCCCATACTCCAAACATTTAAAACATTTCATGTTCTTTAACTTAGGGTTTAAAGAAGAAGAGTTAGAAATTGTACCTTTACCCTTGGAGGTTGCAACATCAGGTCTTTTGGGTGGAGACCCCTCCTTCTTGGAATTGTTCTTCCAACTTGAAAAGTAGTAATTTGAAGGGGATTTCTTATAGGCCTTTTTTATTTGCAATTGTCTTTCCACCTTAATGGCTTGGTGGACAAGATCTTCAATTGTTACAAAATGGTGACGCTCAACTTGCTTCATTATATCTTCATTTAGACCATCAAGAAACCTATCCATGGTATTCTCCAAATTCTCCTCCACGTTAGCTCTAGTCATAGCCATCTCTAACTTCTCAAAGTACTCACTAACACTTTTAGTTCCTTGAGTAAGCCTATGCAATTTGTCACGCAACTCCTTTTGGGTATGAGAAGGAACATGTCTCCTCCTCATCATGGCCTTCAAATCTTTCCATTTTTCAATCGGCTCAAGTTCACAATTCCTCCTAAGCTTTTTTTCTTGATCCCACCAAGTAAGTGCATAACTTCTAAACTCCAACACAACAAGCTTCAACATTTGTTCTTCACTAACATCACAACAAGAGAAAACTTGTTCTACCTTAAGCTCCCAATCAAGATACGCTTTGAGGCCACTCTTTCCATGAAAGTTTGGAACACTCACTTTTTCTTTCATCTCATTTTCTCTCAAATAATCTCCATATTTTCTCTGTCTCTCCTCTCATAACTCCTTTCTTTTTTATACTTTCTATCTTTTTCTGTCACATTCTCTTCATACCTCTCATGCATCTTTTGGAGCAAATCTCCAACCTCATACTTCTTAAGAATTTTTGCAACACATTCTCTATTATAGTCAAAACCTCTATTCATCATTCCAACGACAAGATAACAAGTATCAAATGATCAAGCAAAGTAACAAGAAAGAACAATAGTCCTCACCACTCGCTAAGTGTTTACACTCAATAAATGTATCACTCGTGTATGTCGCTCAATTATGGCTTTTTCTATAATGTTCACTCTAGCCTTTTTCCACTCCCTAATGCAACTCTTCAAGTTCTTAAAACAAACCAAACAAGTCTCAATCAAGTTTGTGGAAAACCTCTACACAATTGTGGCAAAACACACATGAAAGTTATCATTCAAGAGGCCAACAAAGACAAGAGAAACTTTCTAAGACAAAACCAAGGAATTTAAAAGACACGAAAGAAAGAAAAGCAAAGGAAGACACACTCAAATAGATAACCAAGGAGACGACTTAAAAAAGAACAAAAGATAAAACTTAATAGATAACCATTGCAATTTGCTTCCATCATCTTCCTCTCTGAGCTAATCAACAAAAGATAAAACTTAATCGATGATCAAATACTTTTGCTAAAATGGAAACTACGAGAAACAAAAGGGACAGCAAAAATCAATCAGTGAAAAATATACTGTACGATGGACGTGCAACAACATGGTAGTAAAGCGATTGATGGTTCATATGAAAATGCAAATTTCCTTTTAATTTCTCCCAAATATATTATTCACCTTTTTTTTAACTTTAACAGAATACACTTTTCACAGACGTACCACTCCGTTTCTTTTTTAACTAACTAATTCCATTAAGAGTGAATAAACATTAACAAACAAGTAATTAATAATTCCATAACATTAAGTAAGAGAGAGAAAGAGAGAGATTCATTTCACAGAAGGTAGCAACATTTCCAAAACTATTTGGCAACCGAACAACAGAGACAGAGAGCTATTCCTAGAGTCGTCCTAGTAAGAAAGGAAAAAAGTAAAATAACGACAAAAGCTTAAAAGAAATTAAAAAGTAAAAAAGAAAATAAAAGAAGTGTTCACAAGCGAAGAGTGAGATCAAGATTAAGATGGTCAGAAGAAGCATCGCGAAGCTTAGGAGACGCATTGTGGTGAGAGAGAAGAGGTTGAGGAGCAGTGGAAGTAGCAGGAGGATGAGCACGGAAAGGAAGAGGAAGAGGAAGAGCATGATGGTTATGATGATGTGTTTGAAACTGCATGTTGTCAACATGAACCCAATAAGGATTATGATGAAAGAATGGAGCAGGTTCATCAGCTACTTCAGAAGTGGGTTTGTTAGGAGAATAGTTCCATGGCAATGCTTGTGGTGGTGGTGGTGGTGGTGGTGAAACAACAGACACATTGTTACTGTTATTATTGTTGTTCATTCTTCTAGCTGCAGCTCTTTCTTGTTTGTGAGCATTTTGGTGACCACCAAGAGCTTGAGAAGTGTAGAACTTACGGTGACAAAAGTTACATTGGAATGTGCGTGTTGAGGAAAAGGGTGGTGGAGCTCCTCTTCTTTCATAATTGTTGCTTGAAGGTGAAGGTGAAGGTGAAGATGATTGATGCTTGAACAACTCGTAGATAGTTGCTGGATCTCCCATTTTTTTCAGAATAGAGAGTGTGAGATAGTCAGTGAGTGAGGAAGTGTGTGTTATAACAGCTTATATAGAGAAGAGAAGAGAGTGTGCTGCTAGATAGCTAGCTAGGTTTTCCTTCTTTGGGGATGTGTGCTAATATGATTAGTTTCCTTCTTAAATTCCCGTTTTGCCCTTCCTCACTCTCTGGATAAACAGATGATGAGTAAACCTAAAAGTCGAACAATAAGAAGGGAAACAAACTAATTAGTTATTAGTTTCAAAAGTAACTTAAAAACCGAGTCATTTAGAGTGTAGTTGTGAATGTTGTTGGATAAGGATTGAAGTGGGATTGAAAAGGAGGGATAGAATGGGAATAATACAGTAGGTAGGAAAAGGAATCAGAAAAGACGTGAAGGGAATGATATGCAGAAAAGGACAAAGAAGAAGTGGGAGGAGTAATAGTGAAATAGTACAAATAGAAAACACTACGTTACGACCTCTCCTATGCTGAGAGAGAGAGAGAGGGGGGAAGGTTGTTGAGGCAATGCATGAGAGTGCAGTGCGGTTACGTCTGTACGTGTTTACCCTTACTTTTTTTTTGGTGAAAAAAAATGCATGTTCTAATCAAGGGAAAAAGCTCAATAGTCGAAGAAATAAATCAAGGGAAGAAGATTTTTTTATAAATTTTTAATATACCTCTCTCTGACTTTTACTTGTTATTTTTTATAAAGAAGATTTATTAGATTTGGGAATTTTATATCATATACACCGATTAAAAAAATAAAGCATGTCCTAATCTTTTCTATTATTTTGTTGGTAGGGTATATTGCCTAGTACTAGTTGTACAGTACGTGCAAGAGTTGGGAGCTTACGGAGCAATATTAATGAAGCATATTCTGATCCTTCATTTTGATACGCCACACAACACAAATAACTAAACCAATTTGCTCCTACAATCATCTACTACTCTTGTGGCTAATTGACAAAAACTTCATATTTTCAACTATACCACATACAAATATAAATAGTAAAGTTCTTTTATCCACTCGTTATTATTTATTTTAGTCAAAAAAGTTGTTATTTTATTAAAGCACAATATTGTTGAAGTGTTTAAAAATACAAATTAAGTAACTAAAAAGCTATTGAAAAATACAATTTATAATTATTATAATCATTATACACACCTTACAGTTGGTTGTCTTGGCAATTTCAACGACACGAGGATGTCACCTTCCGAGTTCGCACTTAAGTGTGAGCAGTGGTACGTAGTGTGTGTAGTGTTTATTTGTCATTTCATCTAAGTAGACAAAAAAATTATGCTTTTTTAGTGTTTCTGTTTCTGGCTCTGTTACGACAGGAACCTATGAATTAGCAGCAAACCAAGACAGAGATATGCATACAATCTGAGCACACGAACCAGAAATCACCAGTAGCAGCCGAATGCGAACACAAAACACAAGTCAATCACGAAATTGAAGATACGCGCGAAGAGCAGCAAAAGAACGCAATGAACAGGTAAACCCTAAACTAGAAAATGAACACCAATTTGATCACCCAGTTCGGAATCAATTGATTCCTACGTCTGGGGGGCTAAGCAATTACTTAGGCCCAATGAATTGAATCTGGAAGATGAGCAATTACAATCAATTCGTTTTTCCCCAAATTGAATCCCCCTCACTTCCCATAAACCCAAGTTTCCCGTGTTTCTCTCTGCACTAAATTCCCAATTTCTAGTATTGTTCATCTGCTACAAATGATACTGAAAGTAAACACTATATAGTGCGCGCCAATTTCCCTAGGCGCCTAACAGCTATTTGAATTGTAACTAACTCACTTAACTAACATGGCCATTTGCTGTTAAGTGAACTAACTATCATAACAGACTTTTATCTATTCTGTTATTGAGCATAGAACTAGGAAACAAATTAACTTGGTCCCATTTGACAACAATCACTACGCCAGAAGTAGGAAAAATAGGCGCTACCTTAAGCAGCGTTTATTAAAAAGCGCAAGGTAAGGTGAAACGGTCAAAGGGATAGGCAGCGCTTATTTGGAAAGCGCTGGTTATTGATAAAATGCGCAAGGCAAAAGGGAGTGTTTATATGGAAAGTGCTGGGTATTTGTAAAAACAGGCAAGGCAAAAGGCAGCGTTTATATGGAGGCGTTGGGTATTGGTAAAACACGCTAGGAAATGGGCAGCGTTTATATGGAAGTGCTGGGTATTGGTAAAACACGCTAGGCAATGGGCAGCGTTTATATGGAAGCGCTGGGTATTGGTAAACCAGCGTTTATTTGGAAGCGCTGGGTATTGGTAAACCACGCTAGGCAATGGGCAGCGTTTATTTGACAAGCGCTGGGTATTGCTAAAAGCGCTAGGCAAAAGGTAGCGCTTCTAATGAAAACGCTGCCCATTGCTATTGTTTTTATTTTTCGTTTTCCACGCACAACTCTCTTTCTCTCTTTCTTTCTCGCGCTCACTCTAGCTCTCACACTCTAGCCCACCATTTTTGTTCTCACTCTCACACTCTCACCATTTTTGTTCTCACTCTCATTTTCGTTCTCACTCTCACTCGTACGTGGCTCTCATTTTCGTTTCTCCAAAGCTCATTTCTTCCCATTTTTGTTTCTCTTTCACACTTCTCCATTTTCGCACTCTCACACTTCTCCATTTTCACAAAGGATTTCGGACTTGGAAGTTCATTTCTTCCCCATTTTTGTTTCTCTTTCACTAAGGTTAGTATTATTACAAGTTGTTCTAATTATTTTATGGCATTGGTACTTTAGGTTAGATGATTGAAAGTTGATGCTTGATGATTTGTTCTTTGAAATGGTGTTTCTAAACTTGAGGGAAAATGTAGGTGTAGTGTTTGTTGAAATGTCCAAATGAAATGCTTGTTAATTTAATGTTGCTCTAGGTTAAGGGATTTTATAAATTTGGGATATTTAATGGCATTGGTACCTTAGGTTAGATGATTGAAAGTTGATGCTTGATGATTGGTTCTTTGAAATGGTGTTTCTAAACTTGAGGGAAAATGTAGGTGTAGTGTGTGTTGAAATGTCTAAATGAAATGCTTGTTAATTTAATGTTGCTCTATGTTAAGGGATTTTATAAATTTGAGATATTTAGGATTGCATGTTGTTCTAGTAATTTTAGAAGCGAATTGCAAATAAAATTATATACAACAAAAGGAAAAGGTAATTTAGACTTACATCATATGTTTTTTATCTATTTCCAAGTAGTTATTTTACATAGTTTTCATCTTCTTGTCTGTTTATTTATTTTGGATAGATAAATATAACAATAACAATATTATGTTTTATTGCAGGTCAGATGGCGGATCATAGTGATCATGACAGTGATCATGACAGCGATCATGAGTGTGATGTTGAAAAGTATATCAGAAAGCAGGTTCCTCGTGGAATGACGGTCAAAAAAGATATCATCAATCGAGTAAATAAAGGAAAAGGAAAAGTATCAGTAAGTTACTAATTACTAATTAACTTATTAATTCAACATTTAGTTTTAATTGTTTGTTAACTAATTTACTAATGACATAATGTAGGTGGTGTGGAATATTAAGGGTTAGCCAATTGGAGGAAATCGCGCAGATTTGGTTACCTTCCTCGGTAGTAAGGTAAAACAAATGATACCAATTACAATCACTACTTGGAGTGAGAAAAGTGCTGTTTTGAGGAAACACAAAGCGGAGTTTTGGTTAACAATACAGGTATATAATTTTACATCTCTTTAGTAATCTTATTTAATAAATTTGTAACCATATATATATTTATATCATTTTCATTGAATATGTGTATGCAGAAATATTTTGATGAGGATGAGTCCCGAAAAGACTGGTGTATGAAGGAAGCTGGAAAGCTACATCGGATTTTCAGGGGTAGTCTAAAAAAAATGGTTGTTTGATAATAGTGGAAACCTCAGATGGAAGCCTCCAACGCCATATAGTAGATTTATTACGGAGGAGGATTGGGTTACATTTGTTAGGAGACGCACCGAATAGGATGATTGCACTGTATGCTTTATTCAGTAAATCTTTCTTTTCTTTATCAGTCAGTGATTCTGGGAGTTTGTTTTCTCCCTCTAGTGCTTCTTCTAACCCTTGTTGAACAAGGATTGCACGCATCTTCATTCTCCATAAGCCAAAATCATTCTTGCCATTGAATTTTTCAATGTTGAATTTGGCCATTTCCATGGATCTTAATCTGTTTTGCTAATGGTGGCTCTGATACCAGTTGTTACGACATGAACCTATGAATTAGCAGCAAACCAAGACAGAGATATGCATACAATCTGAGCACACGAACCAGAAATCACCAGTAGCAGCCGAATGCGAACACAAAACACAAGTCAATCACGAAATTGAAGATATGCGCGAAGAACAGCAGAAGAACCCAATGAACAGGTAAAGCCTAAACTAGAAATTGAACACCAATTTGATCACCCAGTTTGGAATCAATTGATTCCTACGTCTGGGGGGTTAAGCAATTACTTAGGCCCAATGAATTGAATCTGGAAGATGAGCAATTACAATCAATTCGTTTTTCCCCAAATTGAATCCCCCTCACTTCCCATAAACCCAAGTTTCCTGTGTTTCTCTCTGCACTCAATTCCCAATTTTTGGTATTTTTCATCTGTTACAAATGATACTTAAAGTAAACACTATATAGTGCGCGCCAATTTCCCTAGGCGCCTAACAGCTATTTGAATTGTAACTAACTCACTTAACTAACATGGCCATTTGCTGTTAAGTGAACTAATTGTCATAACAGATTTTTATCTATTCTGTTATTGAGCATAGAACTAGGAAACTAATTAACTTGGTGCCATTTGACAACAGGCTCCTTCTAGTGTTTAGTATTTATAATGTTCATAGGTTGTGATTTCTGCTTAATGGTCCTCTTTGATTGTGAAGGGTGATTTTGTATACATGTTTTTGTGTTCCTTACAATACACATTATTATTGGAAAATGTTGGTTGTCCCGATGCATTTATCCCTAGGTGGTTCCTGAATCCCTTTGATTGGTTGGTCAAACACTGATTGACCACCAATTTATGTGTATGGCTGATGTCATGATTTAATTTTCCCGAACAATCTATTTGGGATATATTGCATAGCTAATTATTATATTAACTAGTAGGATACCCGTGCATACACACGGGTGCTGTTGTGTTCTTTTTATGAATGAACTTAGACAGAATTTAAATAGTCTAAATATTACCCCGCGAAAATAAAGACAAATTTAAGGAGATAAAAAAGGAGTCTCAAATAAAAAATAGATAAATATTAAAATTTAAAAGTGTAAAAGTATCATTTAAAAATAATCTGTGCATTTATCCTGTTTATTTTTTTTATATATCAGTATTGCTATCCTGTGTTTTTTTATATATCAATGCATCATTGCAGTTTATCTCGTATTTTTTTATATATCAGTGCAGTTATCTCATAGTTTCAATTGATTATTTTAGTTGATTAGTATATTATAACAGATAGTAGATTATCAATAACAAATATTTATCCCGTGTTTTTTATAGATCAGTGACAATTATTTGTCCTTTTTTAGATATTAGTGACAAATATTTGTCACGTGTGTTTTAAATATTAATCAGTAGTTTAAATAGTCATTAAGTCTTTTTATTTTTTTAGAAAGTTGGTTTACAGTTGTCTTCAAAAAATTTAATTATCAATGACAAATATTAAATTTCGTTTTTTTATATATCAATGCAGTTATCCCGTGTTTTCTTACATATCATTGCAATTATCTCGTAGTTTCAATTGATTATTTTAGTTGATTAGTAGATTATAGTAGATAATAAATATAGATAGTAGATTATCAATAAGAAATATTTATTTTAAATATTAATTAGTAGTTTAAATAGTCATTAAGCCTTCATGTTTTTTTTGACAGAAGTCTTCTTGTTTTTTTAATAGTATGTTTATCAATGACAAATATTAATCCTGTGTTTTTTTATATAGTAGTCTTCAAAAAATTTGGAACAAATTTTTGTCACTAATTTTTTATAGTAGTTAATTTAACGGTAAATATTTCCTCAGGTCCCTTAACTTATTTATTTGTAACAAATAGGTCCCTTAACTTTTTTTTTGTAACGCATAGGTCCCTTAACTTTTAAAAAGGTAACACTGTTGTCCCTTTTAACTTATTCAAGGGAGAGATTTTAAGGGGCAACAGTGTTACGTTTTTAAAAGTTAAGGGATCTATGCGTTATAAAAAAAAGTTAAGGGACCTATTCGTTACAAATAAATAAGTTAAGGGACTTACGCGTTCACAAAAAAAATTTAAGGGACCTATTTGTTATAAATAACCCCCGTTAGATATTTAGCCTTTTTTAATTTTATAATTTTGAATAAAATATGTTTTTAGTCCCTACAAAATCGGGTCCTTCTAAGTTTAGTCCCTACATTAACGAAATAGGCATTTTGGTTCCCATCTTATTTTGTCGTTTCCATTATTAGTCCCTAACGTTAATTGTTGCTGATTAGGCTAATAGAAATCATGACTGGCTATGACACGTGGACATTTTAATTGATGTGGCGTCCACGTGGCATGCTGACTCATATTTTTTATTAATTATATTTATTTCAGTTTTAATAAATTAATTTTTAAATTAAAAATTAAAAAAACCAAAAAACCCAAAACTGTTTCTTCTTCTTCTTCCAAATCGCAAATCGCAAATCCTAGAATCTACTTCTCTTCAATCCACTTCTCTTCAATCCACTTCTCTTCGCAAATCGCAATCCGTATACCAAAAAAATCCCCTTCAATCCACTTCTCTTCAATCTTCAAATGCATCACAGATCCCCTTCGGTCCACTTCCTCTTCTTCCAAATCGCAAGTTTCCTTTTCTTCGGTCTGTGTTTCTGGTTGTATTTCGTGTTGAATCTGGTTGTTAAAGCTTAACTTCAAATACAAAAAGAAAATTTTATGATGAATCTATTGTTTGTGTTGAGTCGATGATGATGTTGGATGGTGATGACGAAATTTTATGATGAATCTGTTTTATGACGAAATTTTATAATAAATCCCCAAATTTTATTTCGTGTTGAATCTGTTGTTCAAGGTTTTCTTTGTTGCTCAATAGGGATTCTAGGAAATTAGGGATTTGGAAAGGGGAAAAAA
This sequence comes from Astragalus glycyphyllos, assembly GCA_963573325.1. Lineage (NCBI taxonomy): Eukaryota > Viridiplantae > Streptophyta > Magnoliopsida > Fabales > Fabaceae > Astragalus > Astragalus glycyphyllos. Next base: position 47,760,742 of record OY754312.1, on the reverse strand, counting down.
CAAAGTGGAAAAATTAGGGATTTTTGCAATTTTGAAGCTGAACATGATTTTCTTGTTGTTGTTGTTGTTGTTGTTGTTGTTCTTGTATAGGTTATATGGTTGTTGTTGTTCAATTTCCCAGTTTCCTCTTCTGCTGCGTTGTTGAATGATGATGGTGACACGATGATGATGCTAGGATGGTGATGAAGGATAATTTTTAATTTTATAAAAAGTGAAAGTTGAAATAATAATAATTAATAATAAAAAAGTGAGGTGGCATGCCACGTGGATGCCACATCAATTAAAAATGTCCACGTGGTGTGTCCAGTCATGATTCTGTTAGCCTAATTAGCAATAGTTAACGTCAGGGACTAATAATGAAAACTGCAAAATAAGATAGGGACAAAACGCCTATTTCGTTAATGTAGGGACTAAACTTAGAAGGACCCGATTTTGTAGGGACCAAAAACATATTTTACCCTATAATTTTTAATGACAAAAAATAATTGTCCTTCTATTAGGTTATTTGTATAGCTTTTTGTAGTTGGATGTGAAAGAAAGTGGGACGAAACTTGTGAGTATAGATATGTGTGAAAAAGATTTAAATTTTAGTCCAATTATCATTGAGAAGAGTTAAAAGTTTGGTCCTTAAATTTACATTAGTACTCTTTAGCCTTTTATTAGGTAGTACATGTGTCAATTAAAGGTGAGGGTTAATTTTAGAAGTTCATTGGTGATATTTTTGATTATATAGAGATTAGATTAGATTAAATAGATAGATTAGATTTACTATTTTTTGTTGTTTAAAAAATGAATAGTAAGTATATCAATATCTTTTGAAGACGATGAAGACGCTTACGATGGATGGATGGATGGATGGGTGGGGGTGGAGGGAACCATCATCTCCACGATGGGTTCCGGACATAGATGCTAAGGCGACACTAGTTTTGATACGCAACGATATGGGCAAGAGAGTTCTAAAAGAGCTACAGTATGAATACAATGGAGCCATGGGAGAACGGAACAACAACATTGTCAACACAATTGAATTTTCTGGTCATCTTCATGTATGGCGGTGTACATTTTTTAATATCTAATGGGCTAACTTGGCACAACAAATGTAACTTAGTTAACATTTTAAGACTTTAAGAGACTAACTAAAAAAAGATTATTGCAACATAAAATTAAGATAAATAACTTTTCTAGTAATTTTAATACTCGTTACCTAGAAGCCTAGAAAAGATTTTGTCAATGTTAAATAAGTTTTTTTTTTACAAAAGTTAAATAAGTTTCTAGACGTCCCTAATTGTCATAAAATAAGGATGCTTTTTTTTTTTTGAAAATTAACAAATATCAATGCATGTTTAAAATACTAATAAATAATTAAAATATAATACAACTATTCATATAAAAGATTAGTCTTTAAATTATTAATATATTGAATATTGAAACACATGTAACGGTTGAGGGAATAGACTATGTTACATGTCATTGTGAGCAACGGCAACACATTATTCTCGTTTCTTTTTTTCACTGAATAGCCTGTCATTGTGCGACAGCACACCAAAAATACGGTTAGGCCATATGAGGATCATCAGGTACGCTACTCTACACCTAAGAGAGCCACGTAGTAGACATAATCATCCTATGAATTCAAAGGGTCGTGCTCCCTCATAGGAATTGAAATGAAATGGCTTAAAGAATGAAATGTAAAACATCAAAATTATTTTATTACTGACTTTCAATCCCTCACAATTTAGGCTTAGAATTAGAATAGTGTTTAGGTTTCATGTCTTGCTATTTCTTTAGGATTTGAATGATGAATTACGAGCATCTTTAAAGGGCGAAATTTATTTAGGTGAATTAAGTTAGTTTTGTGGGGTTCAGCTACTACGTAGGGTTTAAGGAACTCGTAATTGATTCAAGTAGTTCTTATTTTAATGGTGGTTATTTATAAGGAACCATATCAGAGCTCACCTGTTTATATTGTTATTGGTATTTTGTTTTTTTACAATGGCTAACTTTTTATAACGGCTACTTTTTTCTAAAACAGCTAGTTACTCGCAACGGTTAGTTTTTTACAACGGCTAAAGTTTAAGAACAATTAGTTTTTTCAAATGTTAGTTTCACAATGGCAAGTTTTCTATCAAATTTATTAACAACTAACAACAATTTATAAAAAGATAAATGTTAATTAAAATTAGAACAATACATTATAATTAAAATTACATCATTCCCTGTGTTTCCCTAATTTCTCCTTAATAGCGTCACAAGTTAAAGCATGACCTTGACATTGCTCATGAACCATATTTGACTTTTCCTTAATGAAAATTTCATAAAACCCCAGTATTAGCTATGACAATCGATTTTCTATCTGTGACATCTTCCATGCAAGTTAAATTTACAAAGGGAGTGTTGTATATGCAGTTGTGTTTCCTTTACTCTTCATTTTTTCCGCCTTTTGTCCCATTGGGCGGTCTGTCGGGATTGCAATCAATGGGGCTTTCTAGATTAGACGCTGATGAGTATGTTGCATGGGATTGCACTGTCCCTTCCATTTAGCTTCGTCCTTCAACAACCTCCACGTTGTGCTTGAATTTGAAACACTCACTAATTTTATTTTTCTTCGAAAAAATCTTTGATGTCTCTTCCATAATGTCATTTTATGGTTGCCTGCTCTTCTTGTTAGCAATTATTAGATTGTAGCAGCCACAAAAATTTTGAACTACACCATTCAACTTTTGATAGCGAGATTTCAAGGCTCTCTATGTAAATTGCCCGCGGTAGTTGTTGAAACTCTCTTTTAGTCTTCTCCAAAAGCCACCCGCTTTCTTGATCAACTCCCACAATTGGATCCTTTTAAATGTTAAGTCAGGTATGAATAAGCTATTTTTGTCTTCTTCGTTTGAGAACTTGGCACAAGATTTTTTCTTTGTTTATGCCCTCCTTCTCCTGTGAGAATACTGTTTTTTAAACTGGTCTGAGTGGAGAATTTTGACACTTGAGAATCAGATTTAGACCCGATTGGTGACTCTAGAATATTGTCGGGAGACTTTGCAACGTCAGTAGTGATACCCATTAGAGGCCTAAATCGGCTAGTGAGATTGGTTGGTGGTAGTGGTGATTGAAACATATAAGGATGGAGATATTGAGAACCAGTATCAATAGGAGATGGTTGTGGTGAAAACATGAAAGGTTGGGGATATTGAGAACTATCGCTGATAGAGAGGGGGTGGTGGTCGTGGAAACATAAAAGGTCAGGGATATTGAGAATCGTCATCAATAGGAGGTTGTAAATAATTATAATAAAGTTGATAGTGGTTCCATATTAATTAGGATCCATTTGATAGAAGAGGAAACACGATTGAGGCTTAGAATTTTATGATGAAAAATTGTGTGTAAAATATAATTAGTAGGTTAATATTCATATATGTAAAAAAGGTTGTTCGTTGGAGTCGGTAGGATTGCTTTACCCTTCGTTCCTTAAATGGAAGAGATCAAAGACATCCCATGAAACATGCTCATCGACGTCCAATCTACAAAGCCTCAGTCTGCTTGGGTTTTCCTCGACTAGTCGAGGTTCTCTTCGGTCTTTTGAGTCCTAGGTCGGCATTTCCGAGCACCCCGATACAGTTATTAATTTTAAAAACAAAAAAATAAGAAACAATTTTAAACAACAAAATTTTAGTCTCGATAAAAAAAAAGAACAAAATTGTAGTTCTTTAATTTCTCATACAAAATTTTAGTCTTGTGATCACAAAAAGAACAAAATTTCAGTTTTTTTAACTTCTTACACATTAAAAAAAACAGATTCTAAAAGGAGAATCAAACAAACCTGAACTTTGTTTTTAATTTGTAAAATCAATAGGGTGTTTCAAAAAGTGTAATTAGAGGAATATTTTGTAGAATTTTATTTAAATCGTTTGATATTACATAAAACTCTCCAATCCAAATAGAAAGTATTGGCACATGCATCCCGAAGAACCCTGGTGGAACAAAACCCTGTTGAGAGGTGTTATAACAAACATACTCAGCCAGCCACTCTCTATTCTGAAAGAGCAATTGGCAGACCCTGCAACTTGCATCTACGAGTGATGAGAGCATATATAATAATAGTACACACACACACACCACTCTCTCTCCACAGTGAGAGAGAGCACACCTTGTATTTGTACTATTGCACTATTACTACTACTCCCACTTTTTTTTTGTCCTTTTCTGCATATCACAACTTTTGATTCCTTTCTCTATTATTCCCACTCTACCCTCCTACTTCAATCCTTATCCAACACATCCAAACAACAACAACAACAACAACAGTTTTAACTTTTCAAGTAATATATCTCTTTTTGTTCGACTTTTAGGTTTACTCACTCATCATCTGTTTGTAAATAGGGAGCAAATGAAAATTATATTTATCCAGAGAGTGAGGAAGGGCAAAACGGGAATTTAAGAAGGAAACTAATCATATTAGCACACATCCCCAAAGAAGGAAAACCTAGCTAGCTAGCTAGCAGCACACTCTCTTCTCTTCTCTATATAAGCTGTTATAACACACACTTCCTCACTCACTGACTATCTCACACTCTCTATTCTGAAAAAAATGGGAGATCCAGCAACTATCTACGAGTTGTTCAAGCATCAATCATCTTCACCTTCACCTTCACCTTCAAGCAACAATTATGAAAGAAGAGGAGCTCCACCACCCTTTTCCTCAACACGCACATTCCAATGTAACTTTTGTCACCGTAAGTTCTACACTTCTCAAGCTCTTGGTGGTCACCAAAATGCTCACAAACAAGAAAGAGCTGCAGCTAGAAGAATGAACAACAATAATAACAGTAACAATGTGTCTGTTGTTTCACCACCACCACCACCACCACCACAAGCATTGCCATGGAACTATTCTCCTAACAAACCCACTTCTGAAGTAGCTGATGAACCTGCTCCATTCTTTCATCATAATCCTTATTGGGTTGATGTTGACAACATGCAGTTTCAAACACATCATCATAACCATCATGCTCTTCCTCTTCCTTTCCGTGCTCATCCTCCTGCTACTTCCACTGCTCCTCAACCTCTTCTCTCTCACCACAATGCGTCTCCTCAGCTTCGCGATGCTTCTTCTGACCATCTTAATCTTGATCTCACTCTTCGCTTGTGAACACTTCTTTTATTTTCTTTTTTACTTTTTAATTTCTTTTAAGGTTTTGTCGTTATTTTACTTTTTTCCTTTCTTACTAGGACGACTCTAGGAATAGCTCTCTGTCTCTGTTGTTCGGTTGCCAAATAGTTTTGGAAATGTTGCTACCTTCTGTGAAATGAATCTCTCTCTTTCTCTCTCTTACTTAATGTTATGGAATTATTAATTGTTAATGTTTATTCACTCTCAATGGAATTAGTTAGTTAAAAAAGAAACGGAGTGGTACGTCTGTGAAAAGTGTATTCTGTTAAAGTTAAAAAAAAGGTGAATAATATATTTGGGAGAAATTAAAAGGAAATTTGCATTTTCATATGAACCATCAATCGCTTTACTACCATGTTGTTGCACGTCCATCGTACAGTATATTTTTCACTGATTGATTTTTGCTGTCCCTTTTGTTTCTCGTAGTTTCCATTTTAGCAAAAGTATTTGATCATCGATTAAGTTTTATCTATTGTTGATTAGCTCAGAGAGGAAGATGATGGAAGCAAATTGCAATGGTTTCAAATCAAGTAAAGTGGATTCCTACTCTAAAATTGAATGTCATGACACTTTGCTGTTTTTCTTTATGCAATTTGTTTAGTTTAGAGCGAAGCTATTTAGGTGACGATGTTATATGAAATCATTTCGAAACGACACATTCTAGCTTTATTGATAACTCAACTTAATTATTTTTTTTTTGATAAGTCCTCAACTTAATTAATTATCCGAACTTCTTGTTATCAATCAACTCTCATTTTATTAGCTTATCGGAAAAAAGTCTCATTTTATTATTATTATTTTTATTACTATTTATTATTATTTGGGGCTTCCATAGCAAACTCAATGCCATCACTGTATATACAAGTACACACTATAGTATGATTTTCACTCCTCTCATATGCTCCTTATTAATTATGAACCGACTAGGGTGTCGAAGTGGCTTGCACGACAACTGCAATTTCTCAGTCGAGTTCAAAGCACCACTACATTTTCCACGATTCCACCATCGTGAAATACGTTTCTTGAGTTCCATTTGGAACTGTCCTTGAGCTGGAGTGTTCCGCAAGGAAGGGAAGTTGACTTCGGATGGTTGAGCTTGGACCTCGGATTGGCCGAGGTGATCTTCTTTCGCGCCTCGGGTGGGGTACCTGCAAGCACTTTGATGCCTAAGTCAGCAAGAGAAGAGAAGAGGTATTTTAGGAGAAATGAGTGCGTAAATGAAAATGGTAAGTGGAACGTGTATTTATAGACCACGGCGCCGTGCCCGATCCGTTGCATTGGGAGGATAAGGCTTGACCGTTAGATCCAGATCAGGCAAGGACACGGGCGCGAGGGAGCACGGAATTGGGCCAGGCCCAAGTTCCATGGAGGTTTGGCCTAGTCCAGAACAGTGGCCCCCCAAGTCGAGGTCGGGGAGCGCTTCGAGTCCGGCCTCGGCTTGTTCTGAATTTCTTCGAAGGAGGAGCTGTGATTGCAGTGCCACGTGTTCCCCGAGCAGGTGGCGTTGTGAGAATTTGAGACAGGGGTCATAATTATGGTTCAGTTTCCTATGTCAGGATTCGAAGGGGTGCATTGATTAGTCGTGATGGTTCATTTTCCGAGCCCATGTGGTATTTAATCTTAACGCGAGCTCTCGGTTCATTACTTGTTATCTTCGAGTGAGTTGAGATTTCTCTCAGTGCGAGGTCAAACTTGATTCTTTCTGGCAACCGTTCCGACTTCAGATTTTATCGCCGAGATCAAAGATTCTTTCCGATGTCAAACGTTGAGATCCCAAGTTCATCCGTGGGGGATCAGAGGAGTTCCAGCCCAGAAGGGTCTTCACAAAATTCCGTCCTCGAGGTCCGGGATTCCAATATGCCTGGGCTTGACGCTGCTGAGTATCAGTTTAACCCAAGTTTGTATAACTGGGTTTCATTCGAGGTGGTAGATGCCACGTCTAAGCTGCACGGCGCCGCCCTGGCCGAGTTCGAGAAGTACATCGTCGCGCCTTCGGAACAAAAGTGGCGCCTGGAGAATGCTGAGCAGTTGTCGGCTTGTACCAAACTGCCCAGGAAGGAGGTTGGGTATTTCTTCTACGGGAGGTGCTGGATACCATGGGAATCCGGGTACCTTTGTCCGAGTTCCAACAAGGGGTGCTGGATTATTTGCAGGTGGCCCCTTCTCAACTGGCCCCCAACGCTTGGGGGTATGTCAAGTACTCATTCGAGGATGTAATGGCTTATCTAGGGAGGACCCCGTCGGTCCGGCTCTTCTTTGCGGTCTTTGACGTTTTTCGCCAACCTGCTAAAGATGAACCTACCCGACACGGCCACGGTTGTCTCAAGGGGTTCGATATCGGGCCTTTTTTAGCCCGATGAACGATTCCAATAAAGGCTTCAAGGAACGCTTTTTCTACGTCCGTGCCATGAATAAGAGAGAAAAACAGGTCATTGCTGATTATGAGGGGCGCGAGCTGGTGAGGACCCATTTCCCGTTGTCTTGGGACGATCATCACTATGACCATACCAACAATGCTTTATCTGTAGCTCCGGAGTCCTTACTTGGTGAGGAAGCTGACAGCTACAAACTCTTGAAGGAATGGGGTGACTATCTCATGAAGGTCGGGCTGAAGTTCAGTTGTGCTGATATCATCCAGGCAAGAGCCAAGTCCGCAGCCGAGCTGAGATCACTGCCAGGTAACCCGGAATCCCGTAGTCAGTCTGTTCACCGGTTTCCTTACTTGTGTGTCTTAGCCATTTTTTGTTTTTGTTTTTGTTTTTTGTTGCAGATGCATTGGCTGCTTGTCCCTTTCCTGACCCCGACGCCGAGGTTCCATTCAAAAAGTGCTCTTCCAGGCGGAGAACGGGTGCAAGTGGTTCGAGAAGGACATGGGGTGTTTGATAACTCTATTTTATATAGAGTTATTTACGCTTGTAAATCTAAATTATTGTAAGAAACTCAGTAATTAAATAGTGTTAAATAAAGATTCACAAAAGAAAATCAGCATCTTTAAATAAGGAACTCATCATCATTGATTATCATGATTTGTGGTATTTTATGTGTTTGTTCAATTGCAGCAGCAATCATTGCACCTGCAATATAGATCAAGCAACCATTGCACCTGCAATGAAAAAAGAAGTGCTTGCCCCAGCAATCAGAAGTTCAGTAGAAAACAAATGCATTGCACCTGCAATAGTGCCAGTAACCATTGCACCTACAATAAGCACAAAAGCATTGCACCAGCAATGGCTACAACAAAGAATGCCCCTGCACTCTGATGATGCTGTCAGCATGTCAAGTTGGAAGTGCAAGTTGCACAAGTGGATGGATGCAGCGCCAAGTTCAGCCCCCTTAGACAACAAGTTTTAACTTTTTAAGTACACTTGTCCACACACCATTGGACCACTCTTCCTAGTTGGTGGGACTTCTAATCATGCTTTTTGAAGACAAGTGAAAAAGGAAACCCTAATTCAGCTTGGTGACCAAGGCAAACTCACTTTTGGAAGCCTATAAATACATCCCCTCTTCCCCATTCAAAACATATCATATTCTCTCCATCTCCAAAGTTTAGTAGATAGTTTCATTTATTTTATAGAGTTAGATGTACTCAACAAAGCTTGAAAGAAGGAAAGAAAGTGACAACTTCTTCCTTCTCTTCTCGTGGAGTTGTTGTTGCTGTTTTCATTGTTGAGAGGTGACTACTTCAACATAAATTAGGCAGAATATGCAAAGGATCATCATTTGTGTAATTCTTATCCCATCTTATTTCCTTTGTACTTTCCTTCTTATAAACATGTCTCATTCTGTTTATATGTGCCTATTTAAGTCAAGTGTGAACTAAACACTCTTTGGTTGGAGTGCCTTAACTATGTAATGAATCTTTGAGTAAGTGATTATGTTATAGTGATGTTCTTGCAATTTAGTTCTTGTGCTATAATTCTTTCAACTTGTTTTGAGATTGATCACTTAGAATAAGTAGGGTCATGAATATAGAAATGATTTGTGATTTGAACTCAAGAACTAATATGGGTTAAGTGTTTTAATAATAGGAAACTTTGTTAAAACCATGCTAAAACCTAGACATAGGATAGCATAGTCCATTCGATGATTCTTTAAGGGCTTAAATAGACAAGGCTGGACGTATTTAGGGCTTAGAAATAAGACTTGTACTGAATCCCTGAAGACAGTTGCTGAAAAGCATACAATCATTTTTTTTACAACATCCATTGCAGGTGCAATCATTGCAGGAGCAATGATAGCATTAGCATCATATATAACATAACGCTTTCAAAGTGAATTTACTTAGGAAGTAGCATTCCAACCATCTCCCTCTCAATTGAAACACAACACATTTTACTTGTTTTGATTTACATTCTGTTTACACACACCACAACCTTACCAATTGTATTTTTTTTTTACTTCCTTTAGTCACTAGCATTACTACAACTTTAAACTCTCTAAAATTAATCCAATCCCTGTTGGTACGATCTCTTCTTATCATTATATTACTTATTTTTTAGACTGTGTATACTTGCACACCTTTTCACCAGTACAAGGTTTTGGCGCCGTTGCCGGGGATTGCCATTAATTTTTTAGTGTTTAATTTAGTAGTAGTTTAGTGATCAATTTGTTACCAAGTGGCTTCAGTCTCAAGAGGGGGGGTTCATTGAGACTTTAAAAACTTTTCCCTTTTTTACGACTTAGATTAATTTTTCGCGCAGGTTTATCGAACGAACGAATTAGAACTTAAAACAATAAAGGACACACGAGATTTATACTGGTTCGGTCACCTCCCAGTGACCTACGTCCAGTCCTCACAACCCTTTGTGAGATTTTCCACTATCAAATCAAAGATTTCAATCAGACGCTTTCAGACCCTTACAGACTCAGGCGCTCTTCACCTAGGATACCCCACCTTGTGCAAGAGCCCTAAAAACAATTACAACAAGAGATACCCCACCCTTGTTACAATCAAAAACCCTAGAGAGATACCCCACTCCCTAGTACAACCAATTGAAACAAGCGATACCCCAACCTTATTACAATCAAAACCCTAGAGAGATTCCCCGCTCTCTAGTATAAACCAATAACAGTATTAAAAGAAACTACAATGAAATAACAAATACCTCTGAGAAGGCGAATACAACAAATTGAAGATTCTCAAACTAACCCTTGAGAGAGATCAGCTCAAATTGATAGAAACAGTGAAGAGCAAGTGTGTTTGTGTAATAGGGTTTGATTTGTTCTTTGTTATGCGTAGGTTGTTAATTGATCGTGAAACCATAAGCCCTATTTATAGAGTTTGGGAAAATATGACCGTTGAAATAATTTTTAACGCCAAAGTAATAAGTGACAAATCGATTAATGGCTTGAAAAACATAGAATAGAAATCGATTTAATGCTTTCTAAATTAATAGGAACCAAATCGATTCCTTGCTTGAAGAAATGAGTGAGGAATCGATTTTGTGCTTTAAGGAATAAGTGAGGAAATCGATTGTTTGCTCTATGAAACAAATATATATAATCGATTGTTAACTTTATAAAATAAAGTTTCTAAAAACTAGGAAGGCAAGATACAATTCGATTTTGAGCTTTATGAAACAAGCAACAAATCGATTTTCTTCTTTCAAAAGGAAGCTATGAATAGATTTTGTTCTTTCAAAACACCAAGTCATCAATCGATTGTTTTCTTTCCAAAACAAGTTCCTTTTTAAAATCAACTAAGATGCAAATCGATTTGTGGCTTTAACCATAAGGAGGAAGTCGATTTCTTTCTTTTAAAATAAGGGGGAAATCGATTTCTAGCTTTAAAATTAACAAGGAAATCGATTTCTAGCTTTAAAGTACCAAATCAAGAATCGATTCTTTACTTCAAAAACAATTTCTTTTAAACACTAAGTCATGAATCCATTTTCTTTAAAAACCAACAAGTTATTATTTGTGCCTAACCTATTTAACATGTTTTTATCAATTGAAAACATATATGTTAGGTTTGCTTGTGCGAGTGCTAGTGTGTTGATTGATTTGAGCTGATCCACAAAAGCGGTTTACAATTCATTCCTAAGACACGACCCAACTTCCTAGGGACTACTACCCTTGACACACTTACTTCTTGAGTTGGTTGTGCCTTGGAGTTCCATTTGTCACTTTGTCTTAGATTACTTCATCATCAAAACTTAACCTGCAACACAAGATATCCACACAATTTTACTCTGGTTGTTTATTCCTTGTGGTATAACAGATATTGCATCAGCAAAGTGTTGCACCTGCAACCATTGCACCAGCAATAGTTGCTACTGCATATGCCTAGGTCTAACACACCAGAATTCCAGTTAGATCCTGAAATAGAGAGGAGATTCAGAAGGTTGCGTAGGATACAAAGACAAGCAGGAAGAGTGATAAGTCTTAATTTAGTGTGTTTTTAGCATTTGAATTTAATAAGAATTGTGGGATTTTAGTTCTACTTTGGAGCTATTTTACTACAAAGTGTTAGTTTTCAGTTTCAGGACCAAATGATGAAGAAATGGAAGAATTTGAGTGAATTAAAAGCAAGGATTAAAAGTGCAAGGTCAAAGGAGTAAAATCAAGTAAATAGAACCAAATATTAGGCCTACACGCACGGTCCGTGCCTACTACACGCATGGTCCGTGCGTCCTGTACGTTTCAGAAGATGGAAAGTTTGAAGACCACGCACGGTCCATGCTCCTTACACGCACGGTCCGTGCTCCCTGTGCTGAATCAGAATTTTACAAGTTTTACGGCACGCACGGTCCGTGCACCCCAGCAGCATGGTCCATGCACCTTTATCTGAAGCTAAAAATATTACAAAACTCTTCCAATTCTTTCATTATGGCTTGTAATTCGAATTTAATCCTTTGTCTACTGATCCTAGGCTATAAATAGGACCTCATTTTAGCTGTAATGGCACCCTTGGATACTTGAAAATTACACTCAAAGTTATCTAAGTTTTTGCTTCCATTTTAAGTTCTTGTTTACTTGTTTTCTTTTACTTTCTTGTTCTTTATTTTTCTGCCATTTATCTTCTAGCACTTTTACATTTCAGTTCTTTATCGCTTTATTTCAATTCTCGTCATTTACATTCCGCTATTTACTTTTATGTCAATTTATCTTATTGCAATTTACATTATGAATATGAGTGAGTAGAAATATGGTCTTGGGTTATTGGGAGTAATCACAATGATAGGTCCCTAGTAATTCCCAAAGACTATTCTCCACTTCAATTGTTTTATATTTCAATCTAATTTCATTGTCCTTCAATTCTAATCCTAAACATCATACGAAGAACCGAAAGGTGAAGTATTGATGTTGGAACTATGAAATTAGACAAGGGATTCAAAACATGAGAATAGTTTTGAAACTCTTGAGATATTATAAAGGTGTTATGCTTAATGGGTTTTGGTGACAATCAACCATGAGAATAGGCTTGGTTGTTAGTTCAAAACACACTTTTGTACTCTGAAAGGAGACATTTGTTATATTCGTTGCCTTGTCTTTAGAATACATTACTTTTGTGGGTTGGAGGATAGTTAAAGAGTTACATGGGTTCTCATCATTGTGATGAAATTAATAACCCGAGATTCTTTACATTCCCGAATTTCAATTAATCAAAAATCTCTTCTACAAATCATTCTTTTTAGCTAATCAAAATCGAAAACAAAATCGGTAATTACAAAGTCTCTGTGGGATCGATATTTTTACTACGCGATAGAACCGTGCACTTGCGGCCTATCAAAAAGCTAGACAAACAATGTCTGATCCAGGAGCAGAAGGCTCTCATCAAGGTTCTGGCAGAGGTTCAGATAGGGGCAGAGGATTTGCTCATGGTAATCCAGATAATGATTACAGAAATCAGTTCATAAACATGGGTCCAATAGGTATGATAAATGATAGGGACAGGCCAATGAGGGATTATGCTGTGTTTGATCAAACAAACATGCAAACCAACATAGTCAGACCTCAAATCAATGCACCACATTTTGAATTCAAACCTATGATGTTTCAAATGCTTCAAACAGTATGCCAATTTAGTGGTTCTCCACAAGAGGATCCTCATTTACATCTAAGGCAATTTTTAGAAATTTGTAGCAATTTTATCATCTCTGGTGTTTCAGAAAATGATTTTAGGCTAAAACTTTTTCCATATTCCCTCAAGGATAAAGCAAAGGCATGGTTAAATTCACTAGAGTCTAACTCTATCACTGAGTGGAATGAATTAGCTGAAAAATTTCTTGCAAAATATTTTCCACCAAGTAAAAATGCCAGGATGAGAAATGAAATCACTGCCTTTAGACAAAAAGAAGGTGAATCACTGTTTGAAGCATGGGAAAGATGGAAGGAACTCTTGAGAAAATGTCTTCATCATGGTATCTTTGTCATAATACAAATGGAAACATTCTACAATGGTTTGGAACCTCAAACCAGGCTCATGTTAGATGCATCATCTGGAGGAGTGTTATTGAACTTATCATACAATGAAGTTGCTGAATTAATAGAAAAAATGGCTACCAACAACTACAGTTGGCCCACAAAGAGGCTCAGTGCTCAAAAGAAGGCAACTGGGGTCCATGAAATCAGTGAAGTTTCAGCATTGGCAGCTCAAGTTGCATCACTCACAAACATGATAAAGAACCTCAGCAACAACAATACACCAGCATCCATTGCTGGAGCAATGCCAGATACTGCTGCTGCAATAGAAGAGGCACCTCCAAGTTCCACAAGTTGTGTGTACTGTGGAGGTGGTCACTTATATGAAGAATGTCCAAGCAACCCTGTGTCTGTTAACTATGTGGGATATAATAAAAACAACAATTCTTATTCTAACACCTATAATCCAGGTTGGAGAAATCATCCAAACTTCAAGTGGAGTAACAATAATGCACCAGCAACCAATGCTGCAGTACCATCAGCTCCACCAGGATTTCAATCTCAGAATTATCAGAATTATCAGAATGATCCTCCACCGGCAAATTATAACTCCTTAGAAGCAATGTTTAAAGCATACAGGAGAAAAACATATGCATTTATCAGTGAAACCAGAACTGCAAGACAAGCTCATGGTTCGCTATATCAAAGGCCAAATGGTTCACTACCATCCACCACAAAAGCCTCAACCTCACAGAAGCATGGAAATGAGCAATGCAAGGCCATTTCTCTAAGGAATGGAAAAGATCTCTCAGAACCTTATGCAACAGAAGGTGTAGAAAAGGAAGAAAAAGAAAAAAAATGAAAAAATAGAAAAAAAATAGAAAAGAAAAGAGTATTTCTGATGCAGGTACATCTGATGCTGGTACATCCACTGCAGGAGCAACAGATGCAGGAGCATCAAAAGCTACAACATCAGAAACCATATCAGCACCACCCAGGTTAGTACCAGAATATCCCTCTCCTCCTTATCCACAAAGACTCAAGAAGGCACATGAGGAGAAGCAATTTGGTAAGTTCCTTGAGGTACTTAAACAATTACACATCAATGTGCCTCTTGTTGAAGCACTACAACAGATGCTCAACTACACAAAATTTATGAAAGATGTGCTCACCAAGAGGAAAAGATTGGGAGAATTTGAGACAATAGCCATGTCAAAAGAATGCAGCATGATCATGCAGAACAAAATACCCAGGAAATTAAAGGATCCTAGCAGTTTCACCATACCATTTTCAATTGGAAAATTTTACACTGGCCGTGCATTATGTGATTTAGGTGCTAGTATAAACCTAATGCCTAAATCCTTATTCACTCAATTAGGTATTGGAACTGCCAGACCTACAACTTTGACTCTTCAGTTGGCTGATAGGTCAATTGCATACCCTGAAGGGATCATAGAAGATGTTTTAATCAAAGTTGACAAGTTTGTGTTTCCTGCAGATTTTGTTATTCTTGACTTTGATGCAGATAAGGATGCTCCAGTCATTCTTGGAAGACCATTCCTGGCTACTGGCAAAACACTCATTGATGTGCAACAAGAAGAATTAACAATGAGGGTTAATGATCAAGAAGTCAAATTCAACATCATGAATGCTCTCAAATATCCAAATGAAGATGTTGAAGAATGTTCTCTCACAGTCTCCTTGGATCAAGTAATACAGCAAATTTCACTCAGAAGCAGGATCATCTGACAGGGGATGAATTAAAGAGTGAAATTATGAAGGAAGAAATTACTGTGAAGGAAGTTTTGGGCAAGAAAATATGAATCATTGGAGGTTGAGAATTCAAAGCTCAAAAGAAATATTCCTTCAATTGAAGCACCTCCCCAATTAGAGCTCAAAGAATTGCCTAAGCATCTTTAATATGCTTTCCTGGGGAAAATAATACTTTGCCATTGATCATTGCTTCTGACTTAACACAAATTCAAGAGCATGATCTTATTACTACCCTAAGGAAGCATAAAAAGGCAACTGGCTGGCAAATGTCAGACATCAAGGGAATCAGTCCCTCCATTTGTATGCACAGAATAGTTTTGGATGAAAATTCTAAAAACAGCATCGAAGGACAGAGAAGATTGAATCCAGTTATGAAGGAGGTGGGAAAAAGGAGATAATGAAATGGCTAGATGCTGGCATAATCTACCCAATTTCAGATAGTGCATGGGTAAGTCCTGTGCAATGTGTACCAAAGAAGGGTGGAGTGACAGTAGTAGCCAATGAAAAAAATGAATTGATACCAACAAGAACAGTCACAGGTGGAGAATATGCATGGATTACAGAAAACTTAACAAGGCAACCAAAAAGGATCATTTTCCATTGCCCTTCATTGATCAAATGCTGGACAGGTTAGCAGGCAAAGAATTCTATTGTTTCTTAGATGGATATTCAGGCTATAACCAAATAGCCATTGTCCCTGAAGATCAAGAGAAGACAACATTTACATGTCCCTATGGCACCTTTGCCTTTAGAAGGATGCCATTTGGACTATGTAATGCTCCAGCAACATTCCAAAGGTGCATCATGGCAATATTTTCAGAATTTATTGAACACTCAATGGAAGTGTTTATGGATGACTTCTCAGTGTTTGGGGAGACATTTCAATTATGTCTTTCCAATTTGGAAGAAATCCTCAATAGATGTGAAGAGACTAATCTAGTTTTAATCTTGGGAACATGCCATTTTATGGTCCATGAGGGCAATGTTCTAGGCCACAGAGTTTCAAAGAAAGGCCTTGAAGTTGACAAAGCAAAAATTGAGGTGATTGAAAAATTACCTCCTCCAACTACTGTGAAGGGTATCAGAAACTTTTTGGGACATGCAGGCTTCTAGAGAAGATTCATTAAGGACTTCTCAAAGATCTCAAAGCCATTATGCCAACTCTTGCAACATGATGTGCCATTTCATTTTGATGAATCTTGCTTGGAAGCATTTCAAACATTTAATAAAGCATTGGTGACAGCACCAGTAATAGTCACACCAGATTAGAGCAGGCCTTTTGAGTTGATGTGTGATGCTAGTGACTTTGTAGTAGGAGCAGTCCTGAGGCAAAGGTATGACAAAGTATTTCATTCCATTTACTATGCTAGCAAAACACTGATAGAGGCACAAATAAATTATACGGTGACTGAAAAAGAACTGTTAGCTGTAGTCTTTGCATTTGATAAATTTAGGTCTTACTTAGTTGGCACTAAGGTAATAGTTTACACAGATCATTCTGCCATTAAGTACCTTATTTCAAAGAAACATGCAAAGCCTAGATTAAATAGGTGGGTTCTCCTCCTTCAAGAATTTGATCTTGAAATTCATGACAAAAAGGGGGTGGAGAACCAAGTTGCTGACCACTTGTCTTGACTTGAGAATGAAAGTGCAGGTACCACAGATGGAGAAATAAAAAAAAAGTTTTCCAGATGAAAAGCTGTTGGCAATTTCTGCAACAACACATAATGCAGGTGCATCCATTGCACCAGCAATGGAGGTAGCAATCATTACAGCAGCAATTGAAACTGCAACACCCTGGTTTGCTGACATAGTGAATTATCTTGCAAGCAGAGTTGTTCCTGTCAACGTGACCTACCAACAGAGGAAAAGGTCCTTCCATATAGTTAAACAATACTATTGGGATTACCCTTTCCTTTTCAAAGAATGTCCGGATCAGATCATCAGAAGATGCTTACCAGAACATGAACAACAAGCAGTGCTCCTGCAATGTCATGCAGCACCCTATGGTGGACATTTTGGCAGCACAAGAACTGCAGCTAAAGTGTTACAATCAGGTTATTATTGGCCCTCACTATTTAAAGATGCATATCAGTTGGTCAAGAACTGTGACAGATGCCAAAGGGCTGGGAATATCTCAAATAGACATGAAATGCCACTCACCAATATCTTAGAGGTTGAACTCTTTGATGTTTGGGGAATGGACTTCATGGGACCATTTCCTCCCTCCTTTGGCAACTTATACATCTTGGTAGCTGTAGACTATGTTTCTAAATGGGTAGAACCTGTGGCATTGCCAAACAATGATGCTAGATGAGTAAGTAAGTTTCTACAAAGAAACATATTTACTAGATTTGGTACTCCAAGGGCAATTATCAGTGGTTTGTGAAAATGGTTGGCCCCACAAGGAAAGAATGGTCACTGCATTTGGATGAAGCCTTGTGGGCATACAGAACTGCATTCAAGACACCCCTGGGAATGTCTCCATACAAGCTAGTATATGGGAAATCATGCCATCTACCTATGGAACTGGAACACAAGTCATATTGGGCAATCAAAAAGCTCAATTTCAATTTTGATCAAGCAGGTAATTCAAGGCTTCTACAGCTCAATGAACTTGAAGAAATCAGACATTTTTCCTATGAGATTGCAGAAATCTACAAGGCCAAGACAAAAGCATGGCAAGACAAGAGAATTCAGAGAAGGGATCTGATTGAAGGCAGTTTGGTGTTGCTCTACAACTCCAGGCTCAAATTATTCCCTGGAAAGCTCAAATCAAGATGGTCAGGACCATTCAAGCTAATGAAAATCTACCCTCATGGTGCAGTGGAATTATTTGATGAAAAATCCAACACCACTTTCAAAGTGAATGGACAAAGAGTGAAGATGTACAATGGTGACCATGTGGTGAGGAACAGAACCACCACCCATCTACAAGACCCTCAAAACAAAATGGAGTTAGTCAGGCTGAAGGACTCTTAAATCAAGCGCTTTCTAGGAGGCAACCCCTGAATTTTTTGATTTACTAACTTAATTATTTGTTTTAGTTTTTTTTAAAACTTTTTGCAGGAGATATGATTGCTGGTGCATCCATTGCACCAGCAATGATGGGAGTATCCATTGCACCAGCAATGCAAGAAGCAACAATTGCACCTACAATGGATGGGGTTCAATGCCCTAGCAATTGAGTCAGCAACCCCACTAGGACATGTCCTCACTCATTGAAACTGTTTTAACTTAGCCATTTAAACTATGAGATGCCACCTAAACCTCCACGCGTCCTATTGCATGCGTACCTACCTTGCATAACGGTCACATTTGTGTCAAATCACAAACCACTAAATTCACCTAACCTCCTACTAACCCATAACCTCCCTCTCCACTTAAAACCACCCACGATCATCCTTGTTACCGTTACTCTCTCTCTCTCTCTCTCAGTTCATTCATACTTTCATAACTCTCGAATTGCAAATGCATTTCATCTTCTCCAAAATACCAAAAAACTCAAAAACTTCAACACAATAAAAAATGGTGAAGAAACAATCAGCACTCAAATCATTTGGGAAATCCTCTGGTGATGCAGGAGCATCAACCCAAATCACGAAGAAAACTGCAATTGCTATTGCTCCTGCAACCATCAACAAAGAAGGGGCAAAATTCTGGGGAATGGAGTGTTTTCCAGAAAGAGGTCTCAGAATGGCTGATGCAGCACAATCCTTCAACTCTACTGTGAACAATTTGGGATGGGAATCCTTTATCAAGCATAGAGACTCCTATTGCACTCCCATTGTTCGTGAATTTTATGCAGGCATTCTTGATCAAAAATCTGGTAAGCCACTCTACTACTTTACTGTTAGGGGAAAAAGAGTGGAGTTTGATTCAATAGCTATCAATGATCAATACCTGCTAGGTTATAATGGTACAGAGTTTGAAAAAAGAGTTGAAAATGTTGATAAGAAAGAAATGAATATAGTAAAATCAAGAATTGCTAAGTTTGATGCTGTTTGGGAAAGGTGCACAGCCACTGAGTACAACATGAAAAGTAAATATCTTACACTTGAAGCACAAGCATGGCATTTGCTCATTTCATGCTCACTTTTTCCCACATCACACACTTCATCCATCAAGAAAGAAAGAATGTTAGCTGTTGATGCAATCCTATGTGAACAGAACATAGACATAGGAAGAATAATTGCCAAAAACATTTTAACATGCAAAAACAAGGATTCTGGCTATTTATTCTTCCCATGTCTGATTACAAAATTGTGCATAAAAGCTGAGGTAACAATAGACAGCAGTGAGTCAAGAAAATTTCCCCTGGTCCCTTTGCTGACAACTTCAAAGAAAGAACCAAAGTTCATAGGGAAGGTGCTAGTAGTTCATTGCAGGAGCAATTGATGCTCCAGCAACGTGCTGTTTGGAAATTTCAAAAAGAGCAACTGGTATGGATGAATGTGATGTTTCAACATCTGACAAATGGACAATGCAACTTACCAACACCAATTTTTCCTGATTGGGTGTTGAAAGAAGGAGAAGAATCAGAAGAGAAAGAGAGAGGAGCAACCTAAAAGAGGTAGAGGAGTTAAGAAGCAACAATTGCAGAAGAAAGCCAAGGGAAAGAAGAAAATAGTGGAGGAGGAAGAGAAAACCTTAGAATTTGAGGATTTGGTGGACACTAGTGAAGAAGAGGAGGATAGGAGAGCAGTGAAAGAAATGGAGAAAAATGAAGATGAGGATGAGTCAGAAACACAAAGTGAGGAAGAAGAAGAAGAAGATAAGGTGATCATGGAGAATGCCTCATGACAAAAATACACCTCCAAGAAACCAACCACATCAAAATCCACCACCACACCCCATTCACCACCACCACACAATAGCCCCACCAAATCACCCTCCCCAATCCCACCCACCCCACCATTTGAAAAATCACCACCAAAACAGAAATCCCCCACTCAAATACCTACCCAAAAACCACCCTCCCCACAACCAGAAAATGAACCTGAAAATCAACCAAGTGCCCAAACAGAGCAACCAGAACAACCTGCTACCCAATCCACAACTGTAGAAACTGTTGTAATTGCAGCAAAAGCTGCAACATCTGTGACTAACATTGAACATGCAGGTACAAAGATAATATTGGATGAAATTCAGGAATCCAGTGAAGAAGAAGAATCAGAACAGGAGGAGGAAGGAGAAGCTGTTGAAGAAGAGAACCCCAGACAAGAACAACCAAAGAAACCAACTGGGACACTTGCATCAGAAGCACCTACAACAGATGCACCAGCAATAGAAACAAATATCATTGCACCTGAAATGCAACCAGAAGGGGATGCACCTGCAATGACAGAACCAGCTGATGCACCTGCAATGGAGAAACAACAATATGCACCTGCATTGCAAACTGCAACAGATGCAGGAGCATCCAAACCAGCAAAAGTAGTTGATCCTGCTGAAGCAGAAACTGCAACACAGTTGGTTAGACAAACCTTGAATGCTCTCAGAGAGGAAGATCTAGCAAAATTCAAGCAGGATAAAGCTGTCACCAAAGAGCCAAGCCCACCACCAGTAGTTGCAGCTGAAACAAAAGCTGCTGATGCACAAGCAATGGATGCAGGAGCATCAAAACCAGAGGTGATCATTGTGTTACGCAGTCTGTGGAAAAAGATCGCAAGCTTGCTGATACTATTATACACGTGGAAGAGCACAAGAGAGTGTGAGAGAAAATTCTGGGTTTGGTAGGATTAGGGATTCATGATTTGGGATTTTTTGAGTTTCGATCTTAGTTTTTTAATTTTTTTATTTTAAATATTTTAATATTTTAATAAATGATGTGGCACAATGATGTGTCTCATTAATTGACGTGGCAGCCACATGTGTTGCCTACATCAGGTGCCACGTCAATTAAAGAGCTCCACATTAGAAAAAATAAAACCCAAATTCCTTGTTGGATTAAATGTCTGAGTTTTTAAAAACGGGGGGACTAAATGTTGAGTGTTAAAATACGCGGACCAAATGTTGGATTTTTGAAAATAGGGAAACCAAAACTACAATTTAACCTATTTAATTTTTTTAATCAGAAGACTGTTTTAGTTAAAAAGATGTATTTACATCCATTTTTTATACAATTCTCTTTAACGATGTGTTTGGTTTAGAAGAGAAAGAGGGAAGAAAGAAAGAGGTGGGAGAGAGTAGGGAAGAGAGAATGAGGTGAGAAATAGAGTAGATTAGGGATGTTGTTTGGTTTAAGAGAAAGAGATGAGGGGATATAGAGATGTGCAACTTGTGGGTGGTAGGGATCCTATTGTGGTTGCTGGGCGAGCCAAGGGCATGAACCGTAGGGGCGAGGTCTGCGAGGCTCTGTGTTGGTTATGGGTGTGGGGGAAATATCATGGGTGTTCTGTCTACTCTGGGTTTGTTCTTGAAATTAGCAAGAGGTGGTGTTCGAGATAGAGGTAGGGGACGACAAGGGCGTGCTGGGACGTTTGTGGGGGCTACTTCTTCTACTGATTTGGACCCATATGGTTTGAAATTACAGCAGGTTCTCCTACCTCTTATCCCAAACCTAAATGTGTTGCACGTAGGGGATGCTAGTAACAGTGGTGATGATTGTGAGCTGGAGATTGGAAGTGGCCCTGGTAGTGGGTCGGGTTGGAAGTGGTGGAGGGGAGGTGGGGTATTTGTGTGACTCCAAGGCCTTGGTTTCGGGGAAGGTTCTTGATATTGGGCAGAGGATTGGTGTTTCTCTTAAGTGTGTGCCGGATACAGTCATTCACAAACTTGTTCAGATGGAAGAGAGGGATAAAAAGGAGAAGGAAGTTAGAGGTTTGGGTAATGTAGGTTTCCAATGATTTTGGGATCTATTAATATTAGAGGTTTGGGGACAGGGTGAAGAGGAGGAATATTAGATGTCTTATTCGGGACAATAATCTGGACTTCATTGCAATTCAGGAGACAAAAAGGGAAACTATGGATGTTAGGTTGTGTCGATCCCTATGGGGCAATGATGATTGTGCTTGGTGCTTCTGGCCTTCGATTCAAAATAGTGGGGGGGGGGGGGGGGGGGGAGGGGGGAGTTCTCTCGATTTGGGATAGCTCGCATGGGCGAACAGTCTGCACTTTTGTAGGTGATGACTTTGTTGGGGTTTGTTTGGATTGGAGTGCTAACGCTACTCAGTGCTACGAGGTGAATATCTATTCTAGGTGCGGCCTTCTAGAGAAAACAAGGTTGTGGCACCGGGTCACCCGGCTAACCTGTGGATCATTAGTTGACCCGTATGACTCGGTCTATAATAAAATGATTCAAATAATATAATATATACTAAGAAAATATTTGCATTTGTAATTGTAATTAATTAAAATAATAAGATATTTTAATTTAAAAATAAATAAATTATCCACAAAATCAAAAATATATTGTCTTGTAGACGTTTATTAATAAAAATATATCCATGTAAGGACTAAATATAAAACATTATGAAACATAATTGTCAAAAAAGTATTATTTTAATGGAGTGGCTGAGTGGTACATCTATTGTTTGTTCAATGTTTGGTCCCGTGTTCAAATCCCGTTTCAGCCTTTTTAAATTAAAAAAAATTTTGTCTTCAATGGAACCAGGTCACGAGTCAACGAGTCATAATGGGTCGATGAGTAAACCAACAGGCTCGCACCGGGTTATCCCGAGACTGGTCTGACCGCCCTGGTTGGTCTGGATTAAACACCACTAGATTTAGATTCTGGTGAATGAGATATTGGCAACCGACTTGAAAGGGGAGACTCTGGGCCTATCGATAGAGGAAGCGGAGGCTAGGAAAGAGAACTTCACTGCTCTTTCGGGGTTACTTAGAAGTAAAGATAGTATGATTTACCAGAGATCACGTTCGAGGTGGGTGCAGGAGGGTGATGCGAATTCCAGGTACTTCCATTCATGTGTTAAGTATAGGGGGCTAGAAATCACATTTCGGCTTTGCGTATTGGGGTTTCTTGGATAGAAGATGTTTGGTGGTATTAGGAGGCAGTTACCTCTTACTATACTTCCCTGGATCAGGTGTATGGGCTGTCAGGCCGATTCTCTTTGGAGGAGATTGAGCAGGTGGTGTTGAGCTGTGATAGGAAGAAAAGTCTGGGGCCTGATGGGTTTAATTTTGCTTTTGTCAAGGCTTTTTGGCTTTTGATTAAGAAAAAGGCGAGGATTCTTTTTGATGAGTTCTATTCTAATGGTGCGCTTCTGAAATCCTTCTCCTCCTACTTTATTGCTCTTATACGTAAGGTCCATAGCCCTTTCACCTTGGGTGAATACCGGCCTATTTCTCTTTTGGGTTGTTTGTATTAGATGGTGGCTATGGTTCTAGCAAGTAGACTGGTTGTGGTTATGGATTCTCTTATTTCTGGTAATCAGTTTGCCTTCATTATGGGGAGAATGTTGATGGATGGTGTGGTAGCGGTAATCGAAGTGGTGGATCTTGCTAAGAGATCCAAGGTTGAATGCCTGATCCTCAAAGTGAATTTTGAGAAAGCTTACGATTCTGTAATCTGGAGCTTCCTAAATTAGATGTTACATAGGTTTAGGTTTGATGTCCGGTGGAGGAAGTGGATGTGGAGCTGTGTGTGCTCAGGTAGCTTATTTGTGTTGGTTAATGGATGCCTGAAGGATGAGGTTCAAATTAAGAGAGGCTTGAAACAGGGGGATCCTTTAGCTCCCTTCTTGTTTCTCTTGGTGGTGGAAGGTCTGAGTGGGTTGATTAGACAAGCAGCGGAGGTGGGTCTCTTCAGGGGGTTCACGATGAAGGGCTCCAGATTGGTGGTATCTCACCTGCAGTATGAGAATAATACTCTTCTGATTGGAGAACCAACACTGCAGAATATGTGGACTGTGAAAGCGGTATTGAGGGGTTTTGAGCTAGCATCAGGGTTGAAGGTAAATTTCTACAAGAGTCGCATTGTGTTCTAGTTTTCTAGCCTTAGCTGAAGGGTTCCTTCACTATAAGACGAGGGCAATTCCATTTAAGTACCTTGGGCTTCCAGTGGGGGCAAACCCTTGGAGGTTAGCAACCGGAGACCCGTAGCTAGTGGTGTTGGGTGCCAGGATTCTTTCGTGGAGGAACAAGTTCATTACTTTTGGGGGTCAGATTACCCTTCTGAACTCGGTCCTCAATAGTATTCATATCTTCTTCCTTTCATATCTTAAGATGCCTAGAGGGGTGTAGCAAAAGCTAGTTCGGCTGTAGAGGGAATTCCTTTGGGGCGGTTGTCTGGAGAGGAAGAAAATTTCTTGGGTCAGGTGGTCAGAAGTGTGTAAGCCAATGACGGGAGGTGGTCTTGGGGTGAAGGATCTCAGAGTTTAATCTGAGTTTGCTGCGTAAGTGACGTTGGAGGCTTCTTGTAGGTGACTATTCTCTATGGTTCGATGTCTTGGTGGCTAAGTATGGGGAGGAGGTTCGAAGGAATCTGTTGATGTCTTCTTTCTCTCTCCCCCAAGTTTCGCCTCAACTTGGTGGAAGGACTTGAATCTGATCAGGACAGGGTTGGGCTCGGATGGTGACTTGTTTGGGGCTATGTGTGCTCAGAAGGTGGGGGCGGGGGATACAACTTTGTTTTGGCATGACAACTGGATAGGGGCTCAACCTCTGCGGGAGCTATTCCCAAGGTTGTTTCTTATATCCAACTATCAAGAGGGTCGAGTTGCTAAGTTTGGTAGCTGGGCGGATGGGGTGTGGCGGTGTGGCTTGTTCGTGTGGGAGGATATCATGCAACTTCTCCATCCTGTTACTATTCTCAGGGTGACGACTCATGGGTCTGGATAGGGGACCCGTCGGGTCTTTTTTCCGTCAGATCTACCTATGGGAAACTTTTGGAGGGATCTTCTATGTTTGTCGGCTTCTCGGATGTTCAGGTGACTTCTTTGGGCCGGTTGTGGAGGAGTCTCGCCCCGCCGCCAAAGGTCATTGCTTTCTATCTAGTGGGAGCTCCTTTTGGACTGTATCCCTTCTAGGGGTAATCTCCTTCGGCGGAAGGTCCTTTTGAATCAATCTCTTGCAGTTTATGCAATTTGTGGGGATCCAGTGGAGACTGCTCTGCATCTGTTTTTGAGGTGTCACTTCCCTCATAAGGTATGGTATGTTGTGTTCCAATGGTTGGGGTGGCAACTGCCGCTACTAGGTATGGGCGGGGACAGATTTTACATTCCCCATTCCTATCCTCGAATCTCATATAGTTCCCCGTTTCCCTACCCAAACTCAACGGGGATGAATTTTTGATCCCCATCCACATACCCACGGGTTCGGGGATCCCCGCCCCAACCCCGTCCCCATAGTGGAATCAACTTTTTTTAAATAAAAAATTGTTTTTACCTGTCCCAAACCCGAACCCGCCCCAAACCCATTATTTATCCCACACCCGAACCCACCCCAAACCCAAAATTTAGCAGAACAACATAAAACCAATTCATGATAACGTATAGCCAAAATATCAAGAGAGTGAGACCAAGAGAGAAGAGAGAAACAAGACTGAGAGAGAAGAGAGTGATACCGAGAGAGAGAAGGCAATATATGATATCAGAGGGGTAGTGTCAGCTGTGGGGGGCCCCATCACAAAGGAAACTTCTAATGGATGTATCAGATCATTACCCACTAGTCCTTAGATACTCGAATCTGTTGTGGGGGCTGAAACCTTTTAGGTTTAATAACCTCTGGCTGCTGCACAAGGAGTGTAGAGCAATTGTATCTAATTGTTTTTTTTTTGATAAGCAATTGTATCTAATTGTTGGAATAACATGCCTCTATAAAGATGGAATGGCTATATTCTGAAGGAGAAGTTGAAGTTGCTCAAAGGGGAGGTAAGGAGATGGAATAAGGAGGTGTTTGGTGATGTTGATGTGATGATACAGACAATGTTATTAAACCCGACCCGGTGATCAACTCGGTCATGGCACTGGGTCACCAGATCACTCAGCTAACCTGTGGGTCATTAGTTCACCCGCATGACTCGGTCTATAATAAAATGATTCAAAGAATATAATATATACTAAGAAAATATTTGTATTTGTAATTGTAATTAAGTAAAATAATAAGATATTTTAATTTAAAAATAAATAAATTATCTACAAAATCAAAAATATACTGTCATGTATACATTTATTAATAAAAATATATTCATGTAAGGACTAAATATAAAACATTATGAAACATAATTGTCAAAAAAGTATTATTTTAATGAAGTGGCTGAGTGGTACATCTATTGTTTGTTCAATGTTTGGTCCCGTGTCCAAATCCCATTTTAGCCTTTTTAAATTAAAAAAAAATATTTGTCTTCAATGAAACCAGGTCACGAGTCAACGAGTCATAACGGGTCGATGAGTAAACCAACCGGCTCGCACCGGGTTATCGTGAGTCTTGTGCATGACCGATCCAATTAGTGACTCAAACGGGGCTAGGTACCGGGTCGCGGTTCGACTGGTCTGACCGCCCGGGTTGGTTTGGGTTAAACACCACTAGATACAGGTTCTGGTGAATGAGATATTGGCAACCTACTTGAAAGGGGAGACTCCAGGCCTATCGATAGAGGAAGTAGGAAAGAGAACTTCACTGCTCTTTGGGGGTTACTTAGAAGTAAAGATAGTATGATTTTCTAGAGATCACGTTCGAGGTGGCTGCAGGAGGGTTTGGCTCCGATGGTGACTGGTTTGGGGCTATGTGTGCTCAGAAGGTGGGGGCGGGGGATTCAACTTTATTTTGGCATGACAACTGGATAGGGGCTCAACCTTTGCGGGAGCTATTCCCAAGGTTGTTTCTTATATCCAACTATCAAGAGGGTCGAGTTGCTAAGTTTGGTAGCTGGGCAGATGGGGTGTGGCGGTGGGGGCTTGGGTGGCGGCGTGGCTTGTTCGTGTGGGAGGTTATTATGCAACTTCTCCATCCTGTTACTATTCTCAGGGTGACGACTCATAGGTCTGGATGGTGGACCCGTCGGGTCTTTTTTCGGTCAGATCTGCCTGTGGGAAACTTTTGGAGGGATCTTCTATGTTTGTCGGCTTCTCAGATGTTCAGGTGACTTCTTTGGGCCGGTTGTGGAGGAGTCTCGCCCCGCCGCCAAAGGTCACTGCTTTCTTTCTCGTGGGAGCTCCTTTCGGACTGTATCCCCTCTAGGGGTAATCTCCTTCGGCGAAAGGTCCTTTTGGATCAATCTCTTGCGGTTTATGCTATTTGTGGGGATCCAGTGGAGACTGCTCTGCATCTGTTTTTGAGGTGTCACTTCCCTCATAAGGTATGGTATGCTGTGTTCCAGTGGGTGGCAATTGCCACTGCTAGGCATGGCAATAGGGCGGGGCAGGGACGGATTTTACATTCCCCATCCCCATCCTCGAATCTCATATATAGTTCCCCGTTTCCCTTCCCAAACTCAACGGGGATGAATTTTTGATCCTCATCCACATACCCAACGGGTTCGGGGATCCCCGCCCCAACCCCGTCTCCATAGTAGAATCAACTTTTTTAAATAAAAAAATTGTTTTTACTTGTCCCAAACCCGAACCCGCCCCAAACCCATTATTTATCCCACACCTGAACCCACCGCAAACCCAAAATTTAGAAGAACAACATAAAACCAATGCAAGATAAAATATTGCCAAAATATCAAGAGAGTGAGACCAAGAGAGAAAAGAGTGATACCGAGAGAGAGAGAGAGAGAGAGAGAGAGAGAGAGAGAGAGAGAGAGAGAGAAGAGATACTTGAGAGAGTGAGACCGTAAGAATAATGAGACCGAGAGAGAAGAGAGGCCGAGAGATGCCTGAGAGAGTAAGACAGTGAGAGTAGTGTAATTTAATACATTCAGGGCAGGTTCATGGATGGGTTCGGAGTGGGCACCTCTATCCCCATCCCCGTATTTTGATTTCGGGAAAAACCCATACCCAGCCAAAGCGGATAAAACCCGTCAAATCGGGGCGTGTTTGGGTGGGTCCCCACGGGTACAGGTTTTGTTGCCATGCCTAGCCGCTGCCCCTGGATTTGTTCTCGCTATTCTTGGTTTTCTGTGGGTTTGGACAGGTGCTAGAATGAAGTGGGGTTTGAGCCTTATTTGGCACTCAGATTTATTGATTTTTTTGGGATATGAGGAACCGGTGCATCTTCCATGCTAAAGTTCCTAATTGTGATTGGGTTGTCCAGTGGATTAAGTCTATGTCTTGCTAGTGGTTCCTTGCTCGGTGACGAGGATCACGGTGTCCCCCCCCCCCCATATTTTAATAAATTCATTTGCCTTTCAAAAAAAAAGATGTGTCTCTTAGTTTGGATGGAGAGAAAGGATACTACTTTTGAAAGGACAAAAACACCCCCAAAACTAAAAAACAATATATTATTTATTCCTTAGTTTAATTAATTAAATATTTATTTTAGTAAAATATTAGGGGTTTGAGTAACATTAGGGAACTTCCCTCTCAAGAATTCATTCCAATGAGTTTGTGCAGTAGGGTTAGGGCTTTTTCCATCCAAGACCATAGAACTAGTTTATGGGCAACATTATTATCTTAAACAATTATTTCTCAATGATTGTATTGAATTGGAGTTTTCATGGGGCTCAAGGGAAAGATTTCAGAAGAGCCCTTATTAACTATTTTAAAAGTAGTGGAGCTGATTTGGTTGCTTTACAGGAACCTCGGTGCAGTCGTGCAGTTTCCCGTAGCACCATTCGTAAACTCGACTTTCAAAGTCGCTAGTACTTGAGGCTCAAGGTTCAACGAGTGCAACATGACTTGAGGGACCTTTGGTGTCAAGTGCTCCCAAACAATGGTGTTTTATTTAATGCAACACAAGCTGAAGATTTTACTATAGATACCATCTTGTATCTACCAGATATGACAACTAAATGGAGCATGGAACTTAAATATCTTAAGGTAGGCACTCCCAATGCGATCACAACTGATGCTAACTTCACAACCAAGAATGCCTATCAGTTATTATGTAGAAAACAACAAAGTATACATGGAGATTGGGCTAGTATTTGGAAGTGGAAAGGACCTCATCACATTCAAACTTTTATGTGGATTGTCGCACATGGTCGACTCCTAACAAACACTAGAAGACATGCATGGAACTCAGTTATATCGCCAACGTGCGCTGCTCGTCAACTGGCCAACGAAGGTGTAATGCATGTACTGTGAGATTGTATGTTTGCTACTAGAATATGGCTACAGTTACTTCCTTCAACATCAGTTGCGAAATTCTTTGAGCTGGAAAGCAGGTAATGGGTCTTCAAGAATATAAATGCAACGTTATTATTAGTCCAGGGAGAGGCATGACAATCAACATTCATGATTACTTGTTGGTTCCTTTGGCAATGGCAGGACAAATTTTTATTTGAAGATGGTTTCCAAAGACCAAATGACGGATTGGAACTTACACTCAGTTTTATAAATGACACAAGGCTAGGAACATGAGTCGGAAGCACTTCTAATATTGTTGATACAGTGATGGTGAAATGGCAGACACCACACACAGACTGGACTAAATTAAATTGTGACGGGTCTAGTAAACTCGATACAGGCTAGGCAGACTCTTGTGGTTTTCTTCACAATGCCAATGGTATTGGCTGCGCGGATACTCTTGTCGGATTGGATCTTGTAATGCCCTCAATGTTGAATTGTGGGCTATGTGGATTGGATTAAAGATAGCAAGAAGAATGGGAATTTCAAAACTCATTGTGGAAAGTGACTCAAAGATTCTAGTAAACATGCTCACTTCAATGGAGCACAACTACAACTCTAGCTTTACACTACTAGTTAACCGTATTCGTAGGATGGTACATTTGGATTGGCATATCAGGTTCATTCACACATGGCGTGAGGGAAATCGATGTGCGGATTGGCTTGCAAGCTATGGCTACGCCCCCCTTTGTACACCAAAAAAAATTCACTTCTTTTCTCTCTTCATTCTTTCTAAGATCTAAGAGTGTGAAATCCATCACCCTTTTTTTTTCTCTTCTACCAACTTTTTCTATTGCAAACAGGAGACTCTCCCTTTCTCTTCCCATTCTCACGTTCCCTTCTTGCTTTTCCTTATTTCTTTTGTATCAAAGAAAGGCTTCGTTTCGATATAACTTAGGTGCAATAATAAACTAAAATAAGCATTTCAACATCCATTTTCATGTTAACTTATAACTTACTGAAGCAATTGAAAATAGTTAACCCATTAAATTATTGACATTGTTCAAGTATTTACAAGAGGAAGAGGGTCAGTGCTATCTTTCCAGGATAATGGCTTTAAGTAAAGGACCAGCATGTGACTATGTACAAGAGGGTCAGCAAAAGCAGCATGCTTTTGAAAACGTAAGAAACTAATATTTTCAGTTGATGTCGAAGTATCTTGGATCTTCAGGGAAATGGTATTCCACGTTCAACTGTCAAATAGACCACAATAAACCATGTAAAACACTAGGTAGACCAAAAAAAGCACACAAATCGAATAATATGCGCACACGATAGACAAAAACCAAGAGATCAAGTATCTTATTCGACAAAATTCTCACATTCTATTTATTTAACTTAATAGTTCTATTTAACCTAATAGAAAAGTAAATTTGGATCCTAACATTTAGTAAAATCTATCATTTGGCGATGACTTGAAAATTCTTCAAACTCCAATGATGACTTCTGCCACTGTTAGTAAATAGAAGTTCATGTTCCGCGCCCACACATTCTTCAATCGTGACTTGATCAGTGTCGGTTCAGCCAAAAACAACAAAATCGAATATGGGTGACTAAACTTTGATATCGTCGATTTTCGTTAGTTTTTTGTCAAACTGGCACCAATCACGTCATTATTGAGGACTGTGCAAATGTGGAGAACCATAAGCTTATTTTACGAAGGGCAACGTCGATGGTCGCCAGAGTTTGAAGCAATTTTCAAGCGTTAGACCACCATAAACCACTTGAAGCCCATCGATCTATCAATTGGCCAAAATATGGTCGACACTCGACACTGAAAACATCTTGGCCAAATTTTGATTCTACGAATGTTTAGCTTTCTCCACCAATCATGGGACAAGGATTCAACATGTCTATGAAAATCCTTCAAAAATACAACCACTCAGACGAATAAGCAAGAGTGGTTTATCGACTAATCATTGATCAGCAAAAAAGAAATTAACTTATGGCTCTAAGCACTACACCAGTTTGTGCTTGAATGTAATTTCAAGGTGCACATATGGAAATATACTCGAAAATGATCATACAAATATACTCGAAAATCAAAAGTATGGCAAAAAACAACTAAAATACATAAATTTATAGATGTTACAAAGATAAAAAGGTAAAACTAGTATCATCTAACTATCCCTTTTATCGAGCTTACTATTCCTATTTGTACCAATTTACTATCCCTTTTATGGGGACAACGCCTATTTTTTATGGGGCTAAAACAAAATTGTTATATATATTTCTAAGTAAAAATAAATTTATGTTGTGGAGGAAATTGCCTCCAATTCTCTTAATATATATCCGTCTTTGCTCCAAAGTCCAAACTACCTTAGTCGGAAGAAGTGAAAGCTCAAGAAAACGACAAAACTAAAAATGAACAAGTAAATTCACAATTTTTCACATATGTAGTCGGATGCCATATTACTTTGACGATTTTAGGATGGCATGGAAAAATATGCAACAACTTGGCAAAGCTACAATATAAGCACATACCTTTCCCTCATCAGCATCTGAATGGCGTTGAGGGAACACAACCTTCATATCATTGCACAAGTAGAATCTCCTTTCTCCCTCCATGTCTAATCCAGCTTTTTCCGGAAGAGAATTATATCGGCATTTTTGAACCGATTTAATGCTCTTCTTAGGAAAAGGGCAGATAAAGCGAAGGTGGAGAGCATATCGAAGTGGACCAGCAGTACTAGAATTTAATGATTTTGCTGATTCATCACATGATTTGTCCCAGCACTCTTTTCTTTCATTCCTAGCACATTTGTCAGTAATACTTTCATGATCAAGCTTTGCTGAGGAAGGGACTCTCAGCATATTCATCTCTGAAGATTTCTCAGCACTATCCAGACCTGTTGAGCCGTTTTTCATCTGAGGGGAAGTTGAAGTGGAAGATTCAAGGGTGATTTTCTGGCGCAAGAATGTCTGTTCACATATAAACAAAAAGTCAGAAACTGATAAATTCACTATAATTTTAATACGTAACACGATCGTGCAAAACTTTGGAAACATTCATATTTGTAAATTTATCAGAGGAGGCCGGATTGAACTTGTACAAAAGCCAAGACCAGACAGCATTTGAGATAAGAGCGGAGGCCGGATTGAATCTGGGACAAGAGTCATAGCCAAATAACATCTGGGTTCAACGAGGAGGTCAAATTTCATTTGGGAAAGCCAAGGAAAAGCTACATTTCGGGAAACGACATTTGAAACAACCAACGGTGAACTGTATTTACGAAAAATGTTGATGGAGGTTATAAAGGCTACGGGGACAGTTGGAAGGAACTCAGTAGTGGGGATGAACTGATCCAAGACAGGATATGGGAAGCAGCAGGCAGAAAACCTAAGCAAGAAAATGTGGCCAGAATCCGTGTGCAGCTGATGAGAAGAAAAGAATTGTCGAAATAAATAATGAGATTATCACAATAAAGTTCCAGATTCTATTGAACGTGATAGCAAACTAGAGATAGGATATAGTCACAGAATATGTTATCACTCTGATACCATGTTGAAGTCCTAATTGAATGAAGAAATAAATCATTATACTAAAATATTGACATTATGTGAATGATAGATATGTTATAAAAGATAAAACATCGATCCTATTCATGATTATACTAAACTATCAGTCCTAATTGAATGAAGAAATAAATCATGAAAATAAGGAAACCAAATCTAAGAGATGACCAAAATATTCTATGATCAATGATATGTGAGAACTAAAATCGACATTTGCTCTCAAGAAATCTAATGTAATCTTATAATTTAGTTCATGACACCAATATCTACTTGAAAAAGAACCTATTTTATGAACCACAGCCAAGTACAAATACCTCCATGCTAGAAAGTGGAACTTGCATTTACATAACCCTTGATCCCACCCCCCCTTTCAAATTATCCTCATAGTCATATCTATATATCTACTATATAATTAACAAATGCCTACATTTATGTATTCTTTACAGTACATGCCCACCAGAGCTACAGAAGCATTAAAAACCATAGCCATCAACACTCACAAGAAAAGCCAAACTAAACACATGTATCTTAGCATATTTCTGATCCTGACAATTACTAATAATTATAAGTAAAATAAATGTTTTGCTAATAACATTGTTAATTATTTCTTAAATATGCATAGCTTTAGACAATATGTTAAGGTCTGATCATACTAGGGAAAAGGCCATGCAAAAATTCCTATTTCAAATGGATTTAACACTCATTCTGTAAATCAAAGTCGCACCAGTTATTTTCCTATAGAGGAAATGATGTTTTACATCCACCTTCCCACCACCAAAGGAAAGAACAGCTGAACTCTCCGTATTATTGCAGTCTTATTATATTTCTTTTTTGTTATGTTGAAGTCTGAACATTTTCTGTTTAGTTACTTATTTCTTAGTAGTATTTTTCTTTTTACATATCTTAATTTCCATTTGGCTTTGCTTTAATACTTCACTTTAGTACTTCAATGATGCCAAGACTTTGTAATGGATCTACGGATTGATCGATGATGAAATCTTATTACTGGGTTTTACATTTTTATTTAATATGGTCAGTCGCCTTCATGAGGCCGCCATCAAGGTTAGCCACATCAAAGAGATTCAACGAGGTCTATTGATAGTTCAGAGCTAAAATTAGCAATGTTAGAATAATTGTGCCATTCTGAATTAAATGTCCAGGTCAATTGAGTCATAGATTCATCAAGACCGCCAAATCTTACTTTGGTACCAGCTGGCATATCACTCAAATCATAGTTGCAAAAGAAAGTGTGTAGGGGAGTCTTTTCTGGATTGCTTAGCACCTGCAGAGATCAATCAAAGAACAAGAGTAAGGCTTTCTAACACAAGAGATGCCAACCTTCACAAATATCTTGAAAGTGGAAACAAAGAATTGAATATGTAAACAATACTAGAAATAAGATAAGATGTAAAATAATTGAAGCACTGCTTATATGTTTGAAAGACAGGATTTGGTGAGTAAAAGGAAATTATTGTTGAGTACGAATCAAAACCTAGTTCAAATACATTAAACCTTTCCCTTATCTTCCATCCGAAACATAGCACAATGAAGATAGGCAATTAGGCATACATATATAAGAAAATGAAAGAAAGCAGTGCACTCTCATCAACCGATCTGATGAAAGGTCCATTCCATGGCACCAACAAAAAATATACAAAGATAGAGTAGTCTTGTTGCCTCGTGTAATGTTAAGAGTACCATATATCCCTACACATTTAAAATGAAGGCTCTGACAGGTTCACTAGACCACATTAAGATGCAAGAACTAGAGTTAAAACAGTAAAACAAGTAGTATATCAGTACCAGTTGAATCCTTCCTTTCATTGGTATACGCAAACGGCTTTTCAACATTTGCGAATCATCATTTCTAATCCCTCGTTTCAGCAGTTGGCCTCTAAACTTGTTTGATGAAGAACTTCCGGTAAGATCTATTGATGCATAATACAATAGATAGCAATCTCCATCCACACTAGTAACAGAAAATGGAAGCTTCTGTGACTTAGGAGAAAAGTTTCCTCCGGTAACACATAGCACAGCAAGAAAACCATCAATTTTCTACAGATATAAGAATAGAAACAAGTAAGCATGTGTTAGTTGTGTAAAATTTTCAATCAACCAAAGTTTAGAATCATGCACAAGATTATTTACAGTTCAGTAATTACTAATTAGACTATAGACAAACCTTAGTATGCTTTCCAGATAAGAACCGACCGGATAAAAGAGACTCCTCAAATGAACCAACCAAAGACCTCCTGACTGAAAGTCCACTCAAACTTCTAGTGAACCTCATGCAATTAGAGGTGGGAGCTGATTCTTGAGACATTGGCCAATTCATGTCAGAGACGTCATCCAGAGAAGACGGACAAAAATCTTTGCACAAGTATTCAACATCTTCAAAAGATTTACTTGAAATTTCTAAACCATCGTCTTTATGATTCAACATAAGGCTTGAACTAGAATTGTTTAGTGATTGTTCTATAATCCTTATATTTAAATTGGAATTCTTTATCTCTTCCGCGATATTCCTACATTTTCCAGTACTCTTTATTCTTTCAGATAATCTAGGACCAAGAGGTGAGAAGGAAAGAGGAGAGCTCACAGGAGATTCGGATATCGCACAACTTTGCGGCCTG
Source organism: Astragalus glycyphyllos (assembly GCA_963573325.1). Classification (NCBI taxonomy): domain Eukaryota; kingdom Viridiplantae; phylum Streptophyta; class Magnoliopsida; order Fabales; family Fabaceae; genus Astragalus; species Astragalus glycyphyllos. The sequence continues at coordinate 47,725,097 of OY754312.1, read as the reverse complement.
ACCAGACTTGATTCTCTTAAGTGATCAATTCTAGCAGTGTGTGAATCACTCTTGGATATAAATCCTCTATGTTCCAGCACAGGACCATCAGTTTGAAAAATGGATTCTGTACGCTCTGGGATGCTTTTGTGTTCACATTTTCCAGTACTCTTTATTCTTTCAGATAATCTAGGACCAAGAGGTGAGAAGGAAAGAGGAGAGCTCACAGGAGATTCGGATACCACACAACTTTGCGGTCTGACCAGACTTGATTCTCTTAAGTGATCAATTCTAGCAGTGTGTGAATCACTCTTGGATATAAATCCTCTATGTTCCAGCACAGGACCATCAGTTTGAAAAATGGATTCTGTATGCTGTGGGATGCTTTTGTGCTCAAAGCAACTTGCCAAGGACCGAGAAGGCATTGGATAACTGCTTTTGCTTCCAATATTTGCCTTCTTATTATCTTGTGCAATGAACTTTCTGACATTATCATTCTCAACAAGGGAGCCAGCTTGATTATTTCTGCATCCTATGTCAAGAGATTCGCCTCTGAAGTGACTTGGAGATAGCATACTGCTAAGCGGAGATAGAAGTCGCTTCCTGACCAATGAAGAGGCAGATTCAGTGTCATTGACTGGAGCACTCGGAAAAAATGGGAGATTTGCAGCTGGAACTTCATTCGGTCCATCAGTTAAAGAACTTGTTCGGCCTGATTCAAAACCCACAACCCTAGAAGCAGGAGCATGAAAACTTCTTCCACTTTTTGAAGCAAAAATAGTACTTCTTCTATCTGTTGAATCAATCTTCAAACTGTGGACATTGGAAGTAACTTCCATGGCTCCTCTATAAAATGTCTTATCAGAAGCATTTGACATTTCTGACGAGGCACTCTTCGGGAAACCATCAAATGAGGATCCAAGAGTGCATGTAGCACACCCATGAGTGTGTACACTATTCATGTTTCTTCTAGAGGAGGGGCTTCCATCTGAAAACTGCGGAGAGTTATTCAAAACCGCGCCCAAAGGGGCATTGCTTTCAGCAACTTCACCTGGGGGTAATTGTGGCAATCCCATCCCTAATATCTAGGTCGCTAAATACTTAAGTTGATCTTGATCTGGTGAAGAGATGAAAAACTTTCTTGAATTTATAAATGTGATCCCTTGGCAAGGTCTTAAATGTTCATTTCACCAATTTCTGTTTCACTAGATGATCATGGTAAGACATACATGATCAACAAACAAGTGCAATTCTAGCTACCGCGCTTCCCAGTTTCGGTATTCAACCTAATTATCCTACCTATTATAACTAACAACTATTATAATTGGAATGCTATCATAAAGATCAAGTTATTCTACACCTATAAGAATTTCATACTATGCTATGCTACGTATCCAACAGATGCAGGTGCGTTTGATGCATTGCAACCATCATTTCTTTTGCAGGGCACAGAGAGTATCTCGAGGATATAATGATATATATCCAAGAACTGCAACCGGAACAGATCTCTTGATCTCCATAGATGAAACCCAAACAAACCATGGTGGGTGACCAAATCAATGCCTATGTGTGAAACAACATTTGAATAAAAAAATCAAAAAAATCAGTTCCCAGAATTCACAATGCAGAAAAGAAGCACTTCAAAACACATACATAGAACACAAATTTCTCAAACTCAACACTTCACAGATCATATTAGGAATCCATACTTGATATTTTCAACTAACAAAAGAATCATATGATCAATTAAAAACAAAACAAAAGCCAACATAGAAGAAGATGGAACTGATTTCGAAGCAATCAACAATCAGATGAGAATGAAATGAAAGGCAATGAAAATAGCAAACATCAAGCAAATACCTGAGAGAGAAAAATAGGAAAAACTGAAGTTGAAAAAAACATCAATCTGAGATCAAATTTTCCAACGTGAAGTAAGAATAATAAATGCACATAAACAAAAGGATTCTAAGCAAAACGTTGATTTAAAGAAAACGGAAATGATGACTTGCCAGGCACACATTCACCACAAACCCCTCAAGCTTTTTTGAGTTGTCATCTACTACAAGCAACTCTGTTATTTTAATTTATTTTAAACCTATCCATAAGCAGAACCAAAAAAAAAAAACTAACAACACCAGGAAAAAAACAAAAAAACAAAAGCATTTTGCGATGACCCTATAAACCCCAAAAGAACAAGAATCAACGAAAAGAAAAGAAAAATCAAACAAAGTCCAACGAGAATGAAGGTGATGAAAGAGAAATGAGGAAAACGCACCAAGGAAGGCTGGTAATAGAAGAATCCAAGAGATAAATCATATCAAAAACCTTTCTGCAATTCAAACTTCAGATCAAATAATTATCAACAACAATAACAACAATAAATAACGAAGGAAGGAGAAGGGAAGAAAAGAAATTCAAATAAAAATTAATGGTTATTTATTGGAATTGCAGAAGGTGAGAGAGAGAGAAAAGGTGCGTTAGGTAATGGTGGTGTTGGATTAGATTAGGGGTGTGAATGTGAAGTTGAAGTTGAAGTTGAATGAAGGAAGAGGCATGTTCCTGTGTGTGAATCTGTGTGCCCACAATAGCATCACCATCTGTCCCATTTTTTTGTGTTTATAATTTAATTATAAAAATATAAAAATAATAAAATTTAAGCTTAGCATTAGCCTCATCATCATCATCCCCACTGCATAGCCACAGCCACTTTGCTTTGCCATTAATATCTTGATGTAATTTTGTAATTACAAACTCCGTTTTTTGATTCAAAGAAAACTCCTTTTAATTGGATGAGTCTATTTTCGATTTATTTTTTTCTATACAAGTTGTCTCGGTCGGTTTGGAATTCTATTCATAATTCGGTGGGCATTACAGATATGATTTTTCTTGTATGTGTCGCGCATTTCAAATCTCATAGTCGGCTGACAAATTCTAAGAAAGTCGGTAGATTGTAAGTCACGTGGTGTATTTGGGTTCATCGGAACCATATTCTCTTTAGAGGTCAGGTCTTTAAAGATTTCTGATTGGTGGAGAAATCCTTTAATTTGTATGAATTTAGTGTAGTGTGATCTCTTGTCTCATTCTTCTTGGGGTATTCTTTTTCCTCTTTGAGTCTTTTCCCCATACGTTTTTTGCCCAACGAGGTTATAATGAGGCCCCTTGTATTTTTAAGAGTTGGGATACCCCTAATACTCTATTTTATTAATATATATTTTGCTTTAAAAAAACTCTTTTTAATTCCTAACCCTAGAAGCCACCTTCTGTCATACACTCACACACTAAAAAATGTTGGACGATTAAAGATTTATTGATAATGAGTAATTAAAAAAGACTAGTGAGAGACTGATCACAACTAACACATTATCATTAGTTGTGACTATGGTGCGGTTTTTATACTGCTCTAATCTCTTTATCCTTTCTTTTTTATCCTCTTTTTTTGTCTACTTAGATGAAATGACAAATAATCGAACTCGGGAGAAAACGTGTCTATGTCGCTGAAATTGTCAAAGCAACCAACAGTGAGAGACTCGAGTTATCCTCTTTTTAAAAACAAAACAAGAAACTCTCAATTTATATATTATGAGTATTAAACTAACACTATTTCTCCAATATGATGTCTACATTAGTATTTGTTTGGTACCTTGTCTTCGAATCTGGATCCTAGATAAGCAGTTAGTAGGTTGAGTCTTGTGACTATCCTTCCCTAAGTCGAGGTCGGTGTCTTCCAAGATGAGCTCCTCAGTGCGTCTTCCCTCGAGGTTGGACTCGGCGGGGTCGATACCAGCAGACACTCTGATGCCAAAGTCAGCAATCAGAAGTCAGTGCGAGGTACAAATGAGCAAAACGTACCTGATATCAGGGGTTGATGTCGTCAGAAGAGAGCACCCTGATCAAGACCGTTGATCCTGATTTCGTGTTTCCTGTGCATTGCTAGGTCGGATTCGTCATTGAATGGGGCCATTTTCCATGCGGATTGTGTAACACCCCGGAAATAATTTAATTAAAATAGTTGATTGAATTATTAAAATAATTTGGAGGCGGGATATAGATAAATTAAAAGGTTAATATTTTATATGCGTAGGAGGTGAAACGAGTAAAGGAGGTGGTGACGTAGAGAGCCCAGTGTTTACTGAGCCCTCAACTTAAACCCTGGGGGTTTAAGCCAAACCCTCATTCGCAGCAAGCAAAAGAAAAACGAAAGTGAGAGTGAGAGAGAGAGCACGCGGCGCAAAGAGGGAGAGAAGAGGAGGGTTTCGCGAAGAATTTCAAAAGGAGATCGTTCGTGTTGCTGTGGTTTTGTTCGTGTCTCGTTCGTCGTGTTCCGGAGCTTACGTTATTCGAGGTAAGGGTGGGCTTAACCTTGATAATGGGTTGATGATAATTATGTGTGGGTAGTCTAGGGTTTTGTTGAATTGTTCGTGTTGTTGCATATCGTGTTTTCGTTGAGATTGGTGCTTTGATGATTGTTGCACGTTATTGTGATTTGTTTCGTTATTTGTTGTTGCGTGATTGTTGTATCACGATGATGGTGTTGTTATTGTTCGTGTTTTTGTTGTTGCTGTGCGTGGTTGATTGTTGTTGTCGCGTTGTCGAATTGTCGTTTTTGTTGTGGTGGTTGCGGTGTCGTTGCCGTTAGGGTTTGGTGTTTGGCAATTTAGCGATTCTGGACACAGGTTCGGTTTTTCTAAAACTGGCGCTGTTTGGTTGATCCAAAAAATTATGAGGTTGATTGTTTTTGAAAATAGACTTAACGCCGGTCGTTTTGGCACTGGTTTCGTCAAATTCGGAGTTGTATAGCTCGAGTTATAGGCGATACAAGTTAGGTTAAAATTCTGGAAACGATTTGGGTATAGATTCGGTATTTCGGTGACTGGGAACGTTGTATTGACCGAAAAATTATGTGGTTTATTTTTCTGGAAAATAGACTTAATGCTTGTTAATTTGGCACTGGTTTGGTTGCGTCTAGAGTTGTGTAGCTCGAGATATGAATTCCACAAGTTAGAGTAAGATTCTGGAAACAATCTGGACACAGGGTCAGTGTTTTGGTTACCACGTTTTCAAAAGAACTCCTTTTCGAACGAATCCAATTTCTTTGAAAACTAGACAAAATTTTCCCCAGTTTATGCACAAGTTTCATGCAATTTGATTGAGTTTTGGTCACTTTGGAATTGCTTGAATTTGAAGGACAGAAACTGTCCTCTTTTGCAACTAGCCTGTGTGCTTTTCGAAAACTGTACCTATTGGACACTCTCCTTCAAAAACTGAACTTAGGGATGATAACCAGACCCATAGGGCTTTCCAACAAGTATTTATTTGTTGAAATCCGATGTCGTTTGCTATTTTAATTAATTCGCTGAAGTAGGTGCGATGTGCCTAGGCGCTGTGCGCCAGTCTTGTGCGTGGTGTGCGTGCGTTATGTCCGCGTTGTGGAGCCGTCTGGTGTTAATATTTCAGGTGCGGTGCTGGTATGCTCAGGAGAGTTTGGTGGTAGCTGTGATGCTACAACTTGGTGCTATTTTTGGTGAAATCGTTTGTTTTGATTCTGGTGATATAGTATTTATTTTAAATACTTGTTATGGTGAGTTGGTGCATAATCATGGTGTCGCATTGTCATATGCATGTTTTGGTGATATAGGCTCTGCCTCTGGTGTTTATTGGTGATATGCCCGTCGTGGCTCATTTTGGTGATCGGTACCGCATGCATATGCCCACTGGAGGGGTTGCATATCATCCCATTGTCTATGAATGTTATAATTTTGGTGGTTCACTGTCAAATGGATTTTTCCTTTGGTATCTGGTGCTGTGATATGGTGTAATTGTATTGTGTTGCTGTAGTTTCCTGATGCTAGCATATTTTTATCATCTGCTTATTATCTTTGTTAGACTCACCCCTTCTGCTTGGAATGTTGCTCTCATGCGGCAACGCTGCAGGTGATCGCTAGTGCTCGTGGAGGAATTGCTAGGTTTTGCTTCCTCTCTCGTTTGGGTCTGTGTCAGCTCTGATATGTAGCACCGGGGAGTCGTTAGTTATCGTTTTGAACTATTATTTTAGTTATTGGAAATTGTTTTAATTAATTTTGGAGATGTCTTTAATTGTTAATTCTGGAGATGTTTAAACTGGTTAATATTTCCGCTGCTTGGTGATTTCTTTTATATAAATTATTTTGGAGATTTTTTTTTGGAATAAATGGTGTTTTTTTTTTAAAATGGTGAAAAATGTAGCGCCCTTCGAGGTGACTCTGATAATTGTCTATTTAATTGTAATAGTAAAAGGGGGGTGTTACAATCTTAACCCATTACCTCTTAAGCGAGTTAAGTTCAAACCAAGTTTGATAAACTGCTTAGGAGGAAACTTAAGCAATCTTAAGTGCGAACACACCCGGTAAACGAGCTAAATCTCAAGTAGAAACTTGGTAAGCTGTTTAAAGGGATCCCTATGAAGATCGGCCCAACGAGGGCTGAAACAGTGTTATAAAGCCCGTAGGCCGCGAGCAAAGTAAATCAAAACTTAGAAAAAGTAACGATAGTTAACATTAAAGTCTGCCCGGAGAAAGCCGGGCTCCAAAAAGCTTACAAGAAAGAATGCGATCATAGAGGCGCGCAGGCTCCATAAAGATTACAAGAAAACATAAAGTACACTTGTTGAAAATACAAAAAAGGGCGAGTCACTCAGGACGGCTGTAGATGACTGTTTCTTCTTGGAGACGTTCCCATGCTCATCTTTCTCCGCAAGATGAACGATTTCGCCGTTCCTCAAAAAATGATCGTTGCTCACGATCTCAGGGTTAATCTCCAGAGAAGGATAGCAATACTGAATCTGAGCAACAGCTTCGTCGAAGTGCCCTTTGGCGATTGAAATAGTCATGTCCTCCAAGGCCTCTAGCTCGCCCTTGGCCTGAGCCCGCTCGTCCTCAACGGCCTTCAAGGTTTCTTTTAGACCGACCACCTGCTCCTCCAGCTAATTCACCTTGGTAGATTGCTCGGTCAAACTAGCAGTAGCAGTGGCAAGCTTGGCTTCAACATCTACCTTGGCTGTTATGGTCGCGTCTAGTTCGGCAGTGACCGAGCCAAGTGCGTTCTTTGTCGGTTGGAGGGCGACCTCAGCTTCCTTAAGCTTTTTCTTGGTACTCTCGAGTTCTGCCCGCAAATCTGTAATATGACCAAGAGCAGACTTATACTTGTCAGTTTTATCCAAGAGGTCAACCTCCAACCATAAGTTTCTATGGAGTAAACGCATACCTGCGTGACGGCTAGCCTCCTCAGATTTATAACGAACAAGCTTTTGAGAAGCGGCTTGAGCAATTTCTGCAACGAACAGCAGAGGGTCTGCTCGAAGGTGTTCCAAGTCTACATCCTTAAAATCGTCCAAATCCAAGGACGACCTCCTCGGTGCTTCTCTTCTTTTTTGGGGAGGGTCAAGGTCGATCGCAACGGCGTCCACAGAATTCTAAGCCCGATCTCTCTTCTTAGAAGCGGAGTTCGTTCCTTGGTCGCAAATAGGAGGTCTATAATCGCCTTCAGCATGGAGGGGTTGAGAAGGGGAAGCGAAGGTCACCCTCATGTGCTTCCTTGACTTTGTATTGGCCAAAAGGGCTTCAAAGCCTATGCCCGACATTTCAGCTGAAAAGAGAAAGGGTTAGAGGCAAGACGAAGTAAAAACGATCAAAGCTAACGAACAAAAGAAGAAGTAAAAGCACACCAAGTCTATTCTCAGCCTGCTCAGACGTCCTAAGACAAGCGAATTTGTTACAAGGAATAACCCCTTCGGGCAGCCAAGTAACTAGGGTCTCTAGCATCAAGACGCTCTCAATGTCGTAATCACTAAGCCTCCTCTGGTGCCTGTGGTGGATGGTGTTGCGGTCATAGTGTGAGTGCGACCAACCCAGAGGGAATTTCATCAAAGTAATATGACCTTCAACGTCCACAGTTCCCACCATTTTCTTAGCCCGATCATTGATTGGAACGACCCAGAGGAAAGCATGCCTCCAAGGTTTGGCCGATTCGCAGAAAGGTTTGAAGAGTCTGATCGTGCCCTTTTGCCCCTTCAAAGAAACTTGTTCCCATCGCCTGGGCTCACTCTTCATCTCCACGGTACGACTAACATCGAATAGGGAGAAGAATAGACGGAAATTCACTTCCCAATCAAGAGCGGCCATTCCTGGTCGCACCCTCAAATCTCGGAGAACATTGGTGTACATGATAAATTTTAGAGAGGTCGGGATCATGGCAGCATGCTCGTGAGCCGGCACACCCTCGGCTTGCCATTCCTGGTCGCCATAACCAATTAGCTTAGTAAAAAGCGGCAACATCTCATCATCTGGTGGGAAGACCGAACACTCGTTGGTTATAGCGGAAGAAATCCAAGAACGGTCATCATCAAGCCTACCCCTCTAATGGTGCTATTCGGGCAGCACCTCATTGGTCGGAACACGAGGAGGCGCAGGGTTCACTCGAAAAGATCGATTGAACGGTGTCGACAGTGTTCGACGAGCGACCAGACGATGACGAAGTAGAGAGATCGGTGGAAGAGAAAGTCTCGGACGGAAGCCTGCTCGCACTCGTATCTCCAGAGCGAGCAGCGCACTCAGCCATCTTTGCATATTGACGGCCGGATATCTTCGCAGTCTTCTTTGTTCGCGCCACTGCCTTACCCTGCAAGGAGAGGGAAGTCATGCTCACCCTAAACGATGATTTGCAGAAGGGGCGACAAGGTCGACCCCGAGCCTGACACCCCCTCCTCGCTCTACACAACGAAGAATCGAACAAACTAAAGAAAAACGAGCAAAAAGTGCACACCTGGAGTAGGAGAAAAGTTCAGACTCAAGGTAGAATACTCCTTTATGAGCAAAATCAAGCGATCGGACGAGTGAGATCGCCTGAGTTGGAAGTCGTGCATGGGCGAGCACCTGGCCAGAATAGAACAGTAAACTGTTGTTCGTCTCGAAAGCAAAAGTATGACCGCTTTCAGAGCTTCAAGATAAAGAGTGAAGAATGAGGAGAAGGGGGGCAACATATTTATAAGGTTTAGGGAGCAGGCAAACGAAACGTCGTGACCTTTCACTTGCACGCATTTTGAAAACTGAACCGTCATCATAACCAGGCACCGCTTTTTCGAATTTCGAGGCACCATTAACGATCCTTGAAAGGACGTGAAACGTCGCTTCATGAAAGGTGCCACGTGTCATACAAACGGAGCAGGATCTATCACTATTTCGAACAATCGACCAAACAGCCTCGTGTCTTAAAGGAACGAACATCGGTACGGTCTGGAAACAAGCCTACGCCCGCTCCACGAACGACCTTGGCTTGGGGGGCAACTGTTCCGTAATGGGCCGAAGCCCACTCAGTGACTCTACCTGGATCGGCCCAACGATAAAGGGGCAAAGGAGCAGAGAATTGGATCAACGGCCCCGATTGATCCGTACGCATTGATCCAACGCTCGAGGATCGCACACCAACGCTATAAAAGCATTAATGGCGTCAGTTGTCAGGTACACACTATTCATTGAGATCTATACTCTGCTCGTTCGCTCCTGACTTGGGCGTTGGAGTGTCTTCGCAGGTACACCCACCCCCTGAAGCGGAGTTCGGAGCACGACCAGAAGAACATCAGAGATCTGATACCTGTGAAACAGCGGTCAAGCACACTAGGGGTCAGATCACTATTGTTACCTTCAGAGTTCATTTTGACAGCCACGTTATTATTTAACCCAAAAAACAAACCACCACTGTCACCCTCATCACTCACACATGCACCTTGTATTCACTCTCTATTTGGTGATGACCATTGGTGTGTGTCTTCCTTCTACTTATCCCTTTTTTCTTTGCACACCCCCACTCTCTATTGATGATGACCCTTTTTTCATCCATTTTTTCTTTTCACACCCCCCACTTTTCCTTTCATTCTAGAAATCAAAATGCTATCAGTAATCATTAACTACCATTTGGAGAAGAAATTGTTGAGGTTGGGGAAGGAAGTGATTTTTAGGGAAGGGATGGTTTTACTGGAGCGACCAGGTGAGAGATTTAAATCTTGCTGCCATGATTTCTCAACTTTGAGAGAGGAAGAGAAAGAAGAAGAGGAAAGAACCCTAATTTAATTTTGGGATTAATAAAAATAAACAACAATGAAGTGGCACGTTCGGTCAACATAAAAAAATTGAAAAGATAAATAAATGACAGCTCAGACTTTTGTTAGCCACGTAGGCGTTTTTTGTAAAGTCAAGTTAACAAAAAAAATATTGCTTTTGCAGGGACTTTTTACAATTTATTTTTGTAGAGGCTTAAACCAAAACACGCTACATTTGCAAAGGCCTAAAACATATTTAAGCCATTTAAAATTAATAATTTTTTAAAGATTTTTAAACTTATCTATTTAATCCTTCAAATTTTGTAAGATCCATTTCATTATTCATTATGTGAAACTAGTTATAAAATTTTAGGAACAAATTTGATGGATTTTACATATTCTAGAAACCACTTACTATCCATACCATTTTATAAATAACGTTTGATAAATGTTTCTTTAGTTTCTTAATATCCTTCGCTGTTCGGTATGTGACCTCGGATCCGAAATCTTGGATTAGTAGCTGATGTCCAATGTCTCTGTGCAGTCTTCTCCTTGGCTCGAGGTCGGAAGAATGCCTCACGAATCGGAATCCTCCGAGATTGTCCCCGTCAATGTCGCCTTCTTCTGAGGTTGGACTCAAAAAGGTGGGGTACATACAGACACTCTGATGCCAAAGACAGCAATCAAAGGACAGTGAGAGGTACAGATGAAGGAAGCGTCCCTAATTCTTGGGGATAGTGCCATTATTATAGACGCGGGCAGATGGTTACACGGGTCTTGACCGGCTCTGAACCGTTGGATGGGGGTGGAACGACCAGGAGCGTTGATCTGGGATTTGTGCGGCGGTTTATTGATATTGGGCTGAATCCATTCGTAATTTGGGCCATTTGCTAAGCAGATTGGGCCTCTTGGCCCAGTCCAGAACAGTTGCCCCCCAAGTCGAGGTCGGTCACGGTAGTGCGGCCTAGGCTTGAATCACATGCTTATACCGGTCGCTCTAGGGTCGAACGTAGTGTCGGAGGTCAGAGGGTCAAAGGTTTGACTCGGATGCCCCGGGTGGCCACGCGCCATGGTGTCACGAAGATGTGACGTTTGAGGGAAGCGAAACGTCTTGTCATAAATGATTGCTTAAATCTTTGCGCCTGTTCATTAATAGACGCTAAGTTCAATACCCCTATAAATAGACGACCATTTTCAATTTTGCTATGTATTTCCAATCCTCAACCTCTGAATTCTCTAGAGTCTAGCGAGTTTTAGACAGAATCATTCTCCGATAAGCCGACGTTAATTCTCTGGCTTTCGATGCCAGCATTTTCGGGTATCTTCTTCCCAAGTTAAACTTTGGGGTTTCCGAAGTAAGTTTGCATCGCATCGAGTCTAAATGGTGAATACCAGAACTTCCCCGAGACGAAACATGGTTCCCCCTAGCAAGCAGCCTTTGAAGAAATCTTCTAAGGGCCACGCGGTTGTTAGAGGTCGAGTTCAGAAAGACTGTTACAGGGAGTCGAGGCCAGAGGTTCAACGTTAACTCCTCCGCCAACAAATTCTCCGGTCTCGGAGTCTTGAGAAGAAGGTTCTTCCCCGGATAACACGTCAGGGAGTGATACTCTGGACGATGCAGTGGAGGAATCTCAAGATAAGGCCCTTGACAATACAGTAAGGGATTTCCATCTTTCTGCACAATGCTCAGAGCCGATGGGAGCGACCAAAGACGAGGTAGGTAGGCGAGAGGGGGCTGAAGTACAAGGGGGGATCGAAGTCCCCGAAGCCAAAGATCCCTATGGCTGGGTTTCAAGTGAAATCCGGGGTGCTTCGTCGGGCCATAGCGTCGGGCGAAACCACCCAAGTGCTCTTCAGAAGTTTGAAAAGTTCGTGGGTGCCGATGGGGCAAGAATGGAAGCTTGAGCTCGTCTCAGTCAACGACGTCATTTGTTCGGTGGTCCCAAGTTTGAGGTTTTTCATTTACACTGCCTGCTTTGAGAAGATGGGAATGAGGGTTCCGCTCTCAGAGTGCAAGAGGAGGGTCCTCCGGTTCCTCCAAATTCAGCCTTCGCAGCTCACGCCCAATGCTTGGGGGTTTGTAAATACCTTCGAGCTCGTTATGCGGGCAATGGGCTGGCTTTGCAGGATAAGGGTATTCTTCCACATTTTTGATGTCTACCGCCAGTCCGATCTTGCCGATATTGGAGGACGGGGTAAAATAGGGCTGCGTCGTAATAAGAATCGTTCCTTTTTCAAGCCAGTTATGGATTCGGTAAAGGACTTTAGCTACAGGTCCGTTTACATGGTGCTGGTAAATGAGGCTGCCAAAAGAGAAGTAGTTGATCTTGACGACCGAGGTGAGGTTGTGCAGATCCCGTTTTCCCTATATTGGGGCCATGAACACTTCGAGATGAAGACGAAGGGTTATTCGGTCGAGAAGGGAGACCCGAGTCAGCAGGAGGCCCTGCCGTGAATTTGCTGGCAGATTGGACTCAGTCTTTCCGCATGAAACTCAAGAAGATTGAGTGTAAGAGGATCTTGGAGGCCGATGTCGACTCTTCTACAGCTCTCACTGCCGCTCATAGTATGTCCATCTTTCCTTTAACAACTTGCTTTTTCAAATCTTCATCAGTTCTCACCACCGCTCACCGAAGTCGTTTCCTTATTTTTCAGACTGGTTTACAAAACCGAAGACCTTCGTATAGTTCCTTGCTGAGGCCAGAGTCGGAGGTTCGGACAATGTTAGGGCCAGCATTTTCGTGGCTCGGTCTTCACCGGGCATTGTTCTCAAGGTCGGGGCCACCCAGTAGGTGCCCTCCGTTAGTCGAGGTGATCGTGAGACCGCTCCTCCGAGTTTTAGAGGGAAGGCCATGAAGGGGAGCCTCCCCAGTCCTTCTTCGGGGGTGAAGAAGCAGAGAATAAACCAGCCTTCTGAGGTTGACACGACGCCCTCGCCTGCTGAGTTTGAGGCTTGCTTAAGAGTTGTTGAATTCGGTTGGAGGGCGCTGAGCCAAGAGGACGCCGAGGTCTTTGCGGGGGAGCAAGGTGATGACTATTCTGAGGTCGGGGATTTGTGGCTTCGATGATGAGTTGCTGGATAAGATTGACAAGTTAATCGCTTGTTTATCATTTCTTGCAAGGGCTCGTGAGGACGCCTAGAGGTATCAAAAGGAAAAGACAAAGCTCCAGGCTCGGTTGGATGGGTTGGCTGAGGTCGAAACCGATGCTGAAGGGCTGAAGAAGGAGATAGTCGAGCTTGCCGAGAAAGCCAAGCCTGTTGAATTGCTGTCGGGGCTGGAAGGCGAGATAGAGGTGTTCAAGGTGGAGGCCCAAGAGCTTGAGAGCGAAGTCGGTGACCTAGAGTCAGAATTGACCTCGGGCGAAGAAGAGGTGCGGAAGGCCAACAAAGAGAGAGATAAGGCTCGCCTCTACGGTCAGCAATCCGAGAAGGAGGCTATTGCTACGGGTTCCTTTAACAATGCTCTGGCCTAGGTCGGGGTGTTGTACCCTAAGCTCGATGTCTCCTTGGTGAATCAGTCGTATGTGGTCTCTGGTAAGAGGATAATCAAGCCAGTGGGTGCTACTGACGGAGCTGGGGAGCCCGAGATCATCTACCCCTGAGAGCCTTAGTTTGTAGTCTTGTAGTTTTTGTAGCTTTGTCTTTTTTGCTCTTAGTGGCCTCGGTTATGCCCGGGGCCGCCTTTAAATGTAATGAACTGATGGCACCACCCTTTTCGGTCTTTGTATAAATGATTTTGTCTTAATGTCTCATGTTCCTTTAATTTCGCTTTGACTTACTTACGGAATATCAAAGACTCGTCCAAGAGAGCACTTCGTTAGAATTGCATGTGTTAAGCATATAGCCTAACTAGCATGATTGAGCCCTGCTGTGGTAGAACCGGGCGTACTACTTTGCTTGTTGCGCAATTTTCAAAATATTTCAAAGTTCTATCAACGCGCGAGAGTAACGAGGCTCAGGGTCATCGTGTCTCAGTGTTGAGCCTCCGAGACCGTGAGTTCCTGCTGTTGTTTTTTCATAGACGAGTGAATTGAGTGGAAGGATGTCAAGTTACTGATCTTGAATTTCGAGTCTTGACTCGTGAAGAGATGTTGTTTCGAGCGCGCGAGGGAGCCGATGCAGATCTAAGCTTTGCGGGGACGAAACACGTGTTTCGTCAGGTTCGTACTTGTGAGAATGCTTAGTGAGCCACGATAGGCTCGGCCTCGTGGTAGAGGTCAAAGAGCCATAATAAGCTCGACCTCGTGGTAGAGGTCAGTTTAAGGCTCGTCGGAGCGACCCTTCGAGAGAAGGAAGTCAGTTCAAGGCCACCGGATCAAGTGAGACTTCATGCCGGTTCACCAAGTGCAGAGCTTGGAGTGAACGCGGAGTGAAGAAGCTCGTACGAGATTGGGTGGAAGGGCCCGACCTTGATCTCGATCAGCGTTCTTTGCGAAGTAGTTGAGTTTCCGAAAAGAATCGGTTTATTCATGGGGACCGAGGTCCAATTAGGAATACAATCATTAGTAAACGAGAGGGACTTGAAGGTCCAAATTGATATAAAGTTGACAAGTAATGGAAATAATAAGAGCAGAAGTAGAAATGTAAGCAGAGGTGGCAGTAGGGAATGCCTCCCCCTTTGTTTCTTTTTTGCGAGACCATGGGTTCCGATTTTGTGTTATTTCCTTCGGAGTCAAGGTCGAACTCCCAGAGTTGGTGACCATTGAGGGAGGCAAAGGCTTGTCTGCCATGCTAGGTGCCGAGGGAGGCTTGTTGGGGCATGGGGATTGCTTCCTTGGTTGCTTAGATGTTGAGGGAGCTCTATAGTGCTGTGATTGAGGGATTTTCATCTTTAGGTGTACTGTGGACGCTACTGCCCCGAATCTGCCTAAGGTCGGTCTCCCAATGATACAATTGTACGGGGACATGCAGGGAAGTACCAAGAATTGGGTCTTCGCCGTTTTGGAGAGCTTGTCAGCCCCGTATGTGACCATCAGTTCGAGGTATCTGAGCGGTGTCGACTTCGACCCGTTGAATCTGGTCAAGTCATCTTCGTTGTACGGAGTAAGTTCAGTCTCAGAAATTTTTACCTTTGGGAGTAGATCCCAAAACAGAATGTCGACCAAGCTTCCCTGATCCACCAAAATTCTCAAGACCAGGAAGTCGACCATCACAGCGGAGATGATTAGTGGGATGTATTTGTTTGGTCCGCCGATTGGGAGGTCTTGGTCCGAGAAGGAAAGTGGGGTTCTACCAGAGAGATTGCTGGTTTTGGGGTTGTTGGCTATGCTCAGGATATCTTTCCATCTTTTCTTCATTGTCCTTCTGGTTTCACCTAAGTCGACCGAGTAGCCCTCATGATCACCGCAACCACCGTCCTAGAAAGCTGCTGTTTCGGTTCTTCTTCTTCCAACTCCTCGGAGGCCCAATCTGTAACACCCCCCTTTTTACTATTACAACTAAATAGACAATTATCAGAGTCTCCTCGAAGGGCGCTACATTTTTCACCATTTTAAAAAAAAAACACCATTTATTCCAAAAAAAAATCTCCAAAATAATTTATATAAAAGAAATCACCAAGCAGCGGAAATATTAACCAGTTTAAACATCTCCAGAATTAACAATTAGAGACATCTCCAAAATTAATTAAAACAATTTCCAATAACTAAAATAATAGTTCAAAACGATAACTAACGACTCCCCGGTGCTACATATCAGAGCTGACACAGACCCAAACGAGAGAGGAAGCAAAACCTAGCAATTCCTCCACGAGCACTAGCGATCACCTGCAGCGTTGCCGCATGAGAGCAACATTCCAAGCAGAAGGGGTGAGTCTAACAGAGGTAATAAGCAGATGATAAAAATATGCTAGCATCAGGTAACTACAGCAACACAATACAATTACACCATATCACAGCACCAGATACCAAAGGAAAAGTCCATTTGACAGTGAACCACCAAAGTTATAACATTCATAGACAATGGGATGATATGCAACCCCTCCAGTGGGCATATGCATGCGGTACCGATCACCAAAATGAGCCACGACGGGCATATCACCAATAAACACCAGAGGCAGAGCCTATATCACCAAAACATGCATATGACAATGCGACACCATGATTATGCACCAACTCACCATAACAAGTATTTAAAATAAATACTATATCACCAGAATCAAAACAAACGATTTCACCAAAAATAGCACCAAGTTGTAGCATCACAGCTACCACCAAACTCTCCTGAGCATACCAGCACCGCACCTGAAATATTAACACCAGACGGCTCCACAACGCGGACATAACGCACGCACACCACGCACAAGACTGGCGCACAGCGCCTAGGCACATCGCACCTACTTCAGCGAATTAATTAAAATAGCAAACGACATCGGATTTCAACAAATAAATACTTGTTGGAAAGCCCTATGGGTCTGGTTATCATCCCTAAGTTCAGTTTTTGAAGGAGAGTGTCCAATAGGTACAGTTTTCGAAAAGCACACAGGCTAGTTGCAAAAGAGGACAGTTTCTGTCGTTCAAATTCAAGCAATTCCAAAGTGACCAAAACTCAATCAAATTGCATGAAACTTGTGCATAAACTGGGGCAAATTTTGTCTAGTTTTCAAAGAAATTGGATTCGTTCGAAAAGGAGTTCTTTTGAAAACGTGGTAACCAAAACACTGACCCTGTGTCCAGATTGTTTCCAGAATCTTACTCTAACTTGTGGAATTCATATCTCGAGCTACACAACTCTAAACGCAACCAAACCAGTGCCAAATTAACAAGCATTAAGTCTATTTTCCAGAAAAATAAACCACATAATTTTTCGATCAATACAACGTTCCCAGTCACCGAAATACCGAATCTATACCCAAATCGTTTCCAGAATTTTAACCTAACTTGTATCGCCTATAACTCGAGCTATACAACTCCGAATTTGACGAAACCAGTGCCAAAACGACCGGCGTTAAGTCTATTTTCAAAAACAATCAACCTCATAATTTTTTGGATCAACCAAACAGCGCCAGTTTTAGAAAAACCGAACCTGTGTCCAGAATCGCTAAATTACCAAACACCAAACCCTAACGGCAACGACACCGCAACCACCACAACAAAAACGACAATTCGACAACGCGACAACAACAATCAACCACGCACAGCAACAACAAAAACACGAACAATAACAACACCATCATCGTGATACAACAATCACGCAACAACAAATAACGAAACAAATGACAATAACGTGCAACAATCATCAAAGCACCAATCTCAACGAAAACACGATATGCAACAACACGAACAATTCAACAAAACCCTAGACTACCCACACATAATTATCATCAACCCATTATCAAGGTTAAGCCCACCCTTACCTCGAATAACGTAAGCTCCGGAACACGACGAACGAGACACGAACAAAACCACAGCAACACGAACGATCTCCTTTTGAAATTCTTCGCGAAACCCTCCTCTTCTCTCCCTCTTTGCGCCGCGTGCTCTCTCTCTCACTCTCACTTTCGTTTTTCTTTTGCTTGCTGCGAATGAGGGTTTGGCTTAAACCCCCAGGGTTTAAGTTGAGGGCTCAGTAAACACTGGGCTCTCTACGTCACCACCTCCTTTACTCGTTTCACCTCCTACGCATATAAAATATTAACCTTTTAATTTATCTATATCCCGCCTCCAAATTATTTTAATAATTCAATCAACTATTTTAATTAAATTATTTCCGGGGTGTTACAACCCTCCCCCACTTAGAATCTTTCGTCCTCGAAAACATACCTGATTCAAACAGCTCCAGATAGGACTCTCGCATCTTGCTCTCCAACTCCCATGTCATGCTTTCACCAGCAGCTCCTAACCAGACCACTTTCACCAGGTTTATCTCTTTGCCACGTAAAGTCTTCACTTCACGATCTTCAATTCGCACAGGCATTGTCTCCACGGTGAGATTATCCCGCACATGCACATCATCCATCGGAATCACATGGGACGGATCCGAAATATACTTCCGAAGTTGCGACACATGAAATACATCGTGCAAATTCGAAAGATTAGGCGGCAAGGCCACCCTATATTAGGATTTTTTATTAAGAAAAAGGTGTTGGAGATAAGAGGTTGAAGACAATGATGATGTGTAATTTCAACTCACATTTACAAATAATGACTTGACATATTAAATAAGTATTTAAAATAAATAAAAATGAATATTAAATGACACGTCAGATTTCTTTTAGCCAACTCAACGTATTTATAACGTCAAGTTAACAGGGTCTATTTCAAAAAGGTTACTTTTGTAGAGGCTTAAACCAAAATACGCTATATTTGTTGGGGCATAAAACTTAGTTAAACCATTTTAGATACTTAGAAACTAAGCATAAAAGAGTATTCGTTTGGAGACTAAAGTGTGTTTGATTAGATTTTTAAGATCAATTTTCTATTTGAAAAAATTGAAACTAAATTTTTTTCTTGTTTTGAAAGCGAAAAGCTTTTTTTTGTTGTTGACAACGTGAAAAGCTATTTTTGAAAAACATAATTCAATTTCCTATGATTTACTCTTTTTAAATTTTGTTTTTCACCTTGTCAAAAAAAAAAAATTTTGTTTTTCACCGTTGGGTTCAATGACCGGTCGTATTTGTTGGCTCCCGTTTTTTCAATTTGAAATTTCCCGTAATGTAATGTAACTTCATTGCTGTTAAAAAATTTATTTCTTTTTTACCAGCTTTTATGAGATTGACCTTTTTGGTTTATTTACATATATTTACGGATATACTCCTTCTCTACTACCTCAAGAGAAGTTGGATGAGATGGTAGGAGTCTCTTCCAACTTAACCAAGTCTTGTGTTCAAATTGAACATGCTGCAGTATTAAATCTCTTAAATGAGAGCTTTATCTCTTAAAGGAGAGCTTTGCCGCCCACTGTAGTCCTATCCTTCACGAGGGGTTAGTCGCTGCAGTTACGCGCAAAGGATACTCAATTTATACACAAAAAATACTCCTTCTGTCCTATATTATAGGATGTTTTAGCCCAAAAGAAACTTCTTTCATATTACTTTACGTTTTATAATACCAATCAACTATTAATTTTTCTTTTTTTCTCATACCTTACCTTATTTAATTATCTCTATTATTTCAATTTTATTGATTTGTTTTTCTCATATTATTAACGAAGAATGATTTTGTAAAGTAACTCATAATTTCTCGTTTCCATATAAAATTATCTATATTTATCAATCTGTGTGAAAGGCCAAAGTGACATTTAGTATGAATCGGAAAGAGTATATTACTTTTTTGCTCAAACAAAACCACTTAATTTCACTGCATATAATATTTTATAGGCTAAAATACATTTTTGGCCCTTTATGTTTCACCAAAATTTCAATTTTTTTCTTTATGTTTTCTCACTTTGGTCCTTTATGTTTCAAATCTAGTCCAAAATAGTCTTTTTTTAACTTTCCGTCCACCAATGTCAACGGATGCCACGCCAGACGTTAACAGGTGATGTGGAAAAAAATTGAAAGTTTAGTGAAACATAAAGGACCAAAGTGCACTTTTGTAACAAAAAAAATCATCTTCATTCCCAAACCCCACCACCCTCCACCACAACACCACCACCACCACCACCACCACCACTCTCTTTCAGTATCTCTACTGTGCCACCATCACCACTGCAACATCTCTCTCCTTTCGTTCTCTCTTCTCCATTAGCCCCTCTCTTCTTTTCTCTTCCTCCCCTTCATCTTCATCCCCAAATTGAAAAAATAGTGTTTGGAACCCACCATTTGTATCCCCCTAAACAGAATAATCATCAAAGTACACGGCTTACAAGTTAAAAACATAATGGGTTTCAAACCTTAATTTTTCAATTTGGGGATGAAAATGAAGGGGAGGAACATAAACGAGGAGAGGGACCGAGGGACGAGAAAAGGAGAGAGCTGGACAGTGTGGAGAGAAAGAGGTCACAGTGGAGGTGATGGTGGCACGATAGAGAGTGAGAGTGAGAGGGTAGTAGTGGTGGTGGTGAAGGGTGGTGTGGGGTTGGGGATGAAGATGAAGGTAGAATGTTTTTTTTTTGCCAAAAGTGTACTTTGGTCTTTTATGTTTCACAAATTTTAGTTTTGTCCATTATGTTTTTTTACGGTCAAATAATGCCAACTAAGCAAGCCATGCCACTAGTTAACAGCCAGCGTGGCACTTGGTAACATTAGTGGACAGAAAGTTAAAAATAAAAACAACTTTGTGACAAATTTGAAATATAAAGAACCAGTGAGAAAAACATAAAAGACCAAACTGAAATTTTGGTGAAACATACAAGACAAAAAGTGCATTTTGGCCTATTTTATATATGAGATGCAACTGAATTAAAGAAAGTGCGAGAAATTTTAGAGACCAAGGCTTCCACAATATAAAAGACAAAATATGTTGGCTTTTTTTTATACCCCCTCATTTTACCCCTGATTTTACCAAATTGACCATTTTACCCCTGATTTCTCAAAAAGTTTCCGGAATTACGTGTTTATACATAAACTCAGAACACAATTTTTTGATTTTTCTAGAATTACGTCGAAACACATAATTCCGGAACGTATTATTATAGATTTTACCGGAATTATGTCTTAAGAGATAAATGCAGAACACATTTTCACTTCCAGAATTATGTCGTTTGAGATAATTCCGGAAAAATCCAAAATATGCGTTCCGGAATTATCCCATAGCACATAATTCCAGAAGTATTTTTTCAATTGAACCTTTATTTTAATTGATTAAAAATGCGGATTACATTGCTTGGAAAGCGGATTACAACAATAGAAAGAAACATAAATACTAAAACATGACAGAAACAAATACAGATTAATTAAAACATTCGACTACTCCGTGTGGTTTCCACGTACAATTGTAAAGGACTGAGATATCGAAAGGCTTCATGGATGTCCATCATGGCTTGAACGTCATCGTCGTTCTTCACATCCATCGTGGACCAGCTAACACATCCATTATCGTGCCGCTCGGGTTTGCAATAAATGATGCGTTTGACCTCTCTCTCGTCACCCTCCACTTGCACCATACTCTCTAGTTTATCTTTGAGAGAAGTGAAGGTGATGTTGTATTTAAGCCTACATGAAATACGTTTTGGACACTGAAAATAGACACCATCATCTCTGTTGGTGATTGTGCTCTGATGGTGAAGGGCAGAATCACGTGAGTATTGGGTTGAAATGGTGTCCATTTTCTTGTGTTGTGTGTGAAAGAAGATGAAAGTGTGAAAGAACTGGAACCTAAATGGGTATATTTATAGCGAAAGATCTGAAACCCTAAACATGATTTCCACCATTGATAAAAAGTGTCGGCAACATCAAGGCCATTGAAAAGTGTCGGCAAAATCAAGACCGTTGAAAGTGTCGGCAACATCAAGGCCATTGAAAAGTGTCGGCAAAATCAAGATCGTCAAATAATAAAGCCGTGGAATAAAACATCTTATAAAGTCGTGAAATAAAATATATCATCAAACAATCAGGTAATGTCTACATAATCAATTGGGCCGGTCGGTGCAATATGGCCTGAAGCTAAAGAAATTCATAACTGAAGATGTCCATTGTATGGATATAACCATGATTTAGCGTCTGGTGAAGCATAAGCAGACTAAGATTAATGAGCAAGAAGGTAATGGACTAGTAGAGTTCAACATAACCTAGACTCAATGAAGCCCATGGACAAACCCAATACCGACCAACTGGCTCTGACTAGCCACACATTTTCCTCTCAAAGACAAGAATGTCCATGACACACCATCTATCGGTGATAACGCAACCAGGGCTATGTGATATCTGGTTGCTATAATGTGCCCCATACTAGGCATTGTCATCCACTTCTCAGTCGGTTGAAGGGCCGTACCATAAGCAATTAATGAATCCCTAGCTGGCTGAAGGTTGTCACCAATCATCTGTGAGTATAGATCATAATGTGTGTCTATATCTTTAATCAAGTCACGGTGAATTAATGGCCAGCTGTGCTGTGAGTAGCCCAGCGAGACAACAATATAAGGGACAAAATGTGTTTTTTTAAGATGTATTAAATACTCAATCTCAAATTTACTCCTATTTAAGTGGTGTAATTAAAAGTAATGTCTTTAATTAGAAATATAAATCATCATTTGATAAAAAGGTAAATTTGAAAATATGTTAAACTTGTAGCCTTATTAAAGGAAAATAATCGATTTCGATGTTATTCATTGTGATGTAGGGATTTGTCTCTTATATTATGAACTTGAGATACTATTCCATTTATCATTATTGATGGTGTCCACCACTTATTTGCACAGGACTCATTTTTATTTTTATTTTTGTTTGTTGCATATCTCAAAGCTTTTAAAAATCCACATGGTTCCAGATGACTTGGGATATGCAAACACCCATGCTCCATGCCAAATGTCAATCATATTTTGTTCAAGAAAGATAGTTGTATCCAATAGTTGGTGGTTGTCATGCAACCGCTACATTTGACGGAGATAGCTGAGTTAGATCCATCTTGGGCTGGTGGTTGCAAGCATGAATCCATTAGATGACTCAATTACACACATTTGTGCTTCAATAAAATGTTCCACAAAGAGGTCTTTCTTCAGCGAGCCTTACTATTTTTTATTTATTTTTATTCGAGCATGTAAGAAAACATGTCAACGTGTTGGGTAAGGGAGGTTTTGGTCCAGGAGGTTTTGGCCCGAGAGGTTTTAACGAGACCCCATGTTCATAAAATGGGGCCTATACTTCGTACAATCCCGGAGCTACTCGATGGACACCCCGTAACCAGCTTTATTCCAAAAATACCCCTGATTTTAAAATAATTTTTTTCCTCTTCTATTCCCTCTCACCCTCACACCCCCCCTCACTTTCTCATTCTCTCAAAAACACACCCTAGCACCGAACCCACACCCCCTCAACTTCAATCCATCAATTTCGTTCGTTTTCCATCAACAATGAGCGCACATTTCCTTCCATTGAAGTATAGGTATGTTCCCTCTTCTTCTTCTTCGCGAATTTCTTTTTTTTTCTTCCTGTTTTGGGTGGTTCGGCGCAGCAGAGGCCGATCTGGTTCGATTAGGCGTGCGCTGAACCCGCTATTTTTGTAACTGTTTTGGGGTGGTACGGCCCAGCGTGCGCCGATCTGGTACGCTCATGCGTGCGCCGATCTGGCTCGGCCATGGGTGTGCCGAACCACCCTGATTGTTGCTGAATGATTAGTTTTTTCATTCTAACTGAGTTTTTTCTTATTTTCAGTATGGCTAACACCAGAGGAGGCGCTCTTGGCCGGAGGCGAGCTGAGACTGAGCCAGAGGCTGATGACGACAGGGTTCGTCCCACTGCATCCGTACGCCGTGGCCTAGAGTTACAGCATCCTAGAAGCATACGTGGACGCCGTGGTGGACGCGACAAATAGATAGAGACTAACTATGACCCTCCAGTTGATGCTCCAGTTGATGAGCCATTACAGTATGATGACCTAGACACTAATGCTGCTGTTGACTTAGTGGCTGCTCAGGTGGAAGGGCCATCTCAAGGTCACCGATCGAGTTCTCAGCGGCCTTCTACATCTCAGCGGCCTTCCACTTCTTATCGGCCTTCCACATCTCGGCCTTCCACTTCTCAGCGGCCTTCCACTTCTCAGCGGCTTTCCACTTCTGCTCCCGATGCTGATGTTCCGCACCCTGACGCTGGTATGCCCGAGGCATCTACTGCTCCTAACAGAGGGAGTAGTGGTTTTTAGGGATCATGGGCATCCTTTATTGTTGTGTTTTCCGGATTGTTTAGATATTAATTTGCACAGATTGCTCCTGACAGATTGTTTAGTTTTTTGTTGTGTTTATTAGTATTCGATAGTTAAGTATTCAATTTATCGTTACGTTCGCTCAAACTTAGTAAATTATCGTTCCAAATTAGCTAATTTATCGTTTTAAAGGAAAATTTAAAAAAACCAAACACATGTGGATTCGGCTGAACAACATTCGAACTGGTTCGGCCCACGCTTTGCCGAACCTATTAAAAACTGAAAAGGGGTGTCTGCCTGAAATTTAACAGCCTCGGCGCATCCAGATGCGAACTGGTTCGGCAAAGCGTGCGCCGAACCTGTTCGAAATTTTTAAAAAAAATAGAAATTTAGAATTTTCAATAAGGGTGTTTTGATCTTTTCATGCCATTATGGGGTGTCCACCGAGTAGAGGGGGTTGTACGAAGTATGACCCTAAAATGGTTGGAGTACTCCTTAATAAAAGGCCCAGTCTTTTCCAACATTCCCTCCTACTCACCACACACCCCTTAACTCCAAATACTCCAAATCTACGTGTGATTTGGTTGAGGCCAACCGAATAAACAAAAACTTCATATGCCGAGGTTACAGAGGGAACTGGCAATGCAGATGGGAATATTTATAATAAAGGAGATAAATCTACTATGACTGGTGAACCCATAGAAACAAGTAACCTTCATTTTTTTTTTCTCTCCGATCACTCCAAAGAATTCACTAGCTTGTCTAGCGTTGTCCTTGAACAATAATCTCCTTGAGTTTTACTCCATTGAAAGTGGTGAAGCTAAAAAGACACTTGTTGTTGATCTTCAAGGACGATCTTGAACAGTAATCTCCTTGAGTTTCAATTGAACCAATAAGTTTGTTTAAACTGGGATTAATTCAGTAATTTGTGAGTGAATTCTAGGAATTTGGTGGAGACCCATATGGGAAATTGTTTGAACGGTTTGGAGATTTGAGGGAGAAGACAATGGTAATGAAGAACGAAAACAGATGTGGCCACTTTTCTACCGTTCGGTTGATGCCTCCCGAAAAATTTCGGTTGAGGTCAACCGAATAGTGTAAAAGAAGATGGCGTGTCTCAAAAAAATACCTGTTCGGGTGTGCCTAACCAAAAGTATTCGGCTGACCCTACCCGAATCGTTAAATATTTCAAAAAAAAATACACGGAGCTAGCGTGCCTCATTAATGGAATATTGGTCATTTCGCATGGTTTGGGGGTGTGGAGTGAGTAGAAGGGGTTGTGGGATAAGCCAAACCCTAATAAAATTGTTTGTTTATCGAAAGAACATGTGGGGCTAGGGACTATTTTGCTTTGTAAGCATGTTCTACTATTCTATAGTAGCAATACAATCCCTACATAGTTTCCAAAGAAACCTTTTTATTTTAGGTAAGATATGCATCTTGCAAATAGGTTTAATCACTTCTTAGGTTTTTGAACTATTTAGGAATTTTTAATAGGCCTCTAAACTAAGAAAAGTTGTAATTAGATACCTGAACTAATATAATTTTTTTCAATAAGATCATTATGTTATACTAAAGTTTGTCAACAGTTAGTCAATGCTGACTTAACATTCACAATTTCTAAATAGATCCCTGAACTAGTTATAAAATTTGTAAATAAGTCCCTAAAGTAATTTAAACATATAAAAATTGGTTCTTAGAAAAATGATAAAAAGTAATTTGAGATAGAAACAACTAATCCAAAATATATTTGTCAACTGTTTGATATATTATTTTATTCTTACAATATTAAAAATAATAAAATTAATACATTTCTTGAAAACTTTTAAAAAAATAAAAATACGCATACAATATTTTCTTATTTCATAAACTGAAAAACTATAATCATATTTTTAGGTTACAATATTTCCTTAAAATAAACTTCTCTCACTTTTAGACCCTACAATTTTGTTTGTCAATGTTTTTAACTTTTAATAGTTCTTAGAATTGCTGTTAAAAGGCCCAAAAATGAGTGAAAATGTAAAGACTAAAATGAGTGAAAATTTTTACAGGGACAAAAATGAGTGAAATTTTTTATAGGAATTAAAAACAAAATCCTCAAATTATACAGGGACCAAAAATATATTTAGTCCTATATTTTATGAGTATATAACTTTGTTTTTGATTGAAGAATTATTTACAAAAAATTTGAAATAAACTTATTATTATCATGTATTTCTCAGTAAGAAAATCTAAAACAACATATTAAAAGTATAAAAAATACTACTGCTATTGTTGATAAATCTCATTCTCCAACGACCTCAAAAATAAAAGTTATCACTCGTGAATATAAGGTATTTTAAGTATATTTTAATAAGTAAATATAGTCTTGTGCAAATATTTGGTGTTTAGCCAGGAAAGATGCTTAGTCAGTCAATTGGATGTTTCTTTGGCCGACTAGGCGTTTGCTGAGGCTAACTCGTACTGTCCCTTTGTTGATCAAGCGATTACGGAGAAAGGGACTCTGTTTCTCCGGGTTCCTACACTACTTTAGAAAGCGTCTAGTGTAGAAGGAGAACTGCTACTAAACTAAGAATGCAAAAAAATAAAGGAAAGCGATAAATTAAAAGGTAAAAAATAAGTAAGGACTTGTATTGATTTGAATGTGTGTCTTTACAAATGTACACGCCAACTATATATATACATGAGCCTTCGTCGGCCACTACTCGAGCCAACAACTGCTCACTGTTGTTGAATCAACTAAGATCAACGTGCTACATTACATAGGAAGCACGTTTCACTCTTTCACTAGCACGGGTAGTGGGGTCAAAATATCTTCACTTCCACTTTTACGGCATTTCTCCACGTTGTCTTAACCGCTCCAATGTCTAAATGTGTTCACGTACGTTGAATGATTGCTCCCAACGCAAGCTCCTTTAACTTAGCCAACTCCTCATGCCCACTTCCCATAAATTTAGGAAAGTGGTTACCGTAGCATGACTTGGCCTTTTTACATTATATTTATTTTAACAATCATATAATTATTTTATAAATAATTATATGAACACATTAAGACCAATTATTAGCCTCCAAGTCTATATAGACTTAGTAGCACCGTCGAGCCGATTTGTCTCGGCCAAGTCTTACCTTGGTCAATCAGGCGTCGGCCGAGTAGGCACCTCGGCTGTTTATCTTAGCCATGTGGTCATGTATAGTCAATTACACCCTAAGCAGCTAAATTTCCATTTTTACCGACGGGAATCAGTCTTCGACCCTCGGCTAGCCGATTCTACGTCAGCCAAGTAGCCCTCGACGAAAACGGGTGTGAACAAGTTTATTTAGAATATATCAATAAGATAAACAATTAATTTCTTTATCAAAACAATAGAAATACACGAACATGTGAAGGAGTATCCTTTTAATAAAATATGATTAGAGTTTTTCCAATAATCAAATAGTAAAATATTGTATGCTTATCTTTGTTTCTTAAATTTTTTATGGAAAATATTAATTTTCACTATTTTTAATCTCGTGAGAGAATAAAATAATATATTAATTGACTAATAATTATATTTTTGATTAGTTGTATCTTAGATGTTTTCTAAGAACCAATTTTTATATGCTTCAAATTAGTTTAGGGACCTATTTACACATTTTAAGTTAGTTCAAGGACTTATTTACAAATCATGAATGTCATGTCAGCATTGACTAACTGTTTTACTAACTTTAGTGTAAGAGAAGGACCTAATTGAAAAACTATATTAGTTTAGAGACCTGATTACAACTTTTTTTAGTTTAGAGACCTAGTTGAAAAATCCTAAATAATTCAACAACCTGCATAGTAATTAAACCTTCCAAATAACATCTCAATCTCCTTGAACCTTCAAATCCTCCATGTCCAGAATTCTATCCATACAAACTCCATGCTCATGTTTCCCAAACCGCCAAATCAAAGAATCTGATTGTAATAGTTGAGGATGTATTTTCTTTTTGCTAACTAGAAGTATACACGTGCATACGCATAGCATCATATTTTTTATAAATAGACTCGGAGAGAATTCAATCACAATCGAAAAAGTAAAATAAATAAATGTAGATTGAAAAAAGAAAGTTATTATGAAGCGCAAAATTGTAATTCACACAGTCCATTGTTTTATAGTGTAGTTGAAGTTGGAGAGAGAAACTGAAAATGTAAAGGTGGAGAGAGATATTGAAAAACCAAAATGAGAAAATGTAGAGAGAAGAATGAAAAAGTGAAATTATTATGATGGGCAAAATTCTAATTTACACAGCCCATTGTTTTTATATAGTGTAGAAGAAGTTGGAAAGAGAAATTGAAAAAGTAAAGGGGAGAGAGAAATAGGATAATAAAATAAATAAATGTAGAGAGAGAATTGAAAAAGTAAAGTTATTGTCAAGCGCAAAGTTGTAACTCACACAGCCCATTGTTTTTATAGTGCAGTTGAAGTTGGAGAGAGAAATGGAAAAAGTAAAAGTGGAGAGAGAAATGGAAAAAGTAAAATAAGAAAATGTAGACACTTGAGGTGCTAGCTCAGTGATAAGAGTTTAGCCTTGTATCCTTAAGGTGTTGAGTTCAAGTCCCCTTGGAGACATTTGTAAAATGGTCATTAGTACATTGATTAATAAAATTTACTCCTTCCCCAAATTTTTTAAAAAAATATGAAAATGTAAAGAGAGAAATGAAAAAGTAAAGTTAATATTAAGGGCAAAATTGTAATTTAGACAGTCCATTGTTTTATATAGTGTATTGAAGTTTGAGAGAGAAATGAAAAAAGTAGAGGTGGAAAGAGAAAGAGAAAGTAAAATAAATAAATGTAGAGAGAGAAATAAAAAAGTAAAGTTATGATGAAGGAAAAAATTGCAATTTACACGACCTATTGTTTTGATATGGTGTAGTTGATTGATTGGAGATAGAAATAGAAAAAGTAAAGGTGGAAAGAGAAATAGAAAAAGTAAAATAAAGAATACGTATTTTTCAAAGCCCATAGTTTTTATATAGTATTTTTTATATAGTGTAGTTTTTTTTTCATAAGAAAAATCATATTAAAGGGGACGCAAACGGGTACCCCAACCGATACAAATACAAGGGGACTCATTAAAATCTCATTGGATCAAAATCCCATGGGAAAAAAGACCTAAGGAGGAAAGAGTACCCCAGGAAGAACGAGACACAAGGCCAAGTTACACAAAGTTCATACAAACAATAGGATTTCCCCACTAGTCGAAAATCTTCAAAGCTGAATTGCGACCTTCAATACTAATGAACCAACTCCAGGATATAGTTTTAACATGATTAACTACCACTTGAGAATTGAAGACTTGATCCTTAAAGAAAATATAGTTTCGATGAATCCAAAGACACCACGTGACTGCCATCTAAAGTAAATACTTCAATTTCCCAGCCTTTTTGGAACCCAACCTGATACAATGAGTCCTAAAATCGGCCACTGCAGCAAGAGAATCCATGAGCGCACTGCCCGTCCAATTATGAATAAAAGTCCAAACTGATCATGAGCACCTGCGAACAAAAAAATAAATGAAGAATAGACTCATCCTACTCAAAACAAAAAGGACAACACGACTGATGAGGGTCCTTAATGATACCCTTAGAAATAAGAGCATCCCGAGTTGGAAGATTTCCCAACAACAATCTCCAACTGAAAACCCCCACATTAGTGGGAATCTGAAACTACCACATATCATCTAAAGCACTTTGAGTGTCACTATCCAACCTATCATGATACAAAAGATTCAAAAACAGAGCATAACAAGATTTAACCGTAAACACGTGGAAATTATCAAGCCTCCGCTACCATCTATCTTACTCGGATTTGTCGGGGTGAAAAGAGTTTAAAATGTCCAAAAGCATATCAGAATCAGCCCTCTCCTCTGCAGTCAAAGCACGACCCTATTCGATATTCCAACGCCAAGTGCTATCAACCCAGTACCCAAGCTCCCTGATACAACCGTTTTTAAACTTTGCCACATGGAAGAGACTAGGAAACAAATCCTTAAAAGTATCAGCACAAGCCCACTTATGCGACCAAAAGGAAATCAAACCCCCCTACCCAACACCGGCCTAAGACCAGAAACAAAGGCACCCTGCCACGAAGGAATGCCATCTTCCAAAAGTAATAAGTCTCTCCATCATAAAGAATCCTTGGTTCCGCCTCTAGAAGAAGTAGCCCCCTTGAAAACAAACCTCAAATCGCCATATTAATGAGATATTAGCTGTCGCCAACTAGCATTGATATCATTTATGCACCTCCATTTCCACTTGCTCAAAAGAGCCAAATTGAAAGCTTCCAAGTTTTTGACCCCCAAACCACCATCCTTCTTAGGTCTACAAACTTTATCCCAAGACAACCAATAAATAGAACGACCCACTCTATTACCCTCACACAAGAAGTCTCTCTGGATCTTAAGAAGCTCTTGGATAACAATCTTGGGAACCTTGAAGAAAGAGAACATCTAGAGTGGAATACTATTGAGAGATAAGTTTATAAGAGTCACTCTACCTCCAATAGATGAAAAACACCCACTCCACGATGAAAGTCTCTTTCTCACCTTATCAATGATAAGATCCCAAGTATGTCTTCTTTTAGGATTGGCTCCCAGCGGAATACCCAGAAATTTAAAAGGAATAGCGGCAGTACTACAAGACAAGAAAGTAGCACCCGCTTCTAGAAAATCATCATTCAAGTTAATGCCGTACAAACAGTTCTTGTGGAAATTAACCTTCAAACCCGAAACAAGTTCGGAAATTCTGAAAATAGACTTTATACTCCATAAATTATCCCACGAGCCCTTGTCGACCAAGATAGTGTCATCTGCAAATTGTAACAACGAAAAACTCAGACTGTTATTGACCTTGAACTTAGGGAATAAACTATCACGCACCGCCTTCTAAACCATTCCAGTTAAACCTTCGGCAACAATGAGAAAAAGGAAAGGAGATAAAAAAATCCCCTTGCTTTAGACCCCTGTGAATCTGAAAGTCCTCAGTAGTACTCCCGTTGACAAGAATAGACATCAAAGAGTTATGTAAGATCTGATCCAAATACTCCACATTGCGCCGAACCCCATTCGGCCCAACATGTAATCATGAAACCCCCAAGACACAAAATCATAAGTCTTCTCAAAGTCAACCTTGAAAAGTATGCATTCATCCTTTCTTCTTTTAGCCATATCAACCAATTCATTGAGCACCAACACCCCATCCAAAATCTGACGACGCGAAAGAAACGCCGAGTGACCAGAAGAAATAATCCTGGGTAGCACCTTCTTTAATCTACTAGCTAAAACTTTAGCCAGTATTTTATAGATACACCCAATGAGACAAATGGGATGATAGTCCCTTAAATCTTGCGGGTTCTCCTTTTTGGGTATAAGACCCAAAAAAAAGCCGAAATGGCTTTAGGCAACAACCGCATTAACGTGAAATTCCTCAAAGAAACCCATAACGTCCTCCTTCACAACCTCCCAACAATTTTTTATGAAGTTGACATTGTAGATATCAGGACCTGGACTTTTATTCCCATCACAATTCCACACTTCTTCTTTCACCTCATCCTCCGTGAACGGTGCAATAAGATGACGATACTCATCAACACTGATCTTGTCAAACTCAATACCACTGAGAATAGGATGCTGCATAATCGGTTCCACATAATTGGCTTTAAAAAAGCTTTTCACTTCCCTTTTCAACTCCTCCACCTCCTCTAACCTCAACCCATCCCTAATTAGAGACACAATCTGATTAGCTCTATTACGTTTCTTAATGCAGGCATGGAAAAACTTAGTGTTGAGATCCCCTTCTCTAATAAGTTAGATCTAGATTTTTGTTAGATCATACTCTCCTTGATATGAAGTTGCTTCCAAAAGGACGAAGACACCTCCTTCGATTTGTCCACATCTTCCAACGCACCCCCTCTAAGATAACTTGATCAAAATCATTCATCTCAGAGATAAGGTGGTTAATACTGAGATCCATTCGACTAAACACTTCGTTATTCCACACCTTGAGCTTAGTTTTCAGCAATTTAAGTTTCTCTTTAATCACATACCCTTTTTTCCCCTAACCGAAAGGCCTTTCCACCACTGATCCACTGACCCTTTGAACTCGGAGTGATCTAGATAACCATTAAACAACCAAAAAGGTTTTGAGGACCGAAGCAACCAAATAGGACAATGATTTGATATGTCGCTATCGCCCACCCACTAGCTATTAATGTTCCAAGAAGAAATAAAACCCTCAGAGACTAAAAATGATCCAATCTGCTTCAGGATAAACCACCAGGACAAAACCAAGTGAATCACTTCCCTTACAAAGGAACATCCACGAGCTCCATATTGGCGATAAACAAATTAAACTCTAGCGTGTCCGCCCCATGCAAGTGAGCACTATTACCTTGATGCTCATCCAAAGAAGAAACGACATCAAAATCCCCAACAACGCACCAACCGCCTTGGTCACCCTGATTTTTCAAAGTAACGATGGCCTCCCAATCTTCTTTTTTCCCAGTTGTTGAACACAGGGCATACACAATCACCACATATAATAAGGAATTCTTCCACAAAGAGCACAAACCCACATACCCCACACCTACAAAACTACTCTTAGCCTCAAACAAACCGGTTTTCCACATCAAAAGAATACCCCAAGAAAGACCCACAGAAGACTTCTGTTGTGTTTAAATATGGGGTAGTGCAAGTGTACACTGTCCAACAAGTAATATAATAGAAATATAGTTCGTTCCCACGAGGATTAGTGCTTAAATGATGTTTAATTTGACTAGCAAAGTAGTGATGGTAACAAAAGTAAAGACACAAATATTTGGTAACATTCACAATAATAAAAGTAAAAGGGTAATAAAGATCAGATGATTGGAACAAGTTGAGATGTATTCACTTTCAGTAACTTCATTAAAATGCAATTAATGGTATGTTCAGTGCTGCAGCAATAGATATATTTTCTCAAATACTTCTCACTAGGGTTTCCTCACAAGAGTTTATCTCTAAACCCTAAAGGAGTACGTCGTAGGCTGCTTAGGCACCCACAGTATTCACCTTATGGAATATGCCCTCCTATCTCTAGGGTTTAAGCATGGAACATTAAAATCTCTTTTAATGCACACAATCCATATTATCTTGTGAGGTAAATTTATAAACCATCTCTGAATTCATAAATGCTACTTAGATTAGACGGCCAATCCTAATCTAAGATGGAAATATTGTTATACACAAGATAAAATACTCAACACTTAAACATACATCATTAATCACACAATAAATTTGTTACATTAAGTTCAGCATCCCAACTATGTAAACAACAAAGGAAATAACTTAAACACAAGATTAGAAGTCATACTACAATCTCAAGGAGAGGGGTTACACTACTAGTTGTTGAACCACGAAGGTAACTCCAAAGATTGCAATGGAGGAACTATTCCAGCAATTGTAGTTTCCTCCACGAAATTGTAGTTTCCAATGTTGCTGCAGCAACTATTCCAGCAATTGATCTTTGAGTGAGCTTGAGTGTACACGGAAATGGAGGCTATCTCTATACCTACCCTTTCCGGCTTACCCTAATTGAGGAAGAAGGGCTCTATTTATAGTTGAGGCTCATGATCCTAGGCAACCCTAAAATTAGGAGGCGCCACTTGTCCTTTAATGAGCTCAAAATGTCCTTTTTACCCAAACTTTGATGGCATCAACGAGTATTCCTTTTCTGGCACGCACACCCACGCCTGATGATTACTGACACCTGCCCCTTCCTTGTTTTCTGTGTTTCTTGCAGCTTTCTCTCTCATCTTGTGCAATTTGGTATTGCTGCCACATTAGGTGCTGCAGCAGTTAGGCAAGCATATTAAAACACACAAATGGGCACCAAAGTGCCAAATATCACATTTCCAAGCCTGCACCTTAGACTACTTCTAAACTACCATAATTGCACAATATTTACAACAATGCTTGAGAATTAACAATGATTTAAGCTTGAAATAAGAGGTAATAACCATCATAAATGATATTTATTAGCTTCACAATCCATTCAAAATTCTGATACCCCCAAAAAATGCGAACCAAAACATCATCAATCAACTCCCTCATAGTTTCTTGTATACTGACAATATCAAAACTACCTCTTTTGATGAGAGCAGCCATATGTCTCCTCTTGGCACTATCACCCAACCAACCCTCTAATATTTAAGGATACAATATTCATGGAGCATCTTTTTCTTTCTCCCTCAGAACCTTCGCCGCTTGATCCCTATCTTCCCCTGCGGCAATTAAGTCAATATAAACAGAGTCAGGGCTTACCCCCTCCACCCCTAAAGCGGCAACAGAATTCCAAACCTTTTGCACTGTAGCTTTCTGATGAAGAACCCAGAAATGATTATTACCAGCTTGAATACCTGAATCTCCTAAGGAACCGCCACCCCATACGGGACCCTCACAACTCTTGGCCGGATCTTGAGATTGGTTTTGACCCTTTGACGCTTCCACAGAACAATTTGAGAGAGTAGTTGATGTAGGTGAAGTTGGAGAGAGTAGTGGGAAAAGTAAAGGTGGAGAGAAATAGAAAAAGTAAAATAAATAAATGTAGAGAGAGAAATGAATAAGGAAAGTTATTATGAAGGGTAAAATTGTAATTTTCATAGCTCATTGTTTTGATATAGTGTAGTTGATTAGACATATTATGTTATTAACATCAGATAGTACTGTTCGTAAAGAATGAAAAGTGGATTTCTCATAAGATCATATTTAAAAAGGTTGGGATATAATGACCCACGCACCGAAATACACATAAGTAAAGCCCAAATCAATTTGGCACACACGCAGACTCGGGTTATCACAAAAAACCCAAGAAACCAAGCCCAATCCCTCACGATACAGTTCACAAAACACAAAGAATCGAAATTTCCATTTAGGGTTCGACTCTCTCTTTTCACACTCTCTGAATCTTTCTCACCTCTCTTTGTCTCTCTTTCTTGTTTTTTTCTCTCAAAACCTCACTGGCCCTCGATTTTGGTTTATTGGGAGGTACAGATAGAAAAGATGGAGAGAAATAAAAATGCAAGAGAGAAGAAATAATAAAGGCTACACAAATAATTGGAAGGCTAAAACTCTATATTTTTTTATATGGTTTGTTCATGTATTTATACTATATGCAGGGTGCTAATTGAGTTAGTTAACACTAATAAGCCTAACAAGCTTCTAATTTTCCAACAACTATATTGTAACAACCCTTCTACCTTCTAGTTTTCCAACAACTATATTGTAACAACCCTTCTAAGTTTCCATTGGCTATATTGTAATAACCCGTCTAACTTCTTCTAATTTTGCCAAAAGCTATTTTTTTTTATAAATAATATGCTTTTGAATTACAAATTCAACAACCCCTTCTCCCCGTGAAGTGAAATTTAGCTTATCTAACTGATTAGTTCTCTTATCTCACTATGAGCAGTACTATATATATATATATATATATATATATATATATATATATATATATATATATATATATGATTTCACATGATTATATAGCCTGAAATGCAAGAAAAAATAAATCATAACAATCATAGAGTCTACTTGAACATCAATCTTGGAGAAACCTCACTCTCAAGCTAGAAGAAGACCATCCAAAAATCCCTAGAGCTCCGCAATGTACGCTGAGCGTACCCAAAGCACGGGAAAAACCACATATCCAACGTCCTTCAACATCGCGTAAAACGCCATCATTGTCAGCAATCTTGTGCACACATTTAACCGCCCCGTCCGAGTTTAGATGGATCCAACCTTTCTCAGGAAGAAGCCAACTGACATGAATAGTTGAATAGGAACAAGTATTAAGCTCATTCTTAGACTGCACAACTTTCTTATAAAGACATCAAGCTCAAATAACCACCTGCCAAGTGCCAAGGTGCATGAGGGCGAGAAGATGAAGGATCAAAAAATTCCTTATTACGCCAAGTCCACAGAAAATGGCACGTAGCTGTCCAAATCGAAGCCCAATCTAGAGATGAAACTGACCAAGGATCTGATTGAAGTTGAACAGAATCCATGTAGCTGCCCAAACCGAAGCCCAGTCTAGAGATGAAACAAACCAAGCATCTGATTGAAGTTGAACAGAATCCACTGATGTAAATCATGACTAAAAAAGTCATCTCTTACTACAACTTTAACAAGGTGGGTCCATATAGCTACTGTCTGTGGGCAACTTAGTTGCATTCAGGGCTACTTAGTTGCATCTTATGCTTCCTCCAATTTGTCAAGAGTCTATCATGCCATATAAGCCAAGTGTTTTGTACCAAAAAAATATAAGCCAAGTGAAACACCAAATACAATCTGGAACATCAAGTTCCCAAATTGCAGGCCAATGAGAAGCAATTTCCCTGTCCATAAAACCACACAAAAACTGGTAAGTGGAGGAGATTGTAAACTCACCTCTATATATCATTGCTTCGCCACTTGATACTATCGACACTATCAGTCACAGCCAATGAATATTTTCCGTTTGAATAAGTCAAATACTATTTTCTCAACAATTAATTTTTCCTCAGCTAAAAACTAGTCTACATTTATACTACTTGCTCGTCACTCTCCACTTACAACTTTTTTAGCGAGTTGTTAAAGGCTCCTAATTGATTGACTTGGTAACAGTTAGTTACTTTCAAGAGCCTATATAAGTGCAAGACTAGCTAGTAGTACTTTGAATTAACCATGAAAAGAGTTAACTATAAAAACTAGAAATCAATTAATAAGAATCGCTCTCTCCCCTAGTACATCTCCTGATATGAAAAAGTTCCATTCTTTCCGGTTCAGAAACCTCGTTTGCTTTTGCATTCGGAACAAGGTCTGTTGAATATTGGGGATTTGCGATCATCGGACAAGTACATCCATAAGGACAATATCATGATGCCTCAAGTTGATTTTAGCTCACGGTTATTGTTTTATAGGGTTAAAATTAGGGATTTGTTGTCGTTGGTTGTTCGCGTTCAGATCATTTGATGGAATTGTGGCGCAAATTTAACTACACATTATTAATGGTGTGTGTGTATATATATATATATATATATATATATATATATATATATATATATATATATATATATATGTGTGTGTGTGTGTGTATAAAATCATGTGTCTTTCTATGATAACAAAATAACACGTAATTTTTTCGTATCGACAAATGCCTAAATTGTTAGAATGAATATCTTGTCTCAGATTCGAACTCGGAACCTCACAGTTTTGTGTATTTCAAGTGGCTTGCCACTCTGTCTAGAACCAAAAGTGATTGCTATTTACCGAAAAGTGATTTTCATCAATCCTTGTTGTTTGGATAGACTAGATCAAAATTACTTTTGAGTGTGAAATTACCAAAATGGATTTCAATTTATAATTATATTAGAAACTTAAAAATTTGATAAAATAGACAACTAAAATACCAAATTAACTTATGTCATAACTAAATTAAAATTACAATTGGAAAATATAATTTAAAGTTCAACTTATGTTCTTTGAATAAAATTTATTTTCAGTGTCTAATTACCAAAATGGTTTGAATATTTATATATAAAAACAATAAATTTGTGATTCTTTATATTTTGGGATCATTTTATGCTACCTAATCTTATGAGCGTGGTCCAAATTGTAAAAGGCTCTTTGCAGGACGAAAAAAGAAGAGAACTAAAATAGACCAAGAAGCTTGAAACAACCCATTTTCTGGTACTAAAAAAAATCATGTTACCAAAAATGCCCATTCTTTTGTCAAAAATAATTTCATTATACCAAACCCTAAAAACATCATTCATCTTATCTTCTTCTACTAGTTAGTTTCAGCCGCATCGAACACACCCCCTATCTTTGTGAAAAATACACCCACTATTTCTTCTTTTTATCGTCTCTACGCCAGAAAATTCAACTCGGAAAACACAAGATTGTTGTGGAATGTTGCTGCAAACAAAATAAAAACACCGAAAGAAACCAAAACAGGGGCAAACTAGAGTGCAAACCACAATGGTAAAGTTGAAAATTTATTTTTGCAGTGCATTAAATCAATTTAACAAAACTCAAAAGCTACAAGTAGATATTTTTAAAGCCTGAAACCACGAAAGACGACGTCAGAAGCGCTTCCATGACCTCCCACTGACAAACCAAACATACCATTGATTCAGTTTCAGAAACTTGCTTATAAGAAAATGAAGACAACAAAGACAGAATTAGCGACTTGCCTGAGTCCGTTTTGATGCATATACTTTCACTTTTGAAAGCCAAAGAAGCAGTTCAAACTTGCATCATGTCAAGAAAATGGAAAGATCTCTAGAACCACCTTCCCACCCTAACATTACATTCCAATCACTTTACGACACTTAAGGGTTTCTCCGAGTTCGTGGATCGGGTCCTGTCTCTTCGTGATAGCTCCACGATGTTGAACGCTCTCAATTTCAAACTTTGGGATTGCTTTCATCCTCATCCTCATCTACTAGAAAAAATTGTAGGATACGCAACTTCATACAAAGTCATCTATTTACGGCTTTATTATGATTTTGATCACATTCTGTCTTCCTTGTTTTCGTGCCCCTCTTTGACGTTTCTAGACGTATGGGTACCAAGTTATCCCTAGTCAGTATTTTCGAATTCTCTGTGTTTTCCTTAATTAACCTACTTGAAACTATGCCTCTTTTACTTTGACCCTGGAAACGACAGTAGCGTCGGGCCCTTTTCCACATTTAACAGGTTGAATACTCTGACCCTTCATAACTTCATTGTTTCGGATGCACAAACCATCCGAATATCAAATACCACACTTCTCTATCTTTATAAACATTCGAGTTATGATGTTGGAACCTATTGGAAAGTTGAGCTATCTGCTCCAAATCATTTGGTGTCTATTTACTATGGATTTGGTTTGGTCTGTTTTTCCAGGAAAACCATATTACCCAGGAAAACCACATACTCATTAGACTCGTAAATTCTTCTGTTGTTCATCTTGATGTGGTCTTTAGCGGACAAAACCATACATGCCCTCTCGTTTTTCAGATGAGTGCATATCTTGCACCAGCTTTTTTCGGCCATCTTCAAGGTAAATGCCTGAAACGTGAACATCCACTCCCCGAGGTGTCAAAACTGGGATTGGCTGTTATAGGAACATTTGCAGCTGTGTGGGGGCCTTATATGTATTCAGCACATTCTATTTTGGAGGTAACAAAGTTATTATTATTGGACATTAGAAAGTGCATTTATGTTCGAAACTTTTTGTGCATTATTCATACATCAATGTCTTCCTATGAGCAGCTGACAACATTTTCCCCTTTCTGTTATCATTCATTCCCCTCACATATGTAGAGCACAATGCCAAATCTGATTTAGCAACAAACCCAGAGTGAGCCGCAACCACCTATCGCGCTACAAAAGCTAACAAATCTACACCCAAGTGGTCAAAGCCAAAAGAGGAAGCAAAAACAACAACTTGAACATAGAAATTGAAAGGAAGGGGAAGAGAGGTGAGAGGTGGTGCACACGTGCAGAATGGTCAAGGGGTTCAGACACTGGCAACGAGGGAAAGGAGCCCACCATTGACTCTACTACTTATTGAAAGATTTCAAGCCACACACATAGCTCATTAGCACAACCTCCAAGTTAGCACTACTCCTTTAAACCGAGATATCTCTAAGAGCAACCCAACACACCTGTCCAGGGTATAATGGAAAGGGCTACCAAATATAAGGAAAAATCTACACCGTGAGAAATCAAATTACCAAAATCATCTAGCACCGGCCATGAGCAACGTGCAAAACAGTCCTTGAAATGGATTCCCTTTTAACAAGAAAATTGTTTAGATTTTAGCAAAATAAGTCACTCCCAAAAATCCATCCACGAAGTCAGAAAGCTGTAAACAAATATCACTATAACCTACAAATGAGCACCTCCAAACGAGGACAGCCAATAGCATTCGAGGAAAAGCCCATTCCAACAACTTCTAACCAAAACAAAAACACCCACAACAAAGCCCAAGCTTGAAGGCCTTAAATCAAGAGCTATCTATCTACCTCTGTATTCTTTAACCTGCGTAAATCACAACACCAACAAGCATTAAAACACTTCGACCTTACCCTCAAGAAAACCGCAGTTCAGAATAGAAACCAAACGTCGCTACAATCACGTCGAAACCCAAGCAGAACCCCAAATCAAGAGTCACACGTTGCAACAACCTCGTCGATACATAGTCCAACACCAGATCGAGGCTAAACCGACGACACCAGATCAGCAACAGATACCCCCCACAATCTCATCACTGTTGCAAATACACTTCTGAGAATACCCTTTGCTTTGTAGAAGGCGACACAACGCTAATGGGAAAACTTGACTCTCCGCGTTTTTCTCTTTAAACTGACGAAACGAAAGAAGTCCGTTAAAGAATGTTGAAGCACCAGAATTAACCCGAGGAGAATCCAAGGAGATTAAAACCTAGATCGATCTAGATCAATACTGTCCTAGCGGTGCACACGAAACAGCAACCAGATCTCAGTGATCTCTTACAGATCATTCTGATTACCAGGGATATTGTGAAATGGCTCTTATATTTCTCCACCTGGGTTCCTCTTGCACTTGCTGTGTAGCAACTACAAAAACAATAAATTTGTGGTTCTTTATTTTTTGGGATCATTTAATGGTACCTAATCCTATGAGTGTGGTCCAAATTGTAAAAGGCCCTTTGCAGGACAAATATAGAAGAACTAAAATAGACCAAGAAGCTTGTAGCAACCCATTTTATGGTACTAAAAAAAATCATGTCACCAAAAAGGCCCATTATTTTGTCAAAAAAAAGTCCATTATACCAAACCCTAAAAACATTATTTCATATTATCTTCCTCTACTAGTTAGTTTCAGCCACAACCAACGAACCCACTATCTCTTCCATTACTTTCATGCGCTTCATCATTATTTCTTCTTTTTATCGTCTCTACGCCAGAAAATTTTACTCGAAAAACACAAGATTGTTGTGGAATGTTGCTGCAAACAAAGCAAAAACACTGAAAGAGACAAAATTAGGGGCAAACCAGAGTGCATTGTAAAGTTGAAAATTTATTTTTGCATTGTATAAAATCGACTTAACAAATTGCAAAAGCTACAAATAGATGTTTTTAAATCCTGAAACCACGAAACACAATGTCAGAAGCACTACCATGACCTCCTACTAACAAACCAAACATACCATTGATTCAGTTTCAGAAACTTGCTTATGAGAAAATGAAGCTACGAAATCACACACGTGAAAACGAAAGGAATGAAGACAAGAAGAGAAGAAGGCACAATCCCAATGTGCGTGAAAATGAAGACAACAAAGATGGAATTAGCGACTTGCCTGAGTTCATTTTTATTCATATACTTTCATTTTTGAAAGCCAAAGAAGCAGTTCAAACTTGCATCTTATCAACAAAATGGAAAGACCTCTGGAAGCGCCTTCCCACACTTACATTACATTCCAGTCACTTCGTGATAGCTCCACGATGTTGAATGCTCTCAATTTCAAACTTTGGGATTGCTTTCATCCTCATCCTCATCTACTAGAAAAAATTGTAGGATACGCAACTTCACACAAAGTCAACTATTTACGGCTTTATTAGGATTTTGATCACATTCTGTCTTCCTTGTTTTCATGTCCCTCTTTGACCTTTCTTGACCTATGGGTCCCAAGTTATCCCTAGTCAGTATTTTTGAATTCTCTGTGTTTTCCTTAAATAACCTACTTGAAACTATGCCTCTTTTCCTTTGACCCTGGAAACGATGATAGCATCAGGCCCTTTTCCACTTTTAACTGGTTGAATACTCTAATCCTTCACAACTTTAATGTTTCGGATGCACAAACCATCCAAATATCAAATACCACACTTCTCAATCGTTATATACATTCGAGTTATGATGTTGGAACCTATTGGAAAGTTGAGCTATTTGCTCCAAATCATTTGGTGTCTATTTACTATGGATTTGATTTGGTCTGTTTTTCCAGGAAATCCACATTACCCAGGAAATCCACGTACTCGTTAGATTCGTAAATTCTTCTGTTGTTCATTTTGATGTGGTCTTTAGTGGACAAAACCATACATGCCCTCTCGTTTTTTAGATGAATGCATATCTTGCACCAGCTTTTTTCGGCCATCTTCAAGGTAAATGCCTGAAACGTGAACATCCACTCCCCGAGGTGTCAAAACTGGGATTGGCTGTTATAGGAACATTTGCAGCTGTGTGGTGGCCTTATCTGTATTCAGCACATTCTATTTTGGAGGTAACAAAGTTATTATTATTGGACATTAGAAAGTGCTTTTATGTTTAGAACTTTTTGTGCATTATTTATACATCAATGTCTTCCTATGAGCAGCTGACAACATTTTCCCCTTTCTGTTATCATTCATTCCCCTCACATATGTAGAGCACAATGCCAAATTTGATTTAGCAACAAACCCAGAGTGAGCCGCAACCACCTATCGTGCTACAAAAGCTAACAAATCTACACCCAAGTGGTCAAAGCCAAAAGAGATAGCAAAATCAACAACTTGAACATAGAAACTGAAAGGAAGGGGAAGAGAGGTGAGAGGTGGTGCACAAGTGCAGAATGGTCAAGGGGTTCACACATTGGCAACGAGGGAAAGGAGCCCACCATTGACTCTACTACTTATTGAAACATTTCAAGCCACACATATAGCTCATTAGCACAACCTCCAAGTTAGCACTACTCCTTTAAACCGAGATATCTCTAAGAGCAACCCAACACACCTGTCCAGGGTATAATGGTAAGGGCTACTAAACATAAGGAAAAATCTACAT
Organism: Astragalus glycyphyllos; assembly: GCA_963573325.1. Taxonomy (NCBI): domain Eukaryota; kingdom Viridiplantae; phylum Streptophyta; class Magnoliopsida; order Fabales; family Fabaceae; genus Astragalus; species Astragalus glycyphyllos. The sequence goes on along the minus strand of OY754312.1, from coordinate 47,682,484 downwards.
CCTCAGAAATCAAATTACCAAAATTATCTAGCACCGGCCATGAGCAACGTGCAAAACAGACCCTGAAATGGACCCCCTTTCAACAAGAAAATTGTTACCCTGAAATGGACCCCCTTTCAACAAGAAAATTGTTTAGATTTTGGCAAAATAAGTCCCTCCCAAAAATCCATCCACGAAGTCAGAAAGCTGCAAACAAACATCACTGTAACCTACAAATGAGCACCTCCAAACGAGGATAGCCAATAGCATTTGAGAAAGAGCCCGTTCCAACAACTTCTAAACGACACAAAATCACCCACAACAAAGCCCAAGCCTGAAGGCCCTAAATCAAGAGCTATCTATCTACCTCTATATTCTTTAACCTGCATAAATCACAACACCAACAAGCATTAAAACACTTCGACCTTACCCTCAAGAAAACCGCAGTTCAGAACAGAAACCAAACGCCGCTACAATCTCCTCGAAACCCAAGTAGAACCCTAGATCAAGAGTCAAACGTTGCATCAACCTCGTCGAAACATAGTCCGACACCAAATCGAGGCTAAACCGACGACACCAAATCAGTAACAGATACCACCCACAATATCCTCACTGCTGTAGATACACTTCTCTTGAGAATACCGTTTGCTTTGTTGAAGGCGACGCAACGCTAATGGGAAAAATTGACTCTACACGATTTCCTCTTGGAACTGACGAAACGAAAGAGGTTCATTGAAGAATATTAAAGCACCAGAGTTAACCCGAGGAGAAACCAAGGAGATCCAGAACCTAGATCGATCTAGATCAAAAGCCTCTTGGTGGTGCACACGAGACTGCAACAAGAGCTCAGTGATCTCTTACAGATCATTCTGATTACTTGGGCTATTGTTAAATGGCTCTTATCTTTCTCCACCTGGGTTCCTCTTGAACTTGCTATGTGGGCAACTACAAAAAATAATAAATTTGTGATTCTTTAATTTTTGGTATCATTTAATGGTACCTAATCCTATGAGCGTGGTCCAAATTGTAAAAGGCTCTTTACATGACAAAAAAAGAAGGAGAAGAAGAACTAAAATAGACCGAGAAGCTTGAAACAACCCATTTTATGGTAGTAAAAAAAATCATGTCCCCAAAAAGCCCCATTGTTTTGTCAAAAAAAAAGTCCATTATATCTGTCGAAAAAAACTCCCACTATCTCTTCCATTACTTTCTTGCGCTTCATCATTCTTTCTTCATTTTATCTTCTCTGCACAAGATTGTTGTGGAATGTTGCTGCAAACAAAATAAAAACATTGAAAGAGACTAAAACAAGGGCAAATTAGAGTGCAAACCACAAGGGTAAAATTGAAATTTTATTTTTGCAGTGTATAAGATCGATTTAACAAAACGCGGAAGCTACAAGTAGACGTTTTAAAGCCTGAAATCATGAAAGACAATGTCAGAAGCGCTTCCATGACCTCCCACCAACAAACCAAACATACCATTGATTCAGGTTTCAGAAACTTGCTTATGAGAAAATGAAGACATCAAAGACAGAATTAGCGACTTGCCTGACTTTGTTTTGATTCATATACTTTTGTTTTTGAAAGCCAAAGAAGCTGTTCAAACTTGCATCTAATCAACAAAATGGAAATATCTCTGGAAGCGCCTTCCCACCATTATATTACATTCGAGTCACTTTACGACACTTAAGGATTTCACCGAGTTCGTGGATTGGGTCCTGTCTCTCCGTGATAGCTCCACGGTGTTGAACACTCTCGATTTCAAACTTTGCAATTGCCTTCATCCTCATCTATTAGGCAGAATTGTAGGATACGCAGCTTCACACAAAGTCAATTGTTTATGTCTTTCTTAGGATTTTTATCAAATTTTGTTTTCCTTGTTTTTATATCCCTCTTTGAGCTTTCTAGACCTATGGGTCCCAAGTTTTCCCTACTCAGTATTTCTGAATTCTCTGTATTTTCCATTATTAACCTACTTGAAACTACGCCTCTTCTCCTTTGACCCTGGACACGACGGTAGCGTCGAGCCCTTTTCCACTTTTAACAGGTTGAATAATCTGATTCTTCATAACTGCATTGGTTCAGATGCACAAACCATCCACATATCGAATACCACACTTCTCAATCTTTCTATACATTCGAGTTATAATGTTGGAACCTATTGGAAAGTTGAGCTATCTACTCCAAATCTTAGGACTTTTGCTTTTGGCTGTACTCCTTTTCAGAAATTCTATGGGAGCTCTCTTTCTTTTATTAAAAATGTAGATTAATTCGAGAACAATCCTATGGAGGCTTCTTTGAGTCTACTCAACTGGTAGATAAAGACTGATATATATTAAATCATTGACCGTCTGTCCATAAACTCTTCAGGTTCCATCCTTGACTTGTTAATTGTTAAATTTTGCCAAAAAGTATTGCACTAGACTGATACTAGTTTGCCTCTCATTCCTTATTGCTTAGGCTCCCTAGTTAATTCCTGATATATTGAAGCTCAATCTCCTTTCCTTATGTAACTTGAAGTCGCTTAAATTAAATCTGAGTTGCTATGCATATCGATTTTCTTTGATGGGGCTGAGAGATATAAAGTTGGAGCTAGTAGGTGGCAAGTAATGGAAAGAAAATATCATGTTACAGGAATAGAATTAAAGCAGAATTGGAACAATATTCATCCATACTTTGATGAAATGATTGACTTTTTGCTTCAAAACTCACCCTCAACAAAAGTTGACATCTAGTAATGGAGTTAAATTAAAATAAATTAGATGTTGTGGACTTTCATTTTATTATTATTTTGATTAGACTTTTAACCACAATGTCTTTATGATATTAACCACTTGTAGTGACTATATATATATATATATATATATATATATATATATATATATATCATTTCAAAAATATACTATTCTTCCCAGATTTATTCAGAAGGGAAGGATGGGGGGAGTCACTTGGATCATCCCCATTTTTATGAGCAATTTGGGAAACAAGTTCTTGTCTGGATCTGCAAGCTGAGAGTTAAATACGAGTGGGGGTTTCTAAAAAGGGACTTTACTGTTTTTCCTTATACTAGGCGCACTTCTCCTCTCTTCTCATACAGTACCGAAAATAAACTAGCACACAAGCATACAAGTATTTCTTTTATTCAAGCAATTTAAGTGATCAATTATTGATTCCAACAACAATTACCAAATTCAATTAACAACAATTAATGAAATCGTTCACTGGTTGAAACAACTAGAACAATCACTTCGGGGATGTTACATTCTAGACCTCAACGATACCTAAATCCTCGATACTCATATATCAAAGTCCAACCGACACATGAAATATCTTCATCAACGTAGGCAATTAATAGTTTTTACTACATATACCATCTAGTACATTATGACGAACATCCTCTATCTCCGACTCCGACGGATACACAATACAACATTGGTTGTTTAACAGTCACACAAGCCTCCCTCTAGACCTTCTACACAGGAAAATAAATATTAAACCCGATACGCAGTGGGAAAATAGTACAATGTCGGTCGCTAGAAGCCACATGGGTCTATCACCAGCTCTACCACACAAGGATCATCCCCCAGTTCACGATCCATAATATTCAATCCTATCACATGTCCTTTGAAATATACCTTTTACTCTCTGAGCGATGTTTTGGAGGTGTTTGTGCATGTGGAATATTCAAGTTATTTTTTTAGTTTGTGTTTGTTTTGACGTCTTCTCCTTTAGTAAGGCTCTCACTTGTTTTTGTACCAATGCTTTTCGTTGTTGGTTGGTGTGGAGTGGTGTAGATCCAACGCAGGAAGTATTAAGCTTAATTTATCGTAAAGGATTGATATCAGAGATTTCATGTGAAGTCTTTCTCCGGTTTTAGCAGAATTTGGCATTAAGGAGTGGCACCAGATTTTCTTTGTGAAGGCAACATTCGGGTATAGCAGGCGTGTGGCTTTGCAACGGTTTGTCGGGTGTGAACCTTGCGTGATTGACATATTTCTAGACCACCTTAGTTGTATTTTGTGTTTGGTCGCTTTGAATGTCATGGTGTAGCATTTTGTTTTAGCTGTTTGATTGTGCTTTGGTAGTTTTGCGATTAATGGTGTGGCCTTATTAGCGTTTGTGTACTTTTTTCATGGTGTCTTGTTGTATCTTTTCCATCTTTCTTTGTAAAGATTGCTTTTTATTAATAACACTTCTATTTATTAAAAAAGGGACCTAAATATCTATCTACAGCACACGAATTCACCAAGAAAGGGGATAGAACAGTGGTTTTCTTTTTGGTCTTGTGGCTTACCATATAGTGGGAAAGAGCTTTGAAAAGTTTTGGTAGAACCCTAGCTTGCACGGAAGACCAAACATGATACAAGGACCAGAAAAGCCTCAGACTACAGTTAGAAATGAGAATATGTTAATGAAATGCTAAATTTGGTATTAAAAAGGTATTTATAACACCTAGGAAACATGGTCTACCTTGGTGGAACAATATTTAGATATAAGCACTAAAACCCATGAACGACCTTTGACGTGATAATGAGGTGTACAAACGAACTAGTATCCAGATGACCTTGAAACTTGATCCTGAAACCTTAAACCATTTCCAATGGTTGTCTCATCCTTCTCTCTCTCACTTTGGTCGTGGAAACCCTCTTTTGTTGATCTCCTTAACTAACCAGGTGAACTTAAATCAAATTTTAGAGCACCACGCATTTGCGCACCCACTCCATGGCGTGGGGAAGGGCATGCTAAAGCGTGTTGTCTTGACACAAGAAATTGCGAACTAGATTATGATGTGCTAGAACATGCAATGCGAATTTTGTGGTCTCAAAAGTTTGATTTTATAAGTGAACCCATCACCATTTTATGTACAACTTTTTTATTAGTAATTACAACTCATGCTAGTTGTTTTTTCAAAAAAATCACATTCAAGATGCATTTCTTTTCAATTTATAGTATCCAGTTCACCAAATTTTTGTTTAGGGATCATGCAAACAACATGACATGCTTCGTGAAAAAAATTAGTCAATGTTAGAGAGGCATTGCGAAAATGAGAAGTTCCAAGTGGCGAGGTTTAAGTCAAGAAACTAGCCTCAAACCAGTTAGTGATATACAATTGGTTGTGTTCACACTATGCAATATTGATCAACTTGGTATTGATGTATTCTTTACTTGAAATTATTAAATAAAATGGATCAATGCAGGTCAAAGAATGAATCAAATAGTATTTTATATTTGTTAAATGGTTTTGATTTTGCATTCATATTGAACTTGATTAAAAATGTCTTGAGTATTTTAAATCAATTGTCACATGCATCACAAAGGAAAGATCAAGACGTCATCAATGTTATGAACTTCACTAACATCACTATTGTGTTGAATTATTTGATGCTTTTGTGGACATGTAAATTCAGCAGATCATTTTTACTTTGATTTATTTACTTCAACACTATTAAACTCAATTTCAAACCACTATTAAACAACTTAGATCTGAAAATACAAAAGAGCTAACTTCATGTGACTTTCATGCAGAGAAGGGAACCCTCATCAATTTTACTGTGTTGAAAGCCATGAGAATAAATTTGTTGTCGAGCGCAAGCATTAGGACCTGCTGAATGTGGTCAGGCCTCTATATTTTCAACCCATGATCCCTATAGCCTTTTGGGGAGAATGCCTCAAAACAATTGTGTTCTTCAAAAATAAAACTCCAAGCAAGCTTCTAAATGGCTCTAAAGATCATGGATTGGAAGAACCAACTCTAAAGCATCTTGTGGGTGGAGGATTGAATGCTGCTCGCGAAAGGGACCAGTTACAGAAATTAGTAAATTGCACCAAGAAAATAGATAAAAAGGGGCGTGAGTTAAGAGGAAAATATCAAAGGAAGATACAAAAATATAGAAGGGGATGCTGAGTTATTGCGTGAGGCTTCTGATGGTGAAAATCGTTTCGTTATAAAGAAGTGCATGATCACAATATAGAAGGGGATGCTGAGTTATTGCGTGAGGCTTACTTGGAAAAAACTCACTATAAGAATACAATTTGGAGGTATGGGTTTTCAATATTACCATGCTAAGGAAACAAGGTTAGAGGTTTCAGACTAACCAAGAAGCTATTATTTCTAGAATCTTCAAAGCTAAATATTATTCCGGCGGGACTTTGTGGGGGCTCTGTTGGTCACAATCCAAATTTTATATGGCGTACCATCCATTGTTCTGAGGTGTTAGTTAAAAGAGCCTTACAATGTCATATTGATGATGGTAGGAGCACTTATGTTTTGTCTCATCCTTGGTTAAAAGAACCAGACAATCCCTACATACTATTGTTGTTCCTTCAAATTATCAACATCTTAGAGTTTATGATTTATATATGGAGATCACTAGAGATTGGAATCAACCTATGTTGTACAGACTGTTTGATGCTCTTGATGTTAGCGCTGTTGTAAAATTCCCCTTATACATAATGACTTTTTTGGATAGGCAAACATGGGCTTACTCGAATGATGATATTTACCCTGTGAAAAGTGCTTATCATGTTCTCATAGAATCTATCATAGATAACTCCCATTTGAGAGTTCAAGGACAATGGGATCAGGTTTGGAAAGTTAAAGTCCCTCAAAAAAATGAAGATTATGGCATGGATGACTTTACGTGGGGGCTTACTAACAAGATTAAATCTCAATTCCAAAGGAGTGTCTTGCACTCTCTCTTGCCCTCAACGTGACTGAGAAGAAGAAGAAGACATTTCATATCTTCTTTGATTGCATCCAAGCCAAGTGTTGTTCGTGTGAAGCGCAACTTTGGTCTGTTATCCAACTTGCCATTGAACAAATCACTGATTTTAATTCGCTTGTTTTCAATATGCTGCGGCAGCTGCCCATTGAACATTGCAATTTTTTTATCACTCCATCTCCAAAAGTTGCAGAAGTTGTTGTTTTTTGGGAGAGATTGAAATGGCTTCAGGAGAACGAACAAGACAATATGCACATAGAACTGGATTGCAAGTAGTTTGTAGAAGCTCTTCATAGGGATAAAGGTTCACTTTCAGATTTTGGTGTTCTCATCTGTAGGTGTAAGAATATTGTTCAATCAAATACCTACCTATAGGATTAGTTTTGTTAAAGAGACAAGTCAACCAAGTAGCTCATATACTTCTAGCTTATTTGCTAGCTCTAAGATTTTTAACTTAATTCTAATGACGAAAAAAGATTTTTAACTTTATTCCAAATTGTATCCTAATACATTATTCGAATGAATTAATTCAAGTTACTATTTGTAAAAGAAAAAAAACCTATTGTAATTGCTTTGTCAAAATAGTATTGCATTTATTGGTAGATCTTGGACATTGGATAAAGTAAAATCATAGCCATTATCATCTATACCCAAGCACAGTAAAAAAGTGAAAAACGTGTTGAAATCACCGGGTGATCAACTTATTTATACTCATTTTTCTTAATATACGTCATTAAACTCATTCATCTATGTATTTCCCATTTGATTACACGACTTACTTTTCACAATCTTCATAGTAAATAAAGCTCATCTTACCATTGTTGTGACTCTTGTGACAAGGAACAAATGATCGATCAAAAGAAGATAAAACTGATAGATAACACAGTGTATTCTAGTTTCAACCAAAACTTTTAAAAGATAACTCATTCCCTTCAAAGATGCAAACTCAACATTGCTTCACATATCAATGACTTAAGTCTCTAGTTGACTATCTAGCTTTAATAAACCAACCAAAGAAAAATTCACTTAAATAAAATTTTGCGAGTTCAATATCAAATCAGAGAACAAATTGGTTGGATTCAAATAAAAGTAAAAATACAGAAGTACCCATATTAAGGGAGGTTGAGTTCAACTATGAGAAAATTCAAGTGTTCTCTGCCATCCAATAATGACTAGTTCAAAGGAGAAGCTAGGAAATTGAGGGCCGCAGGGAACATATATTCTTTATAGATTTGCTTTCATAGTAGGACAAGCTGTAGGAGTTGTCTAAGTTGGTTTTACTTGGGGAGTTGAACAAAATTTTCCATCCGGAATATATACACAACACATCATAAAGACACAACTATGTAGAGTTTAATTCCATCATCACTAGTTATCGTAAAAATAATAGATACAAATTGAGATGAGATGCTAAACAATACACAAGATATTTACATATACTTGCTGGAACCTTCTGTTGGGCAAAACCGGAGAACTCCACCATGCAAGTGATTTGATTTAGCGTCCACCAGCACAGATTAAAAACACTTCAAATCATTCACCAGAACTCAGCACCGTGCATGTGATTTAGGTCCCACCTGCATCCACTGAAAACCCTCATACTCACATTTCCCATCAACATGAAGATAACAAGGTAAAAACGCGATGAGGGTAACTAAGAAAATGTTGATGCTGAACAGATATGAGGCTAGATCACATAATTGGCAAAGAGAGATTTGAATTCAATAGAATCACGAGATAAGTTACGAAATGAAGGAGCAATCTTAAAAACATTATCTATTTGAAAATTGGCGACAGCTACAAAATTTAAAACAGTTAACAAGGTTATCAATGTACTGAATGAACGGGATGGGAAAAGATCATGATAACCCAGTGTTGTCAATGGCGGATGGCGGTTTACGGCGGCGAGCCAAAAATCCGCCATAAACATATGGCGGATGGCGTAGCGGCATATGGCGGACGCCATGGCGGATAATTTAAAAAACATAAAAAATATATATATGCACTACTATACATACAAAGAATAAACTATAGACTTAATTGATAGAAATATCATTAGTCTCAATTAAGTTGTCATAAACAGCTAGAATTAAAAGACAACATAATTAAAAAGAAGAATTAAAAAATAAGAGAACTAAAAAAAGAAGGGAAAAAAATAAAAACAGAATTAAAAGCTAACATGATTAAAAGAAAATTAAAAATTGTGTAAAAATAAAAAGAAGATTTAAAAATTGAGAGAATTAAAAAAATAGTAGAGAAAAAAAGAAGTATAGACTAGAAAACATAATTAATAATAAATTTTAAAAATAACAGAATTTAAAAATCAGAAATAAATCAGAGTAAGTGATTTGTTTAAAAAAAACAAAAAAAGAAAATCAACGTGATTGGTTGGAAAAAATATTGAAATTAATGTGAGTAATTAATTGCATTCAAAAGAATCAAAAAGCTGAAATTAATTGGATGGTTGACCATTGACCAATAAAATGAAAGAGATGTTGGCGGCTGTGAGCAAGCTGAAACCTTTTTTTAGGGTTTTCACGATGGGCTTCACTTTTTTGTGGGTTGGGCCTCGTTTTCCGGGTCGCATCTATGAGGGAAAAAAGAAAACCCTTCGGCCTGATAACAGAAGACGAGAAAACCTAAGTTTTCCGTCATGGCCGCCATTAGCGACACAACCGCCATGCAGAAAACACCGCCATGACGCCGCCATCTGGATTTCGCCATATCTCCGCCATTGTATGGCGGCTAGTCAAATTTCCACCACCGATTTCCGCCATAGCGCCGCCATGGCCGTTATTTGACAACACTGATAACCTACTTAGTTCCTCACTCCAATGCATCACTATTATTTTCAAATATATATAGATTGCCCTATTTCATTGCCTAGCTAACAAAATTTGTGTTTAACTGAATCAACAGTGCATGGCAAAAATTCAAACTATTTAAGAATTTATATTCAACAATGGTAATACCACTGGCAGCTATTAACGGCATCTTTTGAAAACAGCACCAAGTTCTCTCTATAATGTAATAGAGTGGAAGAAATACAATGCATCAATTTCGTTAGATTCACTAGTAAGACTATAATGCAGAGGTAGATACAACACTAAACACATGAAAGAAACATAATTTCTACTTTAACATTCAACTACGGTTATAAAGTATAAAAATGAGTTTAATGACAGTATACGATTGGCCCCCACTATTTTCTAATGAAATTTATGATCAAATAAAAGTTTATATTTAGATTGAACTGATATTGTAATGCCACAAATGTACTGATTGAGTTGCATAAGTAGAATTCCTTGAATTCCTTCCGAGGTTTCCTGATATGTCCTAAATCATATTTCTCAGAATAATGGAAAGTAGAAACAAACTACGGCAATTCACATTACTTCATAAGTTGATTTCAGTACTGAATATATATAGTTAAACATGTAGTTAAAGACTGGAAAGCATTCCCAATTTATACAGATTTTTTTAAAAAAATAAATAGGAACACTTACCATTGATTTCACTAGAGTGAGAAGCCAGGTCAGATATAGCCGATGCTCTCTGGGATAAAGCTGTTAGTGGAGGCGATGCAGCTTCTTCAACCTTCTCTGGAATTCGGTGAGTATACTTTTTATTAGTAACGTTTAATACCATAGCCCTCTGACTACTTGAGGGTATAGAAAAACTCCGAGAGACAATTACAGGCGGAGTAGGAAGTGGAGATGCCCCACTTGATACAACTGAAGGAAACTTATTGGTTGCAGGATGCTCTGGATTTCTGAATACTAATGGAGCAGAGTGACCCACTCGAGAAGATTTAATTGATTTGCTGGATTGATTACTAGGGGGTCTAGGAAGCTCATGTAGCTCACTAATCCTAGGTGAAGAAACAAGGGGAGGTGAAGCACCAGGAGATACTTTTGGAGAGGAAGGCTGTGGCATTGGCAATCGTGGTGAAGCCCCAGAAACAAGTTTTACAGATGATGGTTTATTGGTCAGTGGACCTGAAAAAGCTTGTCTTTTTATTTTCTTAGTATCAGAAGAAGCATTAAAAATATCAACTTGTTGAAGAGATAGTCCCTCTGCCGATGGACGCGGTAACTGGATGGATGTAGTATCGCTGTTACTTTCTTTGAGAACAGATTGAGATCTAGCCATAGCTGGTTCTGACAATTTACCATCAACAAAATCTTTCTCATTCTTTTTTTCGTTCAAAGGAGAAGAATGCCACAAATCATGTGAAGATCCACTTGTACTTAAGCGAGGGGCTGAGCTAGATTTTGTTTCTTTGATGTTGACAGGTGTAGGAAGTACATAAGCACTACGCTTTGCTGTAGATGATGATAGCATTTGTCTTACTTTTTCAGCCGGGTCAAATTTCTTTTCAGCAAATATTGGAGCCGAATAGCTGCTGACTCTTGGATCTCTATTTGAGAACTTAAAATCTCCTTGGTTCTTGTCTAAATTTGTCTGCCAAAAGGCAAGTTGATAAAGTATTAGAGGATGACCTAAGACTAGTTAGAGAATTTTTTTGAAGACCAGCAAGACCAAGGAAATAATGAAAATTATATTAATCATTGTGTCCCGAGCAAAATCCGTAAATTAGGTCATAAATGATAATTTTAGTATTTATCATAAATCATAAATCATAAATATTGAGATCTGTTAAAAAAACATTTTGAAATATTGATTTGATTTGTGACCTTTATGTTCTACGGGAGATTGAGGTGTTTGCTTGCCTGTATTTTACTTTAAAACTGATTTAGGATATAAATAGGAGTTTCAAAATGGATAAATCAAAGCTAGTAAGGAACAGCACCTCTGCAGCTTCTGCAGTCGAAGCTTGAACATTTACACGACCTGATTCTTCCACCTGGCAATATACCACCAATGTTAATAACATGGATTCTGAAAAAATAATGGTTGTATGTTTAAGGTTTGGACTACAGATTTAAACAGGAATAAAATAACAGTGACCAAGCTGTGCAATATCGTTTCTTACTTTAAAGGGAAGTATAAACAAATTCAATATTCACTAGGCATTAAAAACCATACAAGTTGAGTAATATCAAATTCCTACCTCTGCTGAGTTTGGTGATGTGGGAACGATATATGACCCATCCTTGTTTGATCTGTAGTTAAAACTCAACTCACTACCTTCCGTGACCTCGTAGTCATTTCCATCATCATCAAAACCATCTTCAGCATCAGCATCATCATCATCATCATCATCATCATCTTCAAGGCCACTGAATTGATAATCAATATGTTGCTGTTTGGCAACCATCCTAACATGTGGCTCAACAGCCTCCAGTGATTTCAGTCCCTTTCGAAAGAAGTTCAACTACATTTAAAGATGGTATATCAAGACCAGGTGGGAAAAAATCAAAGATTTGAATGAGAAAGGTCACAAGTTGAAGAAAACCTGAGCAGCATGGTGACGAGCTGCTTGTGTTAGGAGACTACGTGACTGGCCTTGTTTGAGGGATTTTAACCGAAAAGCACAGAGTGTTGCTTCGTCTTCGTATTCATCATGAGCAGCTTGCAACTGCTGTAAACTGATACTTTCACCTTTACCACTTTTTGACTTTCCTTTCTCTTTCTGTAGGGCAATCATGTATTCATAAACTTCTCTGAAAGCAATACAACAGATTCAGGAAACATTCACATGATGTACAGAATAGCACTTTTATAAGTACAGAAGATAATAGCCCAATTATAAGTACAGACCTTTTTTCATCACACTGGCGCTTCATGTCCTGCGTGAGGATTAGACATAAAGTGAGATTTAGTAAAAAGACATATCATTGAGAATAGTAGAATTACAGAGCAGCAAAGTCAACACATTTCCAAATTTATTTACCACCACCCCAGCTTCTACACAACACAATCTATAAAGTTCCAAAAGGCATACAAGAGGACAGTCTTTTATGTCTTAAACTTGAGCTTTGTAAGGAGGACTTTGTTACGTTTGGAATGCCAAGCTTAAAATTAGAGAATGTGAAAAACGTTTCGTTTTTCGAAAGTGGTTTATATATTGAGCAAATAGCTCAATATTTAGATCTATCTTCCAGAGTATGCTCTACTCACTAACTTGTGAGGTGCGAAGTGCCACTGCAACCATTATCCTATCCTTCTTTAACCCTTTTTTAAGTTTTGGCATTTTTCTCCTACACCATGCACAGTTCAGCTTCAATCTCCACCAATATTATCAACCCTCAAATTCCTTACATTCAATGCCTGATAAATCCTTCACTAATCAATTTCAAATGCTTGAAGTCCATAACTAGCTGTTTATGTTTCATAGTAGAACACCAGAAAAATCAAAATCCAAAGATAGGTTCATTTACCATTCACTTTCCAACCAAATTTTTATGCATGCAAAAATAGTCCGTAACTTACTGTTTAACCAATCCTGAGCAATGACCCAACAACTTAAATTTTTAGGTGATTTGGTCCTCAACATGGTACCAAAGCCTATTTGACTATGTGTGAAGTGTTTGATTCTTGTCATCACTATTCTTGCCAAAAAAAACCTGAATATCAGCAGAAAAGATGGAGTAGGTCTCCACACGTGTAGCCAGAAGGATCTTGCCTGAGGGGGTTTGTTAGATATTAAGACCAAGCATAAGCCATCACGTAACAGCTTGAGTTTATAGGAGACTTTGGTCCTTGATATTTTAAGAAGTCCAAGAAAACTGTTAAAAATTCATATATGTGCCTTCACCCCAACAATATAAGGTTTTGAGATAGTTGATTTCTGACATGGTATCATAGCTTAAATATTAGTACTTAGAACTCTCATTTAATTTTACCTTTTTATTCATTTTAACATTCATATTTATTTTTATCTTATTTTGGGTAACGAGTTCAATGAGATACGTTTTAAGTTATAACTGAAGAAAAGGGTGAGACTTCAGTAACATTTCCCTCTGAGGCATTATAAATTCCATGCATCACTATAAGTCCTGATGCATAGTCTTCTGTTAATTGCATATACTTTGCTCGGAAATGATAGCAAACCATATTTTCTAATAATAATCATTTAGTTAAGAGATTTTAAAAAGTAAAATAAAATTGAAATACTGAAATGATTTATATGAGGGAAAAGTGGAAACTAACGAGAGGATAAACATATGTATTAACCCAGGAGATCCTATTGGGTATGCTTTGAATAAACAAATCAGACAAATAGAGAAGTACATAAACATACCTCAACAGTTCTTAGTTCATTAAGAAGTGATTCTGATGGTCTGGTTATTGTCAGTGCTATGTGAAAACGCTGAGGAACAGAAAGGATAGATTCATCATGAAAGTTTTGTAAATGAACTGCGCTTCAAGTAGAAAATGAAAAGGTTGCAGCCAAACAAATGCTTACGTAGCTATCAACAAGTTTCTGAAGTTCAAGCTGCACATTACCAAGCATCCCCAAAACTTTACCTGCATACAGTTTGCAACAACTACGCATGATATAAATCAACTAGCATAAAGGCTAATAACCCAGTTGGGGAAGTCATGAAATGTTTACCCACTCACCACTTTCTTCATCATCATTTAAGGTTGTTTTTTCCAAAAGACAAGTACCCATTTCCTGCAGTGACTCTGCAAATTCTGGAACATGCATCACAATAAAGGATACTTAAGAGATTTTATTATTTTTAGTAAAACCGGTCAGGAAAAATAACAAGAAAAATAAAACTAACTAGATAAAGAGGCAGTTTAAATAAAATTTTCTAGAAGCACTTGTGAAAAAATAAGATTTAAAAGAATTTTACAATTACTGAGAGTATTTTAAACAATGGGTTCTCATATAAGTTAAGATTATTTTCTGCAAGCTAAATTATTTTAGAAGCACTTTCAGTTAACTTCGTATATATAAATATAAGCTTATAAAAACTTTTTCATTAGTGAAAACCACAAACTTATTTCAATTGGAAAGCTCCCATAAGCTAGAAGCTAATCCAAATTGGGCCAAAGAGAAATGCTCGGAAGTCGCAACACAGTCTTTAATACACTTTCAACAGATTCTGTTATTTGTACAATTTCTAATAGTCAACACACTCATTATAAAGGTATATGTTCACAAGATCAATGAACTGATTTTAACAGAATGAACCAACCATCAAGAGTGTGTTGTTACCATTCCTACATAGACAAATTGAAAATGTTTGTATTCTAAATTTTAAATAAAATACATACATTTGACAGGAGGGAATATTACAAGTTCAGCATTATGAGCTGTTTTCCTATGTTGGGCATGGATGGCAATGCTATCATTGCTATTGGCTGACACACTTTTCTGCACTATCAATGCACTATATATGATGTCCTCAATAAGAAGGCATGCCCATAGCAGGAGTGCAAATTTATCGATAATGCAGAAAAGTGTTTGTTCTGATGGTCTATAGTAATTGGAAATAAAAATTCTTGGAGACATCATATACAGTGAACATCTAATGTTGTGTTTGTGTACGCGTTACAATGCATGCATTGCAAAGCAATGTTCACTAAGATATGAAAAAATTGTTGCTTCTATCATTGATCGTGAAACATACAAGCTCGAATTTGCGATTTATATATTTGGAAACATAGATGAGAGCCAAAAAATGCAGATCCAGTTCCTTAGTTTTGAAGACGTTCTAAGAGAGTGAAAAAGAGGAAAAGATGAGCTATCAAGTGAGAGTAAAGGATTAAAGTTTACCGTAAGCACTGTTTTCAGTAGCAGCAGCAGCAGCAAGCAGACTATCATAGCATTCTCTCATCTCCTGCATGACCTGTGAAATGGAAAAGGGAACCCATAATGCCACTAAAATTAGTAAAGCCATAAAGAAGAAATTGCGCACGAGCTGCTACAACAATTTCCCCAATTTCCCATCACCACACTCAAATTTCCACAACTTAAACTTGTAACTAAAACTACGAGATCATTAGCTACAAACGAAAGCATAATAAAATCAGCACTTAAAGGACCAATTTTCCATCTGAAACGCACGGCTCCACGCTTTTAATTTAATTTAACTCTAAAAAAACCCTTCCAACACAAAATTGCCAAAAAATAATAATATGAATTTATGCGACCTAGCATGATTTGCGGAATATTAGATCGAAACGCATATAACGAAAATCAATTCCACAAATTCAAACATTAAATTGGATCGTATATAACAAGGGGAAAACTAAACCAATTCGATGCTTCAGACACAAATAGTAACATAAAGTTTATGAGAGAGAGAGAGAGAGACCTTAGCAGCGAGAGCAAGCTCGTCGATCTTAACGGAAGGTTGAAACTCCTTCTTCTCCTTGCTACCGCTCTTGTGAAGTGCAATTCTCCTCAACTTGCTAAGCGAGGACTTCATTTTGAAACCTAGGGAGGTGAAACGACACTGAGAGAGCACAAAACGGCGATGAAGAAAGAGAAGGAGAAAAGATAAGAACTGAGGAAATCGGACACAGAGAAGAGAATCGAAGAAGGAAAGTGTGTAAATGAATTCCTTCAACAGTGACGATGATGATAACGGAGGTGGTGGTTGTGGTGGTGGTGGTGGTGGTGGTGGCTGGTTAGTTTGGTTTGGTTTGGGTCAAAACAGAAAAGGAGTTGCTGTGTTGTAGCAGATCAGAAAGAGAAGAATGGATCGATGCGAAATGCGAATGCGAATGCGAATGACTGACTCCCAAAGGCAAAGGCAAAGGCAAAGCCCAGAATCCGCACGCTTCACCAGCACCTCACCTCACTACTACGCGTGTGCGATTCAACCATGGGTGCTTTTCTACTCTATGAATCTATGTATCTATACACATCTACATCTTTGACCAAAATAATACATCATTGATGGGGGAAATAAATTTTATTTTTTCTTTGACCACAACAATTTCTTTTTTTAACAAAACAAAAAAAAATATTCTTTTTTATGGAAAATAAAATGAATTTAATTATTTTTTTGACCAACTGAATTTAATTGTTACGCATCGTCCTCATTTGCAATGTTGTTGAGAGAAAACACAACTAAGTTGCTTATCAGAAAGAAGAAGAAAAAAACACAACTAATTTTAATGTCATGATGAATTGTGATTGTCAAAAAAATATTGTTGTGGTCAAAGAAAAAATAAAATTTATTTCCATTTTAAACCAATATTTCTTAGTGGAAAAAAATTAAACCTTCCTTACTTAATTTGCATATAAATTAAATCCAATATTTCTTAGTAAAAAAAAGTTAATCCAATATTATAAAATAATTTTATAAATTCTTGTATAAAATAACTTTATACCGTAAATTAACAAGTAGTCTTTTCCATTTAATTTTTTTATTTTGGATACAAGTAGCCTACATTTAAGTTTCACCGATTATTTATCTATTATCTAATTTGGCTTGTCACTTGCGCGCGCAAGTGACAAGTTTTTTGCTTTTTTTTTTATTTCATATTTTTTATTTTGTTTTTTGTTTCTTTTTTTTCTCTTCTTTTTTCAGCTTTTTTTTTGTTACTTTTTGTTTTTTGCTTTAGTTTTTTTTCTTTCTTTTGTATTTTAAGAAGTACTTTACGGTGTCGAAAAATTTTAAATGTTTAAATATGCAAATTTTGTTCTTCAGTAATTAATTAGATGGAAAAAATTTTAATTTCATAAAAAAATACGTAAAGTGATATGCTAAAAAGTATGCTTTGGTCTACTTGATGGTGAAAAAAATTATTTTGTAACAAAATACGTAAAGTGAAATGTTAAGCAGTGTGTTTTGAGATACTTTGGGATTCGGAAAAAAAAAACTAACTTTTCAAATATCAGAAGTTTTTTCGTATATAAACCAGTTTGGTAAAAAATAATAAGTTTGTGAAAAAATACGTTTGTGAAAAAATAATAATCTTCTTATTTAATTTATAGTTTTAATTTAATTTTTATTTTCGGAAGCTTCAGTTACATTTACAATAGATCCCTCAATCGCACACTTTCGACTTTCTATAAATGCTTTTATTTTATTGGTAATTTCTATCCAACCCAACACGATACCACGTGTTTCATTTTCTATTTGTGTTTTCTTTTTTATATTGGTCATTTCGCCCCAACGGGTATTAAAACTATTCTATTTTATCATGGGTTTTCCTTCAACCATGCATGATACCCATCGTGTTTCACTTTTTAATTGTGTTGTCTTATTTTTCTATTTATGGGTTAATTTTTTATATTTGCATTTGATGAGTGTGAATTATGTTATTAAAATTTTCTTCTTATTTTATCTATGGAGGATGTGTGTCTTTGTTAATGTTCCTTTTAAAATTGATAATTTTTTATTTAATTTATATTTATATTTAAGTTTTATTCACAGTTATTAGATTTTATATTTTGCTAACTAACACAATTTGCCCAATGGGATAGGCTATCCTAGGGCACGGGAGTCGATCCCGTGCTCCTGAGTTTGATTCTCACCGTTGACAAACTCTGTGTTGGCCAGTGCGAAATTTGCTTTCAAGCACGATGGGATATTAGTCTTTCAGCTTGGCATGTTGGCGCCAAATTGCTTTTTTTTTGCTTTGTTTTTGTTTTCTTTTTTTTTTCCTTTTTTTTTTTCAATTCCTTCTTTCTTTTTTTTCTTTTATATATTAAGGTTTTGGGTTAAGGAGTACTTTACCGTCTTGAAAATTTTAATATGTTTACCTATGTGGAGTTTATTATTCAATAATCGATTGGATAAAAAAACTTCATTTTATGACAAAGTACTTAAAGTGATATCCTAAAGAGTGTAATTTGGTGTACTTTATGATTTAGAACAAATTTTAATTGTTCAAATACACAAAATTTGTTCCTTAATAACCGGTTTGGTTAAAGAAAAATCGTCATAAAGTTCAAATTAAACAAAAAATGATAAGTTCAGAGACTCAATGGAAGTTGTTCTAATTAGTCTCGCTTTTAGTATTTGATTGTAAATAGTATTAGATGAGTATATAGAAGAGGACAAATATTGGTTTCTTTTGTTCTGTTTGTTGAAATCCTATGGTTCAACTTAAATCCAAACTTATTTAATTTATAGTTATAATTTAATTTAATTTATAATTATAACATTAGTAACCAACACCATTGGCACATTGACATAAGCTATCTTGGGACACGGGGGTCAAAATTTGCGCAATGGACAAACTTGGTTTCTATGTTCTTCTATTTTATTCAAATATGCGAACTTCTTTCTTCAAAAATAGTTTCAACTTTGTATATGTGCTTCTATTTTATTGGTGGTTTTAAATCAAACTCTGCATGATACCTATACGTACGCGTTTCACTTTCTAATTATGTTGTCTTATTTTCTCTTTAATTATGTGTTAAGTTTTTATATTTACATTTGATAAATATAGATAACGTTATTACAGTTTTTTAAACTTTTTCTTCTAATTGTCTATGGATGTTCAATTTCAATGTATTTGTTGTTATTAATATGCTTTACGTTTTTTTTCTTATTATCTATAGATGTTGAATTTCAATGTCTTTGTTAATGTTTCTTTTTAATTTTATAATATTTTTATTTAATTTATAGTTTTTTAATTTAATTTTTATTTACGGGAATTTCAGCCATGTTTACAATAGATCCCCTCTTCGCCCTCTTTCAACTTTCTATAGGTGATTCTATTTTATTGATGGTTTTCATCTAACTCTGCACGATACCCACATGTTTCACTTTCTATTTGTGTTGTCTTCTTTATTTTTGTCATTTCGCATCAAACGGTATTAAAAACATACTTTAACTGGTGTTTAAATTTTTATATTCTTTCAACGGGAACTTCAGCCACATTTATAATATAACCTCCACCATCTTCTTTCAACTTTGTATAATTGCTCCTATTTTATCATGAGTTTTCATACAACCATGCATTATATTTACATTTGATAAATATGGATTATGTTATTAAAAGTTTTAGACATTTTCTTCCTATTATCTATGGATGTTTAATTTCAACGTTTTTAGTCAATATTGTTTTTGAATTTTATAATCTTCTTATTTAATTTATAGCTATAATTTAATTTCAATCCACAATTATTTGACTATATATTTTAAAAACCAACATCATTGGTCCACTGACATAAGCTGCCCTGGGACACGGGGTCGACTTAGTGCTCCCGAGTTTGACTCCTGCAGTGGACAGAAAATTGTTGTCTTGAATGATTGGTTTATTAAAGAGGTTTTCCCCTTCCGGTTTTACTTTAATTTTGCTAACTAAAAATTAGTCAACCCCGTGCGTAGCACGGGTGAGGCGGCTAGTTGGATTTAATTTATATTAATCATCTGTCTAAAGATTTTTTTATCCTATCACTCAATTATAATCGTCGGACCAATAATTATGTTTGACTTTCATTATAACTACTCTCAAAATTACATAAAAACCAATAAATATGTTTGAATTTCATTATAACTACTCCCAATATTACATAAAAGATTGGTTGTAATTATTTTTATCAAAAAAGATTGATTATTGTTCAAAATCAAAAAAGATTGATTGTAATTTGTTACCGATTAAAACTTTTTACAACTGACATTGTTTAACAATTAATCTCTTACACTTTTATATAATAATTATATAATTATATATTATACAATTGTATAGAATATCATTATTTTTTGAACAAATACAGAATATTATATAAATTTAATATCAACATCATTATATACCTATAGCAAAAGATAAAACTATTATATTTTTTATACCGAAAGTATCTCATACATGTAACCTTAAGTAATAAAACAATTAAACTATCTCATCAAGAAAAAACATTTAAACTATTATATTTTTTGAACAAATACAGAATATTATATTATTATTTTTGTATGATTCAAATATGATAGTTTTTTGGCTTAAAGTTATGTTTCACCTTGCAAATATTACAATAATCAAGTTTTGTTCTGTAAAAGAAATTAAAAGACTCTTGCAAATGTCAAATGCTTCTATTGGTCTCAGCTGTTAACTTTTCATCTAAAAAAACTGATGTGGCTAATGGGGATGATGTCAGCAGTTATGTCTTTGCCACGTGTCATCAATTCATTGGACCATTATGTCACGTCATCAATCCATGACAAATATGATAGGAATATCACATTAAATGGAATTATCGTTTTTTTTTTCTAATTTCTTCATGTTTTCAATTCTTTTCATTTATTATTTGCAAAACCATTTTTGTCCTCTAATGCACTGCTTCTAATTTAGTATTTTTCTGTTTTTCTTGCGGTGGTCAAACAAGTGATTGACTAAAGCAAGCTTTTTAAAAAAAATGCCTTGCAATGAATATTTCTCAATAAGTTTATAGGGTTATAAAGAAATAATAGTTAAATATGTTTTTAGTTTCTATAAATTTCGCAATTCCTCTCAAGGATCAATTTCAACCAGCAATTATGGTGAACCAGACACTTGATTCATACTCAGATTTTGCGACGAATTCGTCGAATCCGTTCTACATTCATCCGAATGAGAACCCTGCAGTGACGCTCGTTCAACCACATGGTTCTTGCTTGGATCCAGAGGTCGGTTAGCGTTAATGTGCTCAAATCGATCATTTTCTTCGACAAAGGTTATGATGCGTGAAAAGATTTGAAAGATCGCTTTGATCAAGGCAATATATTCAAGAATGCAGATCTACAAGACGATTTGTGCAAGGTAACTCAAGGAACTAGAGACATCTTAGATTATTACACCGAGTTGAAGGCGCTGTGGGATGAGCTCGACAATTACAGGCCACTGTCGTAGTGTTCGTGCACCACTCTGTGTGCTTGGGGTGCGATTCAATCCATGAGGAATATTCGTGACGAAGACTAGACAATTAAATTTCTGAAAGGTCTCTATGAAGAATACGCTAATGTTCGGAGTCAAATAATGATGATGGATCCACTTCCACCGATCTCTAAAGCCTTCTCACTCGTCATTTAACAAGAACGTCATCTTCAAGTTGTGGCTCCAACGGTTACTGAAGCAAAAAATCAGATCAAGACTCTTGCAATTGCCAACAATGTCTCCTTCAATCGTGGTGGACTCAACTACAATCGTGGACGGGGAAGGTATGGACGTGGTCAAGGGCGAGGACAAGGAACGAATCGATTATGCACTCACTGTGGAAAGACTAATCACACAATTGATTCCTACTACTTCATCCATTGGTTTCCACAAGGTTATCAGACCAAGAACAATAAGCTAACTGCATCTGCTAATCGGCAGGTACTGAGAACAAGTCTCAGACTAAAACAAATACTCCTAACACCTCCAATGGTCCTATTTCTCTCACACAAGACCAACATCAAGGACTCTTGGACCTACTTCAACAAGCAAGACAACAGCAACAAGTTGCTCCACCTTCTGCCAACACAGCCATGATGTACACACCTTCATCCAACACAGCTTGTTAATTTCATAGCTTACATTGAAACACAATTTCACACCAAACTAAAGTGCCTTAGGAGTGATAATGGCATTGAATTCCTTATGCATGATTTTTACTCAAGCAAGGGTATCATTCACCAACACTCTTGTGTAGAAACCCCACAACAAAATGGTTTTGTAGAACGAAAACACCAACACATGTTAAATGTGGCACGTGCCCTGTTTTTCCAAGCCAAAGTACCAAAGAAACTTTGGAGTTTTTGTGTCCAACATGTTGTCCACCTGACTAATAGGATCCTAACACCATTCCTTCAAAACAAATCCCATTATGAGCTATTACACAAAGATCCACCTTCCCTCATACACCTCAAAACCTCTGGTTGTTTATCATATGTCTAAACCCTTGTAGCCAACCGCACCAAATTTGACTCTATAGCACGCAAAACAGTTTTCCTTGGATATAAACAAGGTATTGAAGGATACATTCTCTATGATCTTACTTCGCATCAGCTCATGGAGTCTAGAAATATCATTTTCTATGAAGATACTTTTCATTTTCATAATTCTGCCGCAACCACTAGTATGCAAACTTGTGTTCCTAATTTTAATTCCATTACCACAACCTTTGATGCCATTATCACTGACCCTCCTCCTGTAGAACCTCCCACACAAAACACTCCTGATTCATCAACCAATTCAGATGAATCTGTACCCTCAAATTCTCCTTCTAGCACTTCATCAAACCCTCTCACCTAAACACATTCTGACTCAACTATTCTCTCTTTCATAGACACAAACCTTGATTCACATCCCACTTTACCAACTAGAAATTCTAACAGGGTTACTCACGCGCCCAATTACTTGCAAGATTACCGCTGCAGCTTCTCTAGCTCGGCCAATCAAGATACAGGTGCTTTAAGGTTTCTCCTTATCCCCTTTCTTCAGTTTTATCCTATGACAAATGCTCCCCCTCTTCTAAGTCATTTTGTTTCAGTGCATCTGTTAACATTGACCCCATCACCTATAGTCAAGCCTCTCCCCATGAATGTTGGCAAAAGGCCATGCAAGCTAAGCTTGATGCCTTAGCCTTGAACAATACTTGGTCTTTGGTTGATCTCCCTGCAAGTAAAACCCCTATTGGTTGTAATTGGGTCTATAAGACCAAATTTAATGCTGATGGAACCCTTGAGAGACACAAAGCCCATCTTGTAGCTAAAGGCTACAATCAACTGGAGGGAGTGGACTATTTTGAGACATTTAGTTCGGTTGCAAAGCTTACTATAGCAGCAGTCCTTCTTGCTTTGGCTGCCACTAACAATTGGTTTCTTGAGCAGCTTGATGTTAATAACGCTTCCTTCCAACAAATGTAGGCTTGACAAATAATGTTTGCAAGCTACACAAATCTTTATATGGCCTGAAACAGGCTAGCAGACAGTCGAATTACAAGTTGACATCCACTCTTTTGTCCCTTGGTTATACACAATCTCATTGTTTGTAAAATCATCTTCTTCTAACTTTACTGCCCTGCTTGTATATGTGGATGACTTGGTGTTAACAGGTACTGATATGCATGAGATTAATCATGTCAAGCAGCTTCTCATTGATCAGTTTCGAATTAAGGACCTTGGTACCTTGAGATTTTGTCTTGGTCTTGAAGTGGCTAGTTCCTAACAAGGCATTCTCCTCAACCAACGTAAGTACATTTGAGATGTTGGTATCCTTGCTGCCAAGCCTACTTCTACACCTAGTGATCCTTCTTGCAAACTTAGAAGCAGCGAGGGGCAACCATATTATGATATATCAGCATATAGGTGCCTCATTGGAAGGCTTTTATACCTCACCACTACAAGACAAGACATAGCATTTTCAGTCCAGCAACTCAGTCAATACAATGCTAAACCTTTGGACTCACATTTTCAAGCTGCCACCCGTGTGTTGAGATACCTTAAAGGAAAACCAGCATAGGGCTTATTTTTCCCTAGTTCTAACTCTATTGTTTTATCAGAACTTGCTGACTCTGACTAGGAAGGTTGTATAGATTCAAGAAAATCAATCACAGGATACTGTGTGTTCATAAGATCTACTCTGGTTTCTTGGAAATCCAAGAAACAAAGCACGATATCACGCTCTTCCTCAGAGGCAGACTATCGTGCACTTACCAGTGTCACTTGTGAAATTCAATGGTTACATTATTTGCTGAAAGATTTGCAAGTCACAATTATAGGACCTACATCAGTATACTATGACAACAAATCTGCAATCTACCTTGCAAACAATCTAACATTTCATGAACTAATGAAGCACATCGAAATTGATTGTCATGTGGTTAGAGAAAAGATTCAAAAGGGTGTCATTCATTTGCTGCCAGTGCCCTCTAATGCACAACTTGTTGATGTGCTAACTAAACCACTTAATGCTACATCATTTTCCTCTTTTATTCCCAAGTTGGGACTTCGCAACATCCACAGTCCAACTTGAGGGAGGCTATTACCGGTTCTGTACATATATGTATTTATCAGACCAGTTAGATGAGGAATATCAGTTGTATATAGTAGAAACAATGTACAGAGTTATGTTCAATTGAATGAGAAGATGTATTTCATAATTTTCGCTTCTTCTTCCTTCTGTATCTCTGAGTTTAACACCCTTCGAGTGTCAAGCGCAGAGCGCAAAGTCGTTCAAAAACAAGTGGAACTCGATTGTATCATAGCCCTTCCATTGTAGAATCAGAATCTTTGGCTTCTCAGCCCTTCGGCTCATGCTAGAGGACTCCGAACGTTTGGTGTAACACCCCACTTTTTCTAAATTTTTATTAAGACATGTTTTGGAAATTGTTTTATTTTAATTGTGTGTTTTTGGACTTAGAGAAATACTTAGGCGTGACGCCCCAGTTTTTTGAAATTAAGCTATATAAGTATTTGTTAAATTAAAAGGAGTTTATTTTGAAGAAAATTAATATTACAATCCATATTGTTTTAATAAAATAATTATAAATTTATATGTGCATCGAATAAATATATGTCTTATGTTTATATTAAGTATTTTATAAATATATTTGTATGTATGTTACGTATGCTATATATAAGGTTTTATTGAGCTATTCATGGCATGCAAAGTGTTAATGTCTGCAAATACTAAGCTCAAAAGTAGGCTAGCCGAGAATTGTTGGCCATCCCTTTTTATTAATAGTCACCTTGTGTAGCACATGTCCTTCCTTCTAAATTAAGTAATTTCATAACTTCAAAACACCTCATGCTTACAAATTTGTGTGTTGGATTTATAAAAATGAGTCACTTAGGTGCTTGTTTTGATGAGTCACTCTTTTAACCCTTATTACCATGCCACTTAAAAAGCATGTATCCTTGTCATCATTTCATAACTCACCACATGGACAAGTATATGCATGACACCTAAAAGAGAAAGCCACCACATGCTTGTGTAGCATGCATGGGAGATGCATTTTTGAGTATAAATAGCTAGCCCATTCCTTTAATTTTTCCCATCATTCATAACACAATTTAATTCCCTTCTTTCACTAGAAAACCTTCGACCAAATAATATACCAACTTACACCATTTCCTTTCATTTGTTTTACAACCCTACAATCCCTAAAAAAGCCTCATCCATTCAAACTGTTGTGTCTGTAGCTTTGGTTTAGAGTTTGGGCACGTGTTGACATTACCGGAGTCGGTATTACGTTCATGCTATATTTTAAGTGGGGGCAAGATACCATATTCGTCGGGACGGTTAGCGTAAAGTTTTAATTTAAATATGTGTAAAGTGACCCAAGATATACTAGAGTTAGAGAGTCAGTGATACCTAAAGATTATTTGACTAATCTTCGAGGTTAAGGTTAAATGAAGTTTAGGCCGTCGATGACCAGTTAACGCATAGGAAATTAGTTCTATATTATTATTTGATTGATTGAGTGATTGCTTGAGATATCGGGATTGATTGCTTTGATTGTTTAAATTCTATGTTTTTGTGCTATTCACAATTATCTGTGAAATTGCTGAAATTTCTTATTGGTACAGTTATATTGAGAAGTATGACTTTATTTCATAATAGTAATGAACTTAAGATTTCATAATGAACCTAGGTGTGAAAAGTGAACTAAGAGTTATAAAGATATAAAGTAGAATGGATACTTAACCGTAGTGCAAGAAATAGTACGAGGTACTGATCAACAAGAAAGCATACGGGTTAAGATGTGATCAAACAGAATCATATAGATTGCATATGTGTTGTAAGCCCACAGCTGTGTGGTATGGCACACACGAGGCCAAGTTTGGGTCGAAGTTCTTAGTAGGACATATTTACATTTATGCCGATCGGATGGAGTAATGATGAGTTTAGATTACTTTGATTTATTTCCGATAGGGAACGACTTATAAAATCTGGACTCCATGGTGACAGTCGGATGGCGTTCTTGACGAATGTGGAACGTTTGTGGCATCAGAATATGGCCAGAGTCAGCATATAGTATTAACATATTAGAATCTGAAAAATAAGATATTAATAAAGGAGGGAAGATACGAAATAGTTTTATTTGATGTACTTGTGACATGTTTAAATTAAGCTTTACCTTATCTTCCCACTTTTCTAACTTATACATGTATCTTAGCCTATGTATTTTCTCTTGTATATTTGCTTGTATCACTTAGATCCAGTCGAGGAGCCATTTGTAGCAGAAGGAGATACTCTTCCTTCCACGGTGGACGTTGAAGGAACCGAGGATGCTAGTGCAATATGACGGAGGAGTCAGGTGTCTCGCTGAGAGAACTTGTATTTTGTTTTAGCCAGTGTGTCAATCTTTTGAGTCCCGTTTAAGTCATTTGACTGATTTTGTTTAATGTTCTTACTTTCCGTTGTTTTGCAATACTCTAATATATGTGAGTAGCTTTAGTATTGCCACATATTTTGTAATACTCTTAACATTATGTTTTTATATATGTGATGTATGTTTACCAATATATGTCTGAAGTTTTAAATTTATCAAATTTTGAGATTAAGAGGTTAAGTGTCAAGGGTTACTATGATGAGGATGAGGGTCGTCTCATTTGGTCCCTTTGGTATGTGGACGGTGATTCTCGATTTTTGCAGTAGCTGACTCATTGGTTGGATAGGTGACTGATTTGATGGTTCTTGACAGTTTGACCTTTAAACCTGCTTGACCGAATTGGTTTATTCAGTTTGACTGTCGTTTCTTGTGTCTTCATAAATGCTGGGTCTTGTAACCGACCTCATACTTGCGTTATATAAAGGGATGAGGCTTCTTGAGTTGATGTCTTAGACTTTCTTCTTTCTTGCTTCTCTCTGCTTCCTTCTTGTCATTTTCCACCATGTGTTGCCATTACTATGTTGAGACCAAATCTCCTTCTTCAATTTCTCTGAATATTCCCGTAGGTGTCTTGGTGCGTAACAGGAAAGCCAGAGAGCTCGGGGTGGTAATCCTTGATCTGCGGAAGCTGTGAATTTTTGTTGATAGATTTCTCTATTCTTCTTGCAAGAATGATCAGAGAACACGATGTGCTTGTTTTCATTTGGACAGAGCACCCAGTCGTCCACCCTCAGTCCACTGCTTTTTCCTGCTGGAGGTTCTAGAGGAGGAGCGGCCTTCTGCTACAGTCAGGGCAGTGGTGGTGTCCTCCAGCCCCTCAACTTCGGGTCGCTCCTGAAGGCGTTGTGGAAAGTGGGGGCGGAGCTACATGTGTTCCTCTGAGGGCTTTCTACGAGCGGCCTTATTCCTCAGGCACTTGACTCGGGAGAGTCTTCTGAAACCAAACACTTGTCTAGGGAGAAGCCTCTGCGACCGGGCACTTATCTTGGGATTGTCTTCGGCAAAAGGGGAATGAAAGAAACCTCGGCAACGACTCGGCGGGAGACCAGCCGGCCCTAGGATTAGAATGCACATTTATATGTATTAATGTGATTGTACTTTATTTTCGTGATTTACATGTAATATGGACCTATCATAAGTCACTTTGATGAATGAAACTGTGCTTTGAATGAAGTCCTAGCTTGCTTTTGGCTTTACTGTTCCGTTTATGTCACGCTTTGGAACCGCTCGGTCCTTGGTGATTTCAAATTCGACCCTTTGATTTGATTGATGTGGCTCGATGTTCGATTTGTAATTATCACGTCTGTTCCCAAGGGGGGTTATGTCATAACTGCCCCTTTCGTGAGTTGACATGTGTTTTCATCTAATGCTGGAATACGAAAAGGTGTGTCAATATGCGCTGCATGTTCTGTGTCCCCCATTCACCGTTGGATGGAGCGCAGCTAGCAGATCTGCATCGTTTATTTGGTTTTTCAAAAAACCTATATATATATATGTCTTAGCGGGTAACATTACCACTTTCACCATTTGCACTTTTACACTTCATCCTCTTTGGTTTCTCTCTTCTGGTTTTCTTCGCCATTCCTTTGTTAGATCACTGCGCTTCCAGTTGGTGTATTCACGGGACAAGTTCGCAGGACCACTTCTTCATGCCTTTCGTCTAGTCGAATCAAGGCATGTTCTTGATTTGAATCCTTCATTTGTTCATCATTACATGATTTTGCATGCTTTTCGATTTCCCTTTTTGCTTCATCGCTTCGTTGCTTGAGACTGGTTCCTGTAAACAATGTCAGTCATATTGATAAGTAGTGATAGTGACACAGCAGTTACCTCCACCATTAGACTTAGTAAGAAGGATAGTTGTCCTGTGAGGTGTGTTGATTGTTTTGTGGGTAAAGGGGAAACACTTGATATCTGAACTTAAACAACTTATAGATACCGATGGTGGGTCTTCGTCTTTCTCTTTAGGAATTTCTGACGATTCAAGTTTAAATCAAGAGGAAATTTTGACCCAGCAGTGTCCTTCAGTTGGGTGAAGGCCAAAGTTAGGGACGTACGGTCAGACCTTAATACTGAGGAGGAGGTTGTTGACGAGTGTGTTTTCCACGTCCCTGTGGCCGCTCGGCTTCCCCCTTTTACCTACATGTACAAAACTCTGTTTAAGGACCTGGGGGTTATGGTTCCATTCTCTTCTTACTATTGCTGGTGCTCCGAACTCTGAACGTTGCACCTTCCCAGCTTCATCCGAACGGCTGAGCCTCTATGCGAGCATTCAAGATATTGTGTGAGTGTTTGAGTATAGAGCCAACGACCGAGAAATTCTTGAGTTTCTTTAGGGTGCAGTCGCTGAGGCACGTACGTGAGTTTCTCTGTGCAATATCCAATGACACCCGTTCATGTTTGTCTATAAGAGTAGCTGCAAGCACTTTAAGGAGAGTTTCTTTATGTTGGAGGCATGTCGTCCTGTTCCACATTGTTACTAGATGAACAAGGTGAGGAGTGGTTTCCGCTGTATTGGACTCGTAAACCCTGGAAGGGGCAGTTAATAGAAGAGCATGATCTTTCTTTCTTCTTCTTCTTCTTCTTCTGCTTTAATTTCATACTTAAGTAATTTTCTTTCCCTTAACCGCTGTTTTTTGACTTGTTCATATCTTTTGTGATGATCGTTGCTTCTTCCTTTTTGCAGGATCTCTAGGCATGGCTCTGATGAGTGTGGAGTAACAGAAGCGTCTTCGTGCTAAGAAGAAGAAAAAGCAGGGGTATACCGAAGCTGCTTCTCCTGCTAATGCTTCCCCTGCTGTCACTATTGCGGTTGAGATTCTGGATGGTACTCCTTCGTCCAAACAAGCTTCTCTTTCAAAGAAACCTGTGAAGAAGCAAAAGTCGGATACCTCAGGGCTGGCTGATTTAGTTCAAGTTGGTGCTAGTGATCCTCCTGTCGACCCCTCATGGTGCAAGCACTTGAAGGTTACGGCATCTAGAGTTCTTTTATGGCGCATCTTGTGGAGACTTCTTTTAGGCAGTCAGTTGAGGAGCATGGTCGGTTGGAGGAGGAGTTAAGCCGATCGCATAATAAGGTGACCGACCTCCAAGATGTGCAAAAGCTAGATGGCTATAAGACAATGTTGAAAGAGAAGTTGGTAAATATGGCGAAGAGGCTAAGGATCTTCGGCCAAAATCAAGAGCTTGGAAGGTGATTTGTAGGAGGCTCAACACAATTTGAAAGCCGCTTAGGAGAATTTGAAGAAAGTCGAAGCTGCCATGGTTCCAGAGTCTGAGTGGATCCAAACTTAACGAACAGGCTTCGAAGAGTGTTTGTTGGAGTGTGTCACCAACTTTGACAGTGGTTTCAACACTGTCGTTGCTCAAATCCAAGTCCTGCACCCGGGCATTGACCTTTTGGGGATGGACTTGGACAAGATCGTTCTAACATCCTTAAATTTAGATGTCATAAACTTAGAATGTTAACCATTTCAATATAATTCAGAGTTGTAAACCTAATCAAGGAATTGAACATAACATTACTTGATGGAAGAAACCATCATAAACTTACTCCGAGAGGTATAAAATACCAGAATGAGCACTTAATGACATAACTGAAAACAGTTACACATGGGTCATTAATAAAAAACTTGTTCAACTCCAAAAGTACGGTTTACTAAATATAATATCTTTGATTATTCAATCAACGTGAAATCCTAGTAATAATACTGTATGCACTCCAAAAATCCGGTTTGGATCCTTCTTCGTACAACGGGAAAAACAATGAAGCCGCCACCAATATTTTAATTTAGGAAAAAAACATTGGAAAAATCCTTTTAGGCGATTGGCCTTTTGAAAACGAGAGATATAGGTTCGGGGGTCGGTTATGTGTGGGGAAGGTATTAGCACCCCACACATCCTTTCTACCGAAAGGGAACCTTTAATTTAGTGTGTGGTTTTTGACTGTTGATTTGAAACGCTTTGTTCTACTTCTTTTCTTCTTTTTTTTTATTTAAGAAAATGTTTTTGAAAACTGGGGAAAGAAGAATCTTTTTGTTATTATTTTTTAAAAGGGTGCTTGACGGGAGGTGAACCCGCTCCTACGTATCCTCCGGTGCGATGAGGAATTCAAAGCTACGTAGTTCTAGTCTTGTTTTGAAAAGGCTCTTTTGTTTTTAGCTTTTTAGTTTTTAGGTGTTTTTTGAAATAAGACTCGAGTGTTCACTAATACCAAGCAAGCAATGGCTTCGAGTGGTTTTCATTACTAACTCGAAAGAAAATAAGTTGAAACCGATAATCAAACAAGCAATGGCTTCGAGTGATTATAAGTAACAACGTTTTTATTTTATCTTTTTTTGCAAATGAGGCGAGCATCGGTGATAATCATCTAGCAAAGGCTTAGGACAATTACCACTAATGATTCGTGTTGTTTTTGGAATTGAATTGGGTTCGCATGTATTTAAGGTTTGGGAGCTTTCATGATAATCAAACAAGCAAAGGCTTCGAGTGACTACCACTAATAACTCCTCATTAGTGATCAAACAAGCAAAGGCTCTGAGTGGCCACTAATGATTTTGTTTATGAAAAACTTAGGGTTTAAGCTTGGAAAAGAAATTGGTCTTAATTTGTTAAAGACATAGTTTAGAAAAGAAGTTTGAAAGCAATTTGATTTTTGGAAAGGAGTTTTGGAAAACTAGTAGAACATTTTCAATCAAGTTCCAAGTCAATAACCAAAATGCAAATTGCTAAACTACAATTCATGCAATGATCTAAACTAGCAACCATTTTCATGTCAAGTTGTTTAGAAAAGAAAACAATGAATGCAAGAAAGTTCATAGATGCAAGCATAGCACATTCATTGAGATCATGTTATCAAGCAAGCAACAACATAGACACAATTTGCAACTTACCCTTTCATGTTGAAAACATCTCATTACAACATTTGAATACACAATGCATGAATAGGCAAAGATGAACCTAGACTACACATATCATGTCACAATACATAGATAGGCAAAGAATGAACCCAAGTTGAACATCTTATTGAAGATGCATGAATAGGCAAGTGAATGAACCTAACTAGGCATTTATGACACAACATGTGAGTAGGCAAGGAAGTTACAAAGCACAAGTGAATTCAAACATTTAATGAATCACTTGCAAAATCCTAGGGATTTCACATCAACATTTGACATAAGCAACAATGTGGTATCATTTTGATGGCATCAACATTTAGCATATTTCTACAATCAACCACATGAAAGGAATAAGTGGGAAAGGGCATTTGCCTCAAGTAAGATCATTAGCAAGCCATGAAAAATCAATTTGACATTTTATTTAGCAAGCATATGCAATTAAGGTGTTGAATCGCTTTAGGTAATCTTTAACACTTGGGATATGCACAAGTGCATAAGCGTCAAATCCTCTTACCAAATCATCAACACAAACATGATTTTCAAAGCAAGCAACAAAAACAAGCACAAACCCTAATTATCTCATGAAATGCGACACCAACATAGAGCTAAAACCTCATTTTATTCTTTGAAAGCAACAAAATCATGCAAGCAAATGACATAGATCAAACTTTTTGGCAAGGATTCACATGATTAAGCAAAGGAATGCACTAAAATCACACAAACTCTGATTTTTCTACAATATGCGAAATGAAACATAAGCCCAAATCACAATTTTATTCATGAAAATGCAAGCACAAAATGAAAATAGCACAAACACACAATTTATTCCAAGAGAGAGATGCATTTCAAGCATCCAAACCTCCCAAAGTATTTGTCCAAAATGCTTGAAACACATCTCTCATTCAACAACAACAATTATATCAACATTTCAACATAAAATAGAGCACTAATATGCAAAGAAATGCTTGATATGCAAAAATAGATTGATGATCTACATTTTTGGTGCTAAAATTTTGATGATGCTAAGATTGAGAGTATACCTCAACTCCAAGCTAGAATAGCGAAAGAAATAAGGTGAATGAACACTAAACCACTTGAATCAACCCTCTAATCTTCAATCTTGAGCTTGATTCTTGAGATTTGAAGATGGATCTTTGAAGAGAATGCAAGGATGATGAAGGATTTAGGACTAGAATGTTGATTTGAAGTGAAAAAGTGAAGAAATGAGGTGAGGGAATGAAGAGGGGTATTCGGCCAAGAAGGGAGAAGAGGAGAGGCTAGGTTTTTGATTGTGAATTGTGTGCAAAAACTTGTGAGAGGTGAGGATATGAGGGTATATATAATGTGCAATTAGGTTTAGGGGCATTTAGGTCATTGTGTACCTCATCTCATTCTAGGATTGCATTTTAATTTTGAATCAAGGGTGAGGATTGAAACACACCTTGATGAGGGGCAAAAAAATGCAAAATGAGAGGGGAATGAAGGGGTAGATATTCAGCCAAGCAATGAGAGTGGTGCCCAAGTTTTGCAAGTTGGCAATTGTACTATTGTACTATTGACCAAAATTGCCAACAAAAATCCTATCATATAATTTTTGGGAATATTCCTTGTACTATTTTTTGAAATGCTTTCTTGAATTAATTTGAACTTGATTTTTTTTACTACACATATAAAATATGCGTACAATTTGAAAAATGATTTTCTTTATTTTTTTATTTTTTGTTCAAAATAATACAATTTCATTAAATAAATTCCCAAAAATTAATTAATTGGATTTTCAACTAGCAAAAATTTATTAAATTGAGATTGACCAAACAATGCCCTTTTTAAATGCCCCAAAATTCCTTAATTTCTCAAAAATGATTTTGAAAACCTTAGAATGCTTGGGTAAATACCCTAAACCCTTTCTCAAATAATGCATCACTCACAAAATTATTTATTTTTGCTGAAAATTAGGGTTTTGAAACTAGGCGGACAAAATTGGGGTATGACAGCTGCCCCTCTTTATTTGGATTTTACCAAGAAATATGAATTGGCCGAGACATATTTCGAAGATAAAATAAAAATAAAGAATTCAGAAATTATACCAATTTTGTCTACTTGGAGAAACCCGAATTTTCTTTTTCTTTTTCTACTCTTTTTTTTTTTTGAAAAATGAACGCTTGGCGCGCTGATGAGAAAGCAGTAAATGAAATGATTAACGACTTGCACGCTAACTGCGAAAAGCAAGGAAAACGCTAAATGAAGAAAGCGATAAAGAAAGCGGTAAAATGCAAGGTTGCCTAAAACCTTTAAACAAACCCTTGGTGAGTCTGCGTTTGCACGTGGCTTTGAGGAGCACGCATCCTGAGAATGGCCTTTCGAGCGACCGGGGGGATCGTTATCAGCTCCGGAACTGATATACTGATCAATGCACGGCGTCCACTGTATCTTAGGCGGATACAACTATTCCGTTGAACCTCACATGGGACTGCGGTCCATCGTGTTGCTCGTACACGACGTGAGACCATGAACAGAAGGGAGGGATGAACTCTGACAAGAGCGATTTGAACTCCAAACTGCAATGCACGCTTGAGCGCTGAACTGAAAAGCATTTGAACTCCGAACTGAGGGAGCGTTTTCTGGGAACTGAGTGCGGGGAATAACACCGAAGTATTTATCCGTCTTTGTACCTGCAAGTGAGATGAACAAATGCATGCAATGCAAATGCCATGATTGCTGTTTTGATGGAATGAATGTAATGCATGACTTTCTCTTTTTGTCTATGTTTGATGAATGCAATGTAATGCATGATTTTCTTTTTTCTTATTGCTCTTTTGCTCTTTCTTTTTTCTTTTTAGCTTTTCTTCTCTTCTTTTCTTTTGCTAGTTGTTGCTCTTTTGCTCTTTTTGGCTTTTTCTTTTGCTGGCTCGACCAAATCGTTGGACTTGCGTTACGAGGCACAATGATTGTCCATGTTGACAGTGCGAGAGCCACGCCCCAACCTTTTTGAGATTTGTTTTGATGCAATCAGTGCTTTTTGTTTAGTTCTTGTGAATTTTATCTGACTGAAAGATCATCTCTTTTCTTTGTAATTTTCAAAAATTTCGCAATGATTTTAATGCTCTGATTTATGCACATTTTCATAATCATTTATCATCTACCATAAAACATCATTTTAAAGCAGAAATGAAAAGAAAGCAAATGGTAAAACAACAAACAGATGGAGTGAAAAACTTGGACTTTTATTCATATGGAAACCGAACGTGCAGAAGGTCACGCCGACTGAAAAGAGTACATTGGAATTTTTTGAAACTAAGAAAAAAAACAAGAAAAATGGACGCAACAGATCTTAGGAGCGCTTTTCATCTTTGAAGTGTGCCAATCACCCATACTTGCAGCCTTGATCACCCTTTTATCCAAACCTTTGGAGGCGCTGCTTGCCTCTTTTTCTTTTAAGTCCAACTTTTCTGACCCTAATTTTTGCCTGGACCGCTCTTTGCGAGTTTTCAGTCCACCGGGTCACTCTTTTTTTGCCTAGGCCGCCCTTTCGGGTTTTCAACCTAGCGAGCTAATTCTTGCTTGGCCCATCTTTCTCTTTTTCTTTTCATTTTTCTCAGGCGTAGTATTTCTTGACTGAATCTGAATTGACTGGGTTTCTGAGTTCTTCACCATCCATGCTGGTGAGTATCAATGCTCTTCCAGAGAAGGCTTTCTTTACCACATAGGGTCCATCATAGCTAGGAGCCCATTTCCCACGAGGGTCACTCTGAATAGGCAGGATCTTTTTGAGCACGAGGTCTCCTTCTTTGAATTCTCGAGGACGCACTTTCTTGTCGAAGGCTGTTTTCATCCTTTGTTGATACAGTTGTCCATGACACAGGGCAGCAATTCTTTTCTCCTCAATGAGGTTTAATTGGTCCAGACGAGCTTGAACCCATTCAGCTTCTTCCAACTTGGTTTCCATCAGCACCCGCAGGGAGGGTATCTCAACTTCGATAGGGAGGACTGCTTCCGACCCATAAACCAAAGAGAAGGGGGTTGCCCCGGTTGAAGTGCGCACTGAGGTACGATACCCGTGCAGGGCGAAAGGAAGCATCTCATGCCAATCTTTATAGGTTACTACCATCTTTTGCACGATCCTCTTGATGTTCTTATTGGCTGCTTCGACTGCCCCATTCATTTTGGGACGGTATGGAGAAGAATTATGATGTTGGATTTTGAAGTCTTTGCACAGCTCTTTCATCATCTTGCTGTTCAGGTTACTACCATTGTCTGTGATGATTTTGTCTGGAAGGCCATAGCGACAAACCGGATCTCTTTTTACGAACTTAGCAACCACAGAGCTGGTTATGCTGGAGTACGAGGCGGCTTCAACCCATTTGGTGAAGTAGTCAATGGCGACTAGAATGAAGCGATGCCCGTTTGACGCTTTAGGCTCAATAGGACCAATGACATCCATTCCCCACATTGAGAACGGCCAAGATGCAGTCAGAACATTTAAGGAAGCAGGTGGCACATGGATATGATCGGCATAGATCTGGCACTTGTGGCACTTTCTCACAAAGCTGTAACAGTCGGATTCCATTTGCAGCCAATAGTAGCCGGCCCTCAATATCTTTCTTGCCATGGTATGTCCGCTGGAATGAACCCCAAACGAGCCTTCATGGACATCTCTCATAATTCTTTCTGATTCCTCCTTTGTCACACACCTGAGGAGTACCTTATCATGATTCTTTTTATAGACCACCTCGCCGCTCAAGAAGAAATTCATCGACAACCTTCTGAGTGTTCTCTTGTCATTCTCGGAGGCCCCGGGAGGATACTCTCTGTTCAAGATGTACTACTTGATGTCATGATACCAGGGTTTACTATCAGATTCTTCTTCAATTGCTGCGTAGTAGTGATGGGCTGGCAGATCCCGATGCTGAATTCTGATGTGAGTCAAGATTTTGTCGCAGTTGATGTTGAACATTGAAGACAAAGTGGCCAGTGCATCAGCCAACTGATTCTCATTGCGAGGAAGATGCTGAAATGTGATTTCCTCAAAAGGCTCAACCAACTCTCGGATGTAGTCTCGGTAAGGAATCAACTTGGGATCTCTGGTCTCCCAATCGCCGTTTACCTGGTGAATGACTAGAGCTGAATCTCCATACACATCTAGTCTCTTAACTTTCCAATCTAGGGCTGCCTGAATGCCAAGAATACATGCCTCATATTCTGCAATATTGTTTGTGACATAGAAACTCAGTCTGGTAGTGAATGGGATGAAGCGACTATCAGGGGAAATCAGTACTGCCCCAGCTCCGTGCCCATATATGTTGGAGGCACCATCAAATATCACTCTCCATCTTTCATCTCCCGGGGATTTCCCTTCTTCAAATAGGGCCATGATATCCTCGTCTGGAAAGTCATACTGCATCGACTGATAGTCTTCGATAGGCTGATGTGCTAGGTACTCGGCTAGCGCACTACCCTTGATGGCTTTCTGAGTGACGTACAGGAGGTCATATTCTGACAACTGCATTTGCCAGCGGGCAATTCTCCCTGTAAGTGCGGGCTTCTCGAAGATGTACTTGATAGGATCCATTTTAGATACCAACCAAGTAGTGTGACTTAGCATGTACTGCCTCAAACGGTGAGCAGCCCAAGCTAATGCACAACAAGTCTTTTCTAGCAACGAGTACCTTGTTTCACAGTCAGTAAACTTCTTGCTCAGATAGTAGATGGCATGCTCTTTCTTCCCGGATTCATCATGTTGTCCCAACACACAGCCCATTGAGTTGTCTAGCACAGTTAGGTACAGGATGAGAGGTCTGATAACAATCAAATATGATTGTTATTACCTCTTATTTCAAGCTTAAATCATTGTTAATTCTCAAGCAATTTAGTGATTAATGTTGTAAGTAGGTTAGTTTAGAATACTTAAAGGTGCAAGCTGAATTATGTTATTAATGGGCACTTTGGTGCCCAATTGTGGTTTAATATGTGTGTTTAATTGCTGCAGCACCTGTTGTGGCAGCATTGCCATTTTACGCAACATGAGAGAGAATGTAGCAAGAAACACGGAAATCAAGGCAAGGACAGCTGTTAGCGTGTGTCATGCGTGGGTGTGCGTGCCAATCATTGGTGATGCGTGAATGACCTAGGGTTTTGGGCAAAAAGGACATTGTGCCTTGAAAAGGACAAAATATGCCTCCACCATTTAGGGTTTCTCTCATCCCAAGGCCTTCCCTATATAAAGGCACTCACCCCCAGAATTAGGTTAAGCCGAATTCCTGAGGTATAGACATAGCCTCAAGTTTTTGTGCCTCCATTGTTACTTAGAATCAATTGCTGGGATATTGATTGCTGCAGCAACGTTAGATCTACTTCATCTTTGAAGGAGCTACATTTTGAGAGCTGGAATTGCTTGGTGGATCACCATTGAAGCTGTCTCAGTATCAAGACTCGTAGCTGAACTTCTCTTCTCGGGTTTTAGTATGAAATTCTTACTTCCCTTGATGTTTAGTTTAGTTGTAATGTTGTGTAAGCTCAATATGAGCTAAACCTCTGTAGTTGGGATGCTATTATGAATTTAATGAAGTTAAATTGTTCTTAATGCTTGTGTTATTGTGTTGAGCACTTTATCTTGTGTGTTTTTACTATTTCCATCTTAGATTAGGATTGGCCGTCTAATCTAAGTAGATATACATTCACAGACATGGTTTGTATATATATCTCACAAGATAACATGGTATGTTGCACTATAGACATATAGTGGTTCCTTGCTTGAGTCCTAGACATAGGAGAGGCATAAGCCATGAGGTAAAACACTTAGGTGTAATGCTGCTTGTTCTCCAGTAGCCTAGGGAAATAATCTCTTCCGAATTAGACATAATTTGGGGCGACTAAAGCCTAGTGTTAAGCATTAGACATAATGCACAATTGCGGCAGCACCTAGTGCTGCAGCACTTAACATAGCATTTTGAGCATTTTAATGGATTTATTGAAGTATTGCATCTCAACTTGTCCCAAATCTGATTTCCACTACCCTAATACCCTTTTAGTTGTTTGTTACTTGTTACCCAACCAATTGTGTGTCATTTACTTTTGTTACTAAAATCACTAATTGTTACTTTGATTAAACTCTTGTTTGGCAAATTAATCCTCGTGGGAACGATATCTACTTTCATTATATTACTTGTTACGATTGTGTACACTTGCGCAAAAGAACGTTCACGTTTTCAAGCAACAAGTTTTTGGCGCCGTTGCCGGGGATTAAATTGATTAAACACTGTTTAATTAATTGGCAATTTAGTGATTTCTTTTGTTGCTAATTCTGGTGCTCTGTTTTTGGTTGTTTCAGTAAGTTACTTGCTGCAGCAACTGTTGCTGCAGCATATGTACAGACGCAGATCACCAGAATATCAACTTCATCCTGAGATAGAAAGACTGTTTAGAGCTTTGAGAAGGGGACACGACCATTCTGGTCTGATTTCTTTGGGAAGAGCTGTCAATATGGCTACACCACCACCTTCTAATCATGGAAACACACCACCTCCTAGCAACCATGGTTTTGACAGACACACTTTAGCTGCCACTGAGCAACCTGAACATGTGAGACAAGTTTTGAATGAAACAGTTATAGGCATGGCTAATGACAGGGACAGACCTATGAGGGATTATGCAATTTTTGACCCTCACACTATGCAAACTAGCATAGTGAGGCCTGAACTTGCCACAACTCATTTTGAATTTAAGCCTATGATGTTTCAAATGCTTCAAACAATAGGGCAATTTGGTGGAGGACCTACGGAGGACCCACATTTGCATTTAAAAATTTGTAGAAGTTTGTAGTAATTTCATTCTCCCTGGTGTAAGTGATGATGCTTTTAAACTTAAACTTTTTCCTTATTCCTTGAAGGATAGAGCTAAGGTTTGGTTAAATTCCTTGGAACCTAACTCTATCACTACTTGGAATGAGATGGCTGAAAAATTTATGACAAAATATTTTCCACCTATCAAGAATGCCAGGATGAGAACTGAAATTACATCTTTTAGACAAACTGAATTTGAAACATTGTTTGAAGCATGGGAAAGATTTAAAGAATTGTTAAGAAAATGTCCACACAATGGGTTGCCTGTGGTAGTTCAAATGGAAACTTTTTACAATGGGTTGGAACCTCAAACTAGACTGATGCTTGATGCTTCTTCTGGTGGAGTCTTGCTGAATGGCTCTTACCAAGATGCTTATGATCTTATTGAAAATATTGCTGCAAACAGTTATCAATGGCCAACAGCCAGGGTTAGTGCTCAAAAGAAAGTTGCTGGTATGCATGAAGTGAGTGAGGTTACTGCTTTAGCTGCTCAGGTTGCATCCTTGTCCAACATGATCAAAAATATGAGTGCAACACCTGCTGCAGCAACACCTGCTGCAGCAATTGAATCTGTACCAGAAACTAAAGTGGCAGCAATTGAACAAGTACCAGTGGGTTCTGCTAGTTGTGTGTACTGTGGAGGAGGCCATTTGTATGAAGAATGCCCTGCAAACCCTAATTCAGTCAACTATGTTGGGTATGACAAGAACAATAATCCTTATTCTCGTACCTACAATCCTGGGTGGAAGAACCATCCTAATTTTAAATGGAGCAACAATGCAACACCTGCTACAGCTCCTACAACACCACCAGGAACACCTGCTCCATCCAAGGCAAAAGAAGAGAGCTCTATGGAACTTATGTTGAAGGCTTTCATGAATGAAACTAAAACTCAGTATCAAACCCAAGGAGCTGCAATCAAGAACTTGGAGAATCAACTTGGTCAAATAGCCACTGCCCTGACCCAAAGACCTAGTGGAGCATTGCCTTCCACTACTGAACCAACATCTTCTAAGGGAAAGGAACAAGTCAAGGCTATATCTTTAAGGAGTGGGAAGGACTTGAAAGGACCATCTACTGATCCTAGTAATGGAACTGCA
Source organism: Astragalus glycyphyllos (assembly GCA_963573325.1). Taxonomy (NCBI): domain Eukaryota; kingdom Viridiplantae; phylum Streptophyta; class Magnoliopsida; order Fabales; family Fabaceae; genus Astragalus; species Astragalus glycyphyllos. The sequence continues at coordinate 47,641,769 of OY754312.1, read as the reverse complement.
ATAAAAGAAAAAGACAAAAAAGAGAAACAAAACGCACCAGATGCTGTCACAGTTGATGCTGCAGCAATTCCATCAAAGATTGCTGATCAAGTTTTGCCTGATCCACCTTATCCTCAAAGGTTGAAAAAGGCTCAACAAGATAAGCAATTTGGCAAATTTCTGGAGGTGCTAAAACAACTTCACATCAATGTTCCTTTGGTAGAAGCACTTCAACAAATGCCCAATTATGCAAAGTTTATGAAAGATGTGCTTTCCAAAAGGAAGAGACTTGGGGAGTTTGAAACAGTAGCTATGTCAGAAGAGTGTAGTATGATCATGCAAAACAAGCTTCCAAGCAAGTTGAAGGATCCAGGCAGTTTTACTATTCCATTCTCAATTGGTGAAACTTATACTGGCAGAGCTCTTTGTGACTTAGGTGCAAGCATCAATTTGATGCCTAAATCTATTTTTGATCAGCTTGGTATAGGTGTTGCCAGACCTACAACTGTTACCTTACAGCTTGCTGATAGATCTGTTGCTCATCCAGAAGGAATTATTGAGGATGTTCTGATAAAGGTTGATAAATTTGTATTTCCTGCTGACTTTGTAATTTTAGATTTTGTTGCAGATAAGGAGGTACCTATTATTCTTGGAAGACCTTTCTTGGCTACTGGAAAGACTCTAATTGATGTGCAAAAAGGAGAATTGACTATGAGAGTCAATGATCAAGAGATTAAGTTTAATGTGTTGAATGCTCTCAAGTTCCCTGACCAAGGAACTGAGGAGTGCTCTTTTGTGATGTCTCTTGAGTCTATGGTTCAACAACACTTCTACAAGCAAAGTGATCATCTGGTGAAAGCTCTTGCTGAAATTGATAAGAGTGAACTTGTGGAAGAAGGTATTGTGCACAAGGAGGCTGAGGTGAAAGAATTATGGAGTAGGCATTATGAATCTCTTGATCTAGGGGATTCTAATCTCAAACAGAATATGTCTTCTATTGAAAAACCTCCTATGCTTGAATTAAAAGAGTTACCCAATCACCTGAAATATGCCTATTTAGGGGAAAATGATACATTACTTGTGATCATTGCTTCTGACCTATCCAATAGTCAAGAGCATGATCTCATTACTACCCTAAAGAGGCATAAGAAGGCAATTGGGTGGCAAATGACTGACATAAAGGGGATTAGTCCTACCATCTGCATGCATAGGATCATTCTTGATGAAAATGCTAAGAATAGCATTGAAGGGCAGAGGAGACTAAATCCTATCATGAAAGAAGTGGTGAAAAAGGAGATCATCAAATGGTTAGATGCTGGCATTGTGTATCCTATCACTGATAGTGCATGGGTGAGTCCTGTGCAATGTGTTCCAAAGAAAGGAGGGGTCACAGTGGTAGCCAATGAGAAGAATGAACTTATTCCCACAAGAACAGTTACTGGTTGGAGGATTTGTATGGATTATAGGCAACTCAACAAGGCTACAAGAAAAGATCATTTCCCTCTACCATTCATAGACCAAATGCTTGATAGACTTGCTGGCAAGGAGTTCTATTGCTTTTTGGATGGTTACTCTGGCTACAATCAAATAGCTATAGTGCCTGAAGATCAACAAAAGACTACTTTCACTTGTCCTTATGGTACTTTTGCTTTCAGGAGAATACCATTTGGGTTGTGCAATGCCCCAGCAACATTTCAAAGGTGTATGATGTCAATCTTTTCTGAATTCATTGAAAAATCTATGGAGGTGTTTATGGATGATTTCTCTGTCTTTGGAGAAACATTCCAATTGTGCCTTGACAACTTAGAAGAGATTCTGGATAGATGTGAAGAAACCAACTTGGTCTTGAATTGGGAGAAATGCCACTTCATGGTCCAAGAGGGTATTGTGTTGGGACACAAAATCTCAAAGAAGGGAATTGAGGTTGACAAAGCTAAAGTTGAGGTGATTGAGAAGATGCATCCTCCAACAAATGTCAAAGGTGTTAGAAGTTTCTTCGGACATGCTGGATTCTATAGGAGGTTCATCAAGGACTTCTCTAAAATCTCAAAGCCATTATGTCAATTGCTGCAGCATGACACTCCATTCGTGTTTGATGACTCATGTGCTGCAGCATTCCAGAAACTTCAAAATGCTCTAGTTACTGCCCCAGTGATAGTAACTCCTGATTGGAGCAAGCCTTTTGAGCTCATGTGTGATGCTAGTGATTATGCCATAGGTGCTGTCCTTGGCCAAAGGTATGGTAAAGTTTTTCATTCTATTTATTATGCTAGCAAAACACTTGTTGAAGCTCAATTAAATTACACTACCACGGAAAAAGAATTATTAGCTGTGGTTTTTTGCTTTTGATAAATTTAGATCATACTTAGTTAGCACAAAAGTAATTGTTTTCACTGATCATTCTGCCATCAAGTATTTGATTGCTAAGAAAGATGCAAAACCTAGGCTAATAAGATGGGTTCTCCTCCTCCAAGAATTTGATCTTGAAATTAAAGATAAAAAAGGGGTGGAGAACCAAGTTGCTGATCATTTGTCTAGATTGGAAGGTGATAGTGCAGGTAATCATTTTGGAGAAATCAAGGAAAGCTTCCCTGATGAGCAATTGTTAGCTGTTGCTGCTGCAGCACCTTAGTATGCAGACATTGTCAACTTCCTAGTGAGCAAAGTAGTGCCATGTGATTTGAATTATCAGCAAAAGAAAAAGTTCTTCCACACAATCAAGCAGTATTTCTGGGATGAACCTTATCTGTTCAAGAAGTGCCCTAATCAGTTACTAAGAAGATGTGTGGCTGATGAAGAACAACAAGGAGTGCTGCAGCAATGCCATGCTGCAGCATATGGAGGACACTTTGGAGGTTTAAGGACAGCAGCAAAGGTGTTTCAATCTGGTTATTTTTGGCCGACAATTTTCAAGGATGCTCATGAGTTTGTTAAGAAATGTGATAGATGCCAGAGGAGTGGAAATATATCACACAAAAATGAAATGCCATTGTCAAACATCTTAGAGGTTGAACTCTTTGATGTTTGGGGTATGGACTTCATGGGGCCTTTTCCTCCCTCTTTTAGCAACTCTTACATCCTTGTTGCTGTGGATTATGTATCAAAGTGGGTTGAAGCAGTTGCTTTACCTAACAATGATGCAAAGTCTGTTAGCAAGTTCTTATTGAGAAACATTTTTACAAGGTTTGGAACTCCAAGAGCAATAATCAGTGATGAAGGTTCTCATTTTTGCAACAAATTGATTAAAAATCTCTTGGCCAAGTATGGGGTTAAGCACAAGATTGCAACAGCATATCATCCTCAAACAAGTGGTCAAGCAGAGTTGTCTAATAGAGAGATCAAGAGAATGTGGGAGAAAATGGTAGGGCCTACCAGAAAGGAATGGACAAATCATCTTGATGATGCTTTATGGGCTTATAGAACTGCTTACAAAACTCCTTTGGGAATGTCCCCCTACAGACTTGTGTATGGCAAGGCTTGCCATCTGCCTTTGGAGCTTCAATGCAAATCGCATTGGGCTATCCAAAAGCTAAATTTTGATCACACAAGGGCAGGGGAAGCTAGGCTATTACAATTGAATGAATTGGAAGAGATGAGACACTTTGCCTATGAGAACTTAGAATTGTACAAGGCCAAGAACAAGGCATGGCATGATAAAAAGATTCAAAAAAGGGAACTAGTGGAAGGTGACCAAGTGTTATTGTTTAACTCAAGACTTAAACTATTCCCTGGAAAACTCAAGTCTAGGTGGTCTGGGCCATTCAAATTGGCAAAGGTGTACCCTCATGGAGCTGTGGATTTGTATGATGATGCAAGTGACAAAACCTTCAAGGTTAATGGTCAAAGAGTGAAGAAGTACTATGGTGAATCAGTGGTGAGGAGTAAATTCACCACTATGATTAAGGATCCATGACCTTTGAAGGAAGTCAGGCTGAGGACTCTTAAACCAAGCGCTACTGGGAGGCAGCCCAGGGTTTTTAATCTAATAAATTAGTTGTTTTGTTTGTTTGGTGTTTGTTGCAGGAATTAAAATTTCAGCAAGTTGAAGTTTGAGGGTGTGACAGCAGTTGGTGCTGCAGCATTGCTTCCAGCAACGTTGCTGCAGCAATAGAGAGCAGTTAAGAAAAAAATAATAAAATAATGGCAGTTATTCACCCAAGGCCTGTGCGTGACAGTGTGTTGTCCAATCAGTCACATAACCGTCCAATCACTCATTATCCACCATACACATAGCCCTTCATCCAACGGCTAGTGCATTTATGCATTATTTAACCACCCACTCTTCCGCAACCTTCCCACAAATTCCTCTTCAATTGCGCTTAATCCCTGGAAACAATTAAACAGCAAACCCTCGTTCCCAAATCACCCAAATCTCTCACTCACCTTTACGTTTTTTAACTTCAATCTTTGATCAACAATGGTGAGAACTAAGGTCAGTGCTAACAAATCTTCTGGAAAGGGCCAATCATCCTCTGGCCGTGGTGAATCAAGTCATGCAAGGCAAAGAAGCATGAAAAATCAGGAAGTATCTGCTATGGAAAAGTTCTCTGCTATGAATTTCTGGGCAGAGAGGGGATTCTTGCTGACAAATGCATCTGAGGCGTTCGCATCTATTGTAAAGGCATTAGGTTGGGAGCAGTTGGTGCAGCAACCAAAATACTTCTACCCCTCTGTGGTTCGTGAGTTTTATGCGGGGATTGCGCCAGAAAAAGATGGAAAGCCCCAATTCTTTTCAGAAGTCAGAGGAGTAATCATCAAGTTCGACTCAATGATGATCAATGAATGTCTAGGTCTGAGTTACCATGGCCTCACGTTTGCAAAGAATCTTGAAAAATGGGGCAAGAAGGAGATGGAAGTAGTCAAGAAGAACATCACAATTCCTGGTACTCCATGGGAACCCTGCAGTGCCAACGAATTCAAGGTTAAGAGAAGCAACCTCAACCATGAAGCAATGGTCTGGTTTAACTTTGTCAAGCACACTCTACTGCCAACTTCTCACACCACAAATGTTGAAAAGGAAAGAATGATGCTGCTGGACGCAATTTTGGGTGCAAAGGACGTTGATGTTGGAAGATTAATTTCAAGGGAGATCCTGATTTGCTATTCCAAAAATGCTGGGTATCTTTTCTTTCCCTGCTTGATTACTGATTTTTGTATTAAAGCTGGTGTTGAAATGAAGGGGGAGAAAAAAGGATTCCCTCTTGCTGCTTTCCCTACTGTGCTGAAATCAAAGCCTAAGGTTGCTGCAGCATCTGGTGATCCCACCATGCTGCCACAGTTCATGCTGCAGCAACGCTCTGTCTGGGAGTTTATGAGGAAGCAGCAGGAGTGGTTGAAGGCCTTGTTTGCTGCAAATTTGCAAGTTGATATTGGAGTAGAAGCACCTTCTTTTCCTGAGTGGGTGCTTGATGAAGAAGTAATTGATAAAGATTTATTTGAAGATGCTGGTGTTGAGGAGGATATGCCAGAGGAAGTTGTTGAGAAAAAGAGGAAGAGGAAAGAAATAAAAAGGGGAAAGAAGTAGGTGGGTGAAGAAGAAGAAGAGCTTTTAATTTCTGAGACTGATGAAACATTAAGTGAAGGGGAAAAGGAAGAAAACAGAGAAATAATGAAGGAGTTGAATAAGAAGGATGACAGTGAAGATGAATCCGAAGATGCCACTGATATTGAAATGGATCCACCACCATCCCCATCTCATATCACCAAAACTGCCAAACTAGCCCCCACATCTACCATTCCACCACCATCAACCCCCATCACCACTCCAATCCCAGAAGATCAACCACCACAACCCACAAATCCACCACAAGAAAGCCAACCAGAAAAAGTCCCTGAAACTGCTGATGTACCTGTTGCTGCAGCAACTGATGCTGCAGATGCTGATGTTGAAAAGCCAATGTTCTCACCCTCTAAGAGAATGAGAACCAAGCATGCCCCCAAAAGGAGGAAGATGTCTGTTGTGCCTGAAGATGTTGAGCTGAATATTGAAGAGATAACTGCTGAGGAAGGCGCTGCTGTTGCTGCTACTATGGAATCAGTGCTGACAGGAATTGAAGATGCTGCAGCAGCTGATGCTGCAGCAATTGAAGCTGAGAAAATGGCTGAATATGAAAGGAGATCAAAGGCTGGTCTGGACTTGGTGATTGCCCAAAAGAAGGCAAGTGTTTCTGCTGCTGGCCCTGCTGTTGCAGATGCAGGTCCAGTGCTGCAGCAATCCAATGCTGCAGCAACAGAAACCCCAAAGGCACCAGAAGCCCCTGTGATCAAATCTCCAAGAGTGAAAAGGCCAGTCAGAAGAGGCACTGCAACAAGGCAAAGCCCAAGGAACAAGTGAGGAGCCCCTGCACCCTTATCTTTTAAATTCTGTCTTTAAATTTCTGTCTTTATCTTGTTAGTCTTTGAAGTTAAATAAATTTGTTGAATGTGTCGTGTTCGTGTTTGCATTCAATAGCTGTGTTTGCTTGTTTTTATTTCTGTTTTGCTTTAAAATAGGCCTCTCCCTTATATTTCATGAGCAGTGGGGACACTGCAAGGTCTTAAGTGGGGGGGGGGGGGGGGGGGGGGGGGGCGGACCTATGGTCATTGTAATATATCAGCATGCCTAGTTAGTTGAATGAAAGTTTTTAATTTCAGTTGTTAAGTTAAGCAAAACTTAGTGATGAACTGGTGAGAATTGAGTGATTAGTGCCCCTGTTTATGAGTGAACTATATTGCTCCTGTTTTTACACTTTGCATGAAACTTAGGAATGACTTAGTAAGTTAGAAATGATCTGAAGCTAGACTAGTGTTGGTAGACCTAGAGACTTGCCAAATTTTTATTAAAAACTTAGGGTAGCATAAGAAACTAAGTTTGGGGGTTCTTTAAGTTATATTAAGGCAAAGCATGAAGGAATGGGTTTAGGTCAAGTGCACATAGTCAAGTCGTTGTATTGTGTTGTAAATATGTGTAATTGTTGTCATTGCCCATTGAAAAAAAAAAGTAATAAGAGAAAAAGAAAAGAAAAGAGTGCAATAAGCTGCCATTTTGAACTGAGTAGGGAGGCTATTCTGTGGAGACACATTATAGTTTCAGTCAAAAGGATGATAAATGGTAGTTAGGTTGATTGTGAAGTAGGGAGGCCAATTTATGGTGACACACTTTGGTTTCAGTCGAAATCAGCAGTCAGCCTGTGTGAAAAGTGAGGATAGAATAAGGGCAATGCAACATCAATGTCAAGTATTGTGTGTTTTTAAAATTCTGTTCTAGTCTGTATTGCTGCAGCATTGAAATTTCAGTTGTAATAAGTGCACTGGCCTAGAATCCTATAATTGCTAAATCAAAGCCCTTTGTCATGCTTATCCCCCCTTTCTGTGCTGAATTGTTAGTCTACCCTTAGTTTTGAAACATCTTTGGCTATCTCAAAAGAAAACCTCTCTAGTCTTTAGTTAAGTGAAGTTTTGAACCTTGCTATGTTTTGAACTGAGTTGAATGCCACACACACACTACTGAGCAGGAGTAATTTAGGGAACTTATCATTCAGTGGGTTTGCAAGTTGAGTGGCCAATCTGAAAGTTCTATGCTCAGCTTAAGATTCTGTTTTGTGTGCCTTTATGAATAATTCAACTATCTGGTTTGTTGCTGATATTTTGCTTGTCTGTGTCAAGTGTCATTGCTTGAGGACAAGCAATGGTTCAAGTTTGGGGTGTGATAACAATCAAATATGATTGTTATTACCTCTTATTTCAAGCTTAAATCATTGTTAATTCTCAAGCAATTTAGTGATTAATGTTGTAAGTAGGTTAGTTTAGAATACTTAAAGGTGCAAGCTGAATTATGTTATTAATGGGCACTTTGGTGCCCAATTGTGGTTTAATATGTGTGTTTAATTGCTGCAGCACCTGTTGTGGCAGCATTGCCATTTTACGCAACATGAGAGAGAATGTAGCAAGAAACACGGAAATCAAGGCAAGGACAGCTGTTAGCGTGTGTCATGCGTGGGTGTGCGTGCCAATCATTGGTGATGCGTGAATGACCTAGGGTTTTGGGCAAAAAGGACATTGTGCCTTGAAAAGGACAAAATATGCCTCCACCATTTAGGGTTTCTCTCATCCCAAGGCCTTCCCTATATAAAGGCACTCACCCCCAGAATTAGGTTAAGCCGAATTCCTGAGGTATAGACATAGCCTCAAGTTTTTGTGCCTCCATTGTTACTTAGAATCAATTGCTGGGATATTGATTGCTGCAGCAACGTTAGATCTACTTCATCTTTGAAGGAGCTACATTTTGAGAGCTGGAATTGCTTGGTGGATCACCATTGAAGCTGTCTCAGTATCAAGACTCGTAGCTGAACTTCTCTTCTCGGGTTTTAGTATGAAATTCTTACTTCCCTTGATGTTTAGTTTAGTTGTAATGTTGTGTAAGCTCAATATGAGCTAAACCTCTGTAGTTGGGATGCTATTATGAATTTAATGAAGTTAAATTGTTCTTAATGCTTGTGTTATTGTGTTGAGCACTTTATCTTGTGTGTTTTTACTATTTCCATCTTAGATTAGGATTGGCCGTCTAATCTAAGTAGATATACATTCACAGACATGGTTTGTATATATATCTCACAAGATAACATGGTATGTTGCACTATAGACATATAGTGGTTCCTTGCTTGAGTCCTAGACATAGGAGAGGCATAAGCCATGAGGTAAAACACTTAGGTGTAATGCTGCTTGTTCTCCAGTAGCCTAGGGAAATAATCTCTTCCGAATTAGACATAATTTGGGGCGACTAAAGCCTAGTGTTAAGCATTAGACATAATGCACAATTGCGGCAGCACCTAGTGCTGCAGCACTTAACATAGCATTTTGAGCATTTTAATGGATTTATTGAAGTATTGCATCTCAACTTGTCCCAAATCTGATTTCCACTACCCTAATACCTTTTTAGTTATTTGTTACTTGTTACCCAACCAATTGTGTGTCATTTACTTTTGTTACTAAAATCACTAATTGTTACTTTGATTAAACTCTTGTTTGGCAAATTAATCCTCGTGGGAACGATCTCTACTTTCATTATATTACTTGTTACGATTGTGTACACTTGCACAAAAGAACGTTCACGTTTTCAAGCAACAAGGTCTGCCGGGTACTGGAGGCATCAAGATAGGTGGATTTTGAAGATATTTCTTGACCTTTTCGAAAGCTTCTTGGCAATCGTCATTCCATTTAGTCTCTTGAATCTTGCATAACAGCTTGAAGATTGGTTCACATGTGGCGGTTAACTGGAATATGAACCTAGAGATGTAGTTTAGTCTTCCAATAAAACCACGGATCTCCTTCTCTGTTTTAGGCACCGGCATTTCAAGAATTGCCCGCACCTTGTCTGGGTCAACTTCTATCCCCCTTTGGCTGACAATGAATCCCAGCAACTTCCCTGATCGCACACCGAAGGTACACTTGGCCGGATTTAATCTGAGCTTGAACTTTCTCAACCGTTCAAAGAGCTTTTGCAAATTGACAATGTGTTCCTCATCGGTTTTAGACTTTGCAATCATATCGTCCACGTAGACTTCGATCTCCTTGTGCATCATGTCGTGAAACAATGTGACCGTAGCCCTTTGATATGTAGCACCAGCGTTCTTCAACCCGAATGGCATGACTCTGTAACAGAACGTTCCCCAAAGAGTTGTGAAAGTCGTCTTCTCCATATCTTCAGGAGCCATTTTAATCTGATTGTACCCTGAATACCCATCCATGAAGGAGAACAGTGAATGCTGTGCTGTACTATCCACTAAGACATCAATATGAGGCAGGGGAAAATCGTCTTTGGGACTGGCCCGATTCAGATCTCGGTAATCAACACACATTCTGACTTTCCCGTCCTTTTTCGGAACCGGCACAATATTAGCAACCCATTGCGGATATTTTGCTACCGCTAGGAAACCAGCATCAAACTGCTTTTTCACCTCATCTCTTATCTTTAAGGACATTTCTGGTTTCATCCTTCTCAGTTTCTGCTTCACTGGAGGACACTCAGGCGTGACTGGAGGCTTGTGCACCACTATATCAGTATCTAACCCTGGCATATCCTGGTAAGTCCATGCGAAGACATCATCATAATCATGCAGGAGTTGAATTAGCCTTTTACGCTCACTTTCATTCATCGAAGTGCCAACCTTGACTTCTTTCTTACTGTCCTCTGTGCCCAGATTGATTGTCTCAACAGATTCCCCATGCGGCTGAATAACCTTTTCCTCTTGCCCAACCATTCTCATCAATTCTGGAGGAGTTTCCCAGTCATCCTCAACATCCTCCTCGGCTTGGTTAACGGGGTAATCAAAGTTAACATATGAATCATTGGCATCATTATTTTCAAAGATGTTCATTTTAGATCTGCATTTGCGGGAATGGAAACAGAATGAACAAGCAAAATAGAAACACAAGATGAAGACACACAATAATGGTATGAAAAACGATTTTATTCATTTGAGAATTCAAAACAACATTTTATTGATTGATGATATTCGAAGGAAAAACATGCATGCCCTTATGAAATGTCCTGAGGCCTTGGGCAGAGCCAAAGGATTCGCATTACAAAATCATTACTTTGAAATGAAAGCAACAGGGAAATCGATGATCTTCCAATTGCCGAGCTCTTCATTTGCAGCACTGCGACGCACCAGGTCCACACTCTTGTCTTCCACAACTGATTCTTCCCCAATGACAGCCACCTGATTGGGGTCCAGCATGCCCGCGCTCCTGAAGCTCTGCTTGAGATCACAGATGGTAACCCTCTTCAAGCTTCGTTCTCGCCCCTGAAGCTTAGCTAGTCTTCTTTCTCGCTTCTCCTCAGCCATTCTCCTTATCAGCTTGAGTGGGCCAATATCCTAACCCACATCTATCCTTGTACTCTTGCAACTGGACAGGTGCTAGAATTCCTTGCTCGGACCTTCCTAAACCCTTTCCGATCTGGTAACCATTTCTCAGCATGACCTTGGCGACCATGATATCAGCATTGGACATTCTTGGTGCAGGCAGTGGGGCTTCCTCTCCCACGAAAGCGGCATTTGCAATTTCCAATGACTGAAAAGCAGTTTCAAGGGATTCCTCTGCAGCCTCGACGTATTGAGAGGGATGGGGCTTGTTAATCATAAACTCTTCTTCTCCAAAGACGACTATCAGTTTGTCGTCGACTACAAACTTAAGCCTCTGATGGAGAGATGAAGGAACAGCTCCTGCAGCATGAATCCAAGGTCTTCCCAGGAGACAGCTGTAGGATGATGCGATGTCCATGATTTGAAAGTTCACATAAAACACCTCAGGCCCTATCTGCACTGGAAACTCTATTTCCCCGATAACCTCTTTCTTGGATCCGTCGAATGCTCTGACTAGCGTTGAGCTAGGCTTCATATATGAACAGTCTACGTCTAGCCTGTTCATTGTAGATTTGGGCATGACATTCAAAGAGGATCCATTGTCTATGAGGATCCGAGAAAGTGTATATTCACCACATCTGACTGAAATGTGCAATGCTTGATTATGTCCCTTTCCTTCAGGGGTGAGCTCATCATCCGTAAAGGTAATATAGTTGGAAGCAACGATGTTCCCTACGATGCCATCAAGCTGGTTAACAGTGATGTCTTGGGCTACATGGGCTTCATTCAGCACTTTCACTAGGGCAGCACGGTGGGCCTCTGAACTGAGCAGCAAGGACATGATAGAGATCTTTGCAGGAGTGTGGTGCAGCTGGTCCACCACTTTATAATCGCTTTGCCGCATGATTCTCAGAAATTCGGAAGCTTCTTGCTCTGACACCCTTCTACTTTCCACGGGCTCTTGTTCTTTACCCTTACCCTTTCGAATTCTTTCCTCATCCTCTTTTGATGGACCCACTTTAAGGGCTTCAGGGACATAGACACGTCCGCTTCTAGTGACTCCGCTGCTTCCCGCAATGTTTGTGACATCGGGAACAGCTTGAGGATTGAGTTTGAACTGGCACACCATAACTCCACGGAACAGCACTATCCTTTTGATAAGGAGCTGGGACAGGAATCACAATTGTTTTAGGTTTCTCCATGCTCGGCTTTTGACTATACGGGACCTCAATAGGCTTCTGGACACTTCTGTTCTTATCAGACTGGAAAGTCAACACATCTTCCTCTTTTTCTTGCACACCTATTTGGATTATATGACGATCCAACAGTTCTTGCAAAACTATCTTGAAGGCCTCACATGCCCCAACACAATTATCATCAGCACAGACTTCTTTCTGAGTACAGCCTTTCTTGATGACCCCAAACTTGCACAGCTCTGCATGAATGACCTTCAGTGGTGTCTGAATACACTCCACAGTTCTGATTAAGGGTTGGCCTCCCGTGTCAAGGATGGCGTTGGTTGCAGGTTCTTCATGACCAGGCAGCGGGTTAGTTGTAATGCTTGGGTTTTCTTGTTTGAAGGTTATCCCTTTGGTGTCAATCAGATCTTGCACTACAAGTTTGAAGGCCTTGCAGTCTTCCACAGCATGTCCGACTGCCCCTTCATGAAATCTGTAGGTAACGTTGGGATTGTATCCTCGGAAATTAGGTGGTTGGACTGGTTTCATGGGTCTGGTGTTGATGAGCTCGTTGGTGACAAGGTAGTTAAAGAGGTCGGTGTATGACATAGGAATGGGATCAAAGGTGGTCCGTTTTCTGTCTTGATAATTTCTATGGTGATTACTTGGTGGTGAGCGGGTTGGTTGTGTTTGAGTGGGGGCAGGGATATCTTGTGGTTGATAAGGTGGGCTTATGGTAATGGTGTTGGTCTCTCCTTCCTTCTTCTTTGGAAATCCGGAAAACGGCTTTTTATGGGTGCTTGTACCTGCGGAACCATGGGCAATCTTGCCGCTCCTCAGTCCATTTTCTAATCTCTCGCCGATGATTACCATATCTGAAAAGTTGGAGGACACACTGCCGATCAACCGATCATAGTATAATGGGGGCAAAGTTTCCATAAACATGAAGACTAATTCCTTTTCTAACAGAGGTGGTGACACTTGTGCAGCTAGAGCCCTCCACCGCTGGGCATACTCTTTAAATGACTCGTTGTCCCTCTTTGCCATGCTCTGTAACTGTGTTCTATCCGGCGCCATATCTGTGTTGTACTGGTACTGTCTGAGGAAGGCATTAGCCAAGTCTTTCCAACAACGAATCTGGGACGGTTCTAGCTGCATGTACCAGTTGAGAGATGCCCCAGCAAGGCTCTCTTGGAAGCAGTGGATTAACAGCTTGTCATCATGAGAATGCGTAGACATTTTTCTACAGTACATGGTCAGATGGCTCTTAGGGCAAGTTACACCTCGGTACTTATCGAAATCAGGCACTTTGAACTTAGGAGGTAAAACCACATCGGGAATGAGACATAAATCGCGAGCCTCTCTCGATCTAGCGCTTGATCCTTCAATCATTTTTAAGCGCTCTTCTAACACCTGAAACTTTTCTCTAGTTTGTTGGTGCTCAATATAATAGCCTTGGGGGAAATTGTTCATTCCAAGGTGGGGACGGAACATTGGAGCCATGGTTGAAACTGCATGCGGAGCATGAGGATAAGCAGAGTTCCCAAGAATGAGGCTTTGGGCCGGAGGATTTGCAGCTGGCTGGGGAGTAAAGCCTTGTGGAGTCACCTGAGGTATGACAATGGGATGTGGAGACTGAACCCGAGGTTCGCCCATTGCTCCCTCTGATCTTGCAGACGCAGGTTGTCCATTCTCGACATTCACCAAAGGACCAGTTCCTTGGTTAACTTCTGGGTTTGAAGGAGGAGTGTAGCCTAGAGGCAGTCCAAAAGGAGGCCATTGAGCAGCTTGGTAGTCATTTCCATTCTTCAGGGACAGCAGGACCCTCATCATCTCTGACATTTGTGCCTTCATAACATTCATCTCATTTCTGATTTCTTGGTCACCTTGACTGGAACTATCCGGAGTTGGGTTACCCTGATTCTGCACTACTGGACCTGGGCCTGTCTCGTTTCTGATCTGAGCTTAGATTTGCCTGGTTCGGATTCTCCGCACTCTGATGGGACTGATCAAGATCGTTCAGAATCGTTGCCATGCCTCTTGCTTGAGAACGTGTCCAATAACGATGTTGGCGAACCAGCTTGCCTTACTTTCTGTTGATGGAACACTTATATGAGCTCGTGAATGAATTAATGACTGAATGCAATGCAGATGCATATGATTTTATGTTGCTTGATGCCAGGAATCGCGACATAGTTCGTCTTGTCATAAGCACATAATCGTTTTTTCTCTCTCTCTTTTTTAATTAATTTTGGAAATGCAATGAGAGGGGAATCGAAATAGCAAGTCAGCACACTTCATACATCGGGAATTCAAACAAAAGCCTTAACAACTTCCTTAAAGGGAAGGATAGTACAATATTCATATGGAGTACAATACTCAAAAGCAAATAAAAGAGTACAATATTCAGGAATACAATACTCAAATGGAAAGTAAATACTCAAAATGAAAGGTACAAATAAACAGCTCAAATACAAAGAGCTTTGAAATCTTCGACCCTCTTCCTTTTCTTGCTGACGTTCGCATCTCGGGATCGCTCTCGGAACTCCGTGATTAAAGCCCTGCAGAATTTCACAAACTGGTAAACCTCGGGTGGGGTATTGAGGAAGTGCATCTCGGCCTCGGCTATTTTCAAATTCTTGGGGACTCCCGCAATGGCTTGGCTAGCTAGCTTTGCCAGCTTTGAAAATTTGTTCTTCCAAAGCTGAATCTCCTCTCTTAGCTCCTTGATGATTTCTTGATCCTCTATTTTGCCAACCAATGCCATGAAGCGTTTCTCCCAGTACTGGCTTTCTGCTTGCACTTGCCTATAAGCCCCTTCTAGACACCTGAGATTCCTCCCCAGTTCCTCAGATCTTCCTTGTTCGAACCTCAGAGCTTGCTGATACTCCTTAAGGATATCTTCAATAGAACTCCTCTCTCGCTCAAGGTTCCTTAGCTGACCTTTCAATTCTACCACCAAGCTGGATTCTTGTCTTGACTTAGTTGCTATACTCTTCCACTCTTCGGCTTCCTCAAGTGCTTTTCTTGTTTTCTGCTTGCACCTTTGGAGTTCCTCTCTAGCTCCCCTCAGGTATTTCTGAGCCTCTAGCTTGCTTTTCTCTTCTCTTTTGAATCGCTTGACGCTCTCCTCAACAGCGATCATCTTGATAGCATCTTCTTTCTCTAACCTTTCTTTCTCTATGGTCATTTTCTCCAATTCTGTTTGCAATGCCTTCTTTTCTTCCTCCACTTTTGCTACGACTGACTTGACTTCATTCAACTCCTCAAAGGTAGGAGTGTGAGGCTCTGATATCTCCTCTTTAAGGGATAGTGCCCCTTGATTTGGTAATTTTGCATTTTGAAGCCTCTCTTTGAGCCACTGGTTAAAGGTGATGCTATTGGTTCTCTTGGACAGCTCTTCGCCTTCCTTATGCACTATGGACTCCCATGCTTGCAGAACTCGCCGAAGCAAGTCTTCGGATTTAGGACTCCCCTTATAGAGGTAAAAGCGAGACAGCATGCTTTCGGAGGGTGAATTCCGCATTGGGTAACCGAGTTGTCTTAAGGTCAGTGAAGGATTATAGTTGATACACCCTTGCGTTCCCATGAGAGGCACATTCTGGAAACTTCCACAGCTGAACACCACCATAGGCCTTTCCTTCCAACAAGCAGTGGTAAACCAGCGGATCTGGAGATCGTTGAGACTTTTCAAGACCTCAACCCATTCAAGAGAAGTCATGATCTTTACATCACAGCTTAAGGCATAGGAGATCAACTCCCTAACTTCTTTTCGGTTGTTGACAACATGAGCGACAAGCCAAGCATAGAGGACGTGAGAGGAGAAACACATTTTCTTCTTGTGGAAATCACTGTAACGGGTGAAAGCCTGAGAAGTGTTGGCGAGAACAGCGGGAACAGGATTGATAGGATTTTTGGTGTCTTTGAATGCCAAGAAAGCACCAATTGCAGTTTCATCAACATATCTCTCTATCTAAGGAAAGAGGACCACCCCAAAAATGGTTAGAGCAAGCACCAGCTTGAAGACACCCCACTGTTTGGCCAGAGCATAAGATTGCATCACACCCTCAAAGTACTCTTGCGGAAACCCGGCTATACCATTCCTTTCCAACTTTTGAAGCTTCAGTTTTTCTAAACTGATTTTGAGCAATGATGCTAGCTTTTCATCAGTGTAATAATGACCTTGATATCGGTACGGCGTGACATGCGACCTAGAGAACCCCAAAAGTTGTTCATACTCTTCCAATGTGGGCGATAGTGGAAAGTTTTTGAAGAAAAAACATCTGATATCTGAGTCATAAAACTGACTTAGAGCCACAAGAGCATTTTCCTGAACATCTAACTGCAGCAGCCTACGAATGTTCCCATATGTCTCGTCAAAGGACCCCAACTCAATCTGACCCATCAGTGCGGCACATTGCTTCAAACTGTCAACATCAACCCTTTTTACAACCGGAAACCTGGAAGTAGGTGAAGCTTTACTATTCGATTCCATCTTTATGCACCTATGACAGGACGGTACATTATTTGGCTATTCCCGGCAAGCAAATATGAATGAGATGCAAAATGTATGCAATATATTTTTTTACATTTGGTTTTATAAATGCGGCATGATGCAATGCAATTATGATGCTAATGATGCATGTGGAAAAATAAGGACGATGCTCATGAGCGGTAGTTCAAAAATTTAGGAAACACGCTACGTGCCGCCTCACGTAGTGGTTTATGGAAAAAGAAAAGATATATTTTGGATTTTTTTTGAAGATTCTTTTTTTTGAAAGGCTCACTTTGAGGAAAACATGCCTAAGCTAGCAATGCAGCACACAATTTGTATGCCCTCGTGTCCTACAAAGGTGGGAATCCTAGGGTCTAAGGCAACTCAAAGGTACCTCCCATGTAGCTCTAAATCACATCCTCACAATGGTTACCGGAGCTAGAGACATTCTCATGGCGGCACCCACAAATGTAGAAAGCTACCAAGTGTGAGGTATCATGAGAAAGCGTACTCCAGTTGAAACTTTCATGAGAGTCAGACAGACAAAGGTCTCGAATGCCAGTCATTACTCGTCTCCACTCTCCTATGTGTTTTTTCAGATCCGGGTATAGGACCCCACTCATAGCACATAAATCATAAGGTGTGAAAGTGTGTGATGAGGGCATAGCACCTAAAGCCTACCCAATCTAAAATTACCCCGCCTGCAAGGAAAAACCAGAACAGTCTAGACAAAGAGTCGTCTACCCTAGGGTTTTGCAAACATATATCATTTTAATATAAGCATGTAAACTAACCTAGGGTACCAATCAACAATCGTGTGCAATGCTTACCTTCAAGAAAGGGAGCCAAGAAGAAGGGAACATAATGGAATTGGGGAAATATGCATGAACTTACCTCAAAGAAAGGGAGCAAAGAAGAAGGGAACATAATGGAATTGGGGAGAATGATGCATGAGCATAAGCATATAAACAAAGAAGAGGAGGAGAAGAAACTACACTTCAAGCAAGAAGCAATCATAGAAGAGGAAGAAGTAAATGCACATGAATGCAACACGATAGTATGAGAATGCAAGAGAGCAATTAACACTCAAACTTCATTGATGAAGAAAGAAGGGAAAAGAAGAAGAAGAAAAGGGAGAAATAGAACAAAGCATTCAAATCAAACAATTAAAACCACACACTAAATTAAATAGGTTCGACCCTCTTAAAAAAAATGTCCCCAGTGGAGTCGCCAGCTGTATGCACTCCGAAAAATCCGGTTTGGATCCTTCTTCGTACAAGGGGAAAAACAATGAAGCCGCCACCAATATTTTAATTTAGGAAAAAAACATTGGAAAAATCCTTTTAGGCGATTGGCCTTTTGAAAACGAGAGATATAGGTTCGGGGGTCGGTTATGTGTGGGGAAGGTATTAGCACCCCACACATCCTTTCTACCGAAAGGGAACCTTTAATTTAGTGTGTGGTTTTTGACTGTTGATTTGAAACGCTTTGTTCTAATTCTTTTCTTCTTTTTTTTATTTAAGAAAATGTTTTTGAAAACTGGGGAAAGAAGAATCTTTTTGTTATTATTTTTTAAAAGGGTGCTTGACGGGAGGTGAACCCGCTCCTACGTATCCTCCGGTGCGATGAGGAATTCAAAGCTACGTAGTTCTAGTCTTGTTTTGAAAAGGCTCTTTTGTTTTTAGCTTTTTAGTTTTTAGGTGTTTTTTGAAATAAGACTCGAGTGTTCACTAATACCAAGCAAGCAATGGTTTCGAGTGGTTTTCATTACTAACTCGAAAGAAAATAAGTTGAAACCGATAATCAAACAAGCAATGGCTTCGAGTGATTATAAGTAACAACGTTTTTATTTTATCTTTTTTCGCAAATGAGGCGAGCATCGGTGATAATCATCTAGCAAAGGCTTAGGACAATTACCACTAATGATTCGTGTTGTTTTTGGAATTGAATTGGGTTCGCATGTATTTAAGGTTTGGGAGCTTTCATGATAATCAAACAAGCAAAGGCTTCGAGTGACTACCACTAATAACTCCTCATTAGTGATCAAACAAGCAAAGGCTCTGAGTGGCCACTAATGATTTTGTTTATGAAAAACTTAGGGTTTAAGCTTGGAAAAGAAATTGGTCTTAATTTGTTAAAGACATAGTTTAGAAAAGAAGTTTGAAAGCAATTTGATTTTTGGAAAGGAGTTTTGGAAAACTAGTAGAACATTTTCAATCAAGTTCCAAGTCAATAACCAAAATGCAAATTGCTAAACTACAATTCATGCAATGATCTAAACTAGCAACCATTTTCATGTCAAGTTGTTTAGAAAAGAAAACAATGAATGCAAGAAAGTTCATAGATGCAAGCATAGCACATTCATTGAGATCATGTTATCAAGCAAGCAACAACATAGACACAATTTGCAACTTACCCTTTCATGTTGAAAACATCTCATTACAACATTTGAATACACAATGCATGAATAGGCAAAGATGAACCTAGACTACACATATCATGTCACAATACATAGATAGGCAAAGAATGAACCCAAGTTGAACATCTTATTGAAGATGCATGAATAGGCAAGTGAATGAACCTAACTAGGCATTTATGACACAACATGTGAGTAGGCAAGGAAGTTACAAAGCACAAGTGAATTCAAACATTTAATGAATCACTTGCAAAATCCTAGGGATTTCACATCAACATTTGACATAAGCAACAATGTGGTATCATTTTGATGGCATCAACATTTAGCATATTTCTACAATCAACCACATGAAAGGAATAAGTGGGAAAGGGCATTTGCCTCAAGTAAGATCATTAGCAAGCCATGAAAAATCAATTTGACATTTTATTTAGCAAGCATATGCAATTAAGGTGTTGAATCGCTTTAGGTAATCTTTAACACTTGGGATATGCACAAGTGCATAAGCGTCAAATCCTCTTACCAAATCATCAACACAAACATGATTTTCAAAGCAAGCAACAAAAACAAGCACAAACCCTAATTATCTCATGAAATGCGACACCAACATAGAGCTAAAACCTCATTTTATTCTTTGAAAGCAACAAAATCATGCAAGCAAATGACATAGATCAAACTTTTTGGCAAGGATTCACATGATTAAGCAAAGGAATGCACTAAAATCACACAAACTCTGATTTTTCTACAATATGCGAAATGAAACATAAGCCCAAATCACAATTTTATTCATGAAAATGCAAGCACAAAATGAAAATAGCACAAACACACAATTTATTCCAAGAGAGAGATGCATTTCAAGCATCCAAACCTCCCAAAGTATTTGTCCAAAATGCTTGAAACACATCTCTCATTCAACAACAACAATTATATCAACATTTCAACATAAAATAGAGCACTAATATGCAAAGAAATGCTTGATATGCAAAAATAGATTGATGATCTACATTTTTGGTGCTAAAATTTTGATGATGCTAAGATTGAGAGTATACCTCAACTCCAAGCTAGAATAGCGAAAGAAATAAGGTGAATGAACACTAAACCACTTGAATCAACCCTCTAATCTTCAATCTTGAGCTTGATTCTTGAGATTTGAAGATGGATCTTTGAAGAGAATGCAAGGATGATGAAGGATTTAGGACTAGAATGTTGATTTGAAGTGAAAAAGTGAAGAAATGAGGTGAGGGAATGAGAGGGGTATTCGGCCAAGAAGGGAGAAGAGGAGAGGCTAGGTTTTTGAGTGTGATGAATTGTGTGCAAAAACTTGTGAGAGGTGAGGATATGAGGGTATATATAATGTGCAATTAGGTTTAGGGGCATTTAGGTCATTGTGTACCTCATCTCATTCTAGGATTGCATTTTAATTTTGAATCAAGGGTGAGGATTGAAACACACCTTGATGAGGGGCAAAAAAATGCAAAATGAGAGGGGAATGAAGGGGTAGATATTCAGCCAAGCAATGAGAGTGGTGCCTAAGTTTTGCAAGTTGGCAATTGTACTATTGTACTATCCATGAACCTTCCAATTATCCTCTCAATTTTGATTATTCCTTTCAAGATAAATATACATAAATCTAACCATTTTGAGCCATATACAAGGTATCTTGAAGAATATGCCATTTTTGAAAATGAGAGATGACCAAAATTGCCAACAAAAATCCTATCATATAATTTTTGGGAATATTCCTTGTACTATTTTTTGAAATGCTTTCTTGAATTAATTTGAACTTGATTTTTTTTACTACACATATAAAATATGCACACAATTTGAAAAATGATTTTCTTTATTTTTTTATTTTTTTTTCAAAATAATACAATTTCATTAAATAAATTCCCAAAAATTAATTAATTGGATTTTCAACTAGCAAAAATTTATTAAATTGAAATTGACCAAACAATGCCCCTTTTAAATGCCCCAAAATTCCTTAATTTCTCAAAAATGATTTTGAAAACCTTAGAATGCTTGGGTAAATACCCTAAACCCTTTCTCAAATAATGCATCACTCACAAAATTATTTATTTTTGCTGAAAATTAGGGTTTTGAAACTAGGCGGACAAAATTGGGGTATGACAAATACATATTACCAAACTAGGGTAGACTAAGCAAATGTAAACTCGATTCCTTAGAATACTTCAAACTCTTATAGCCCGGTTCAGCAGCTAGTACTTTTCTATTTGCTTGGTCAGGCCCTGCTCATTTGTAAAAGCACCACAACATATACAGTGAGATTTACAATCTCAGTGAGTTCTTTCAGGACCCCTCACTCTCAATCTCTTGGTGTTTTTCTTATCTTTTCTCTTTTCTCGACCACAATACCGGACAACCACTACACGGTTCCCTAGTGAACCCGACTGACAATAGCTATTACCGAGTCAACTTATTCTAGGCCTAGGTTCTGGACTTATGACTTCCCTCCCCTAGTGTACTATTAGCTGGGGATCACCATCCCCTTTGGTGTCTTATGCATATACTTAAAATCTTGTTTTCTCACTCGATAAACATATTGGATAAATCTCAATATATAGCCAGGGAATAATCATTGTAACATTTACATAACTAAGTCATACAAGGGATTAAATCTATGGTAAACAATGTTACTTGGGTTAGGAAGGGTTTGGAATGCAATTGGTACTCCAAAACAACACTGGCTGTAACAGAAACATTACATCCAATAAGGAATCGTTGATGCCAGTGTTACAACATCAGATAGTAATTCATTTTTCAGCTTTCTAAGGGATTTATGCATCTCTTTTTGTACCAATTCCACTCTAAAAAGTCTCACTAATCCTAAGTCCCACTAATTATCCTATGATTAAATACCAATTTCAACAATAATCATGCTCCACAAACTCTAATTCAAACATAATCACAATCTTGGAACATTTAACACATTTGTAATTTCCAACAAACATCAAACATAAAGAAAACCACATGCATTAGTTTCTTTTTCTGAAAACCACACAATCACAATCATTAAAAACACCTAAGGTAAAAGAACTCACCTCAAATAAGTTTGAGCAACAACAAGTAAGCAAGAACTTGTAATTTTGAGCACCAACAATCCTCTAAGCACACCAAATTCGAATTCAGCCACTAAACCCTCTCTTTGGTTCTTTAGAATGACAATGTAGTTCTTGAATCACCCTTAGGAACCCCTTAAACTTGCATGCAATACACAAAGACTCCAAATCCATCTCCTTAACCCGCATACATTTCGAAAGTACCTGGAAAAAAAGGAAGGAGAGGTTTCAATGGAATTCTGATTTAGTAGTGAGAACAATGTTTAAGAATGATGGAGAGTGAAAGATTTTGAATGGTTAGCTAGTAGTGATGAAAGAGTGGAGAAGTTCTCCTCACTTTTCTCTTCCTCACCCTAACCCTGGAGCTCTCTCTCTCTCCCTTATCCCTATTGTTTTGTTTTTGTGAAAGTGAGAGGAAATGAATGTGTGAATGTTGGGTTTTGTGTTTCAGCTGAAAGTGTTTAAGTGGGAGTGAGATACTTGAGAGGAAATTCCTATTTTACCTTTATGCTAGGTGCACCTCATATTTTACTCACACATTACCCGATATGTTTAAATGAACTAGCAAACAATGCATTCTACTATTTCATTTAGTCATGTGTTCAAACAACTTTAATCATTAATCCCTCACTTAAATTCTCATAGACTACCCAAATTAATTTACTCAAACTAGGACACAAGTATGCAAGTATTTCTTTTATTCATGCAAAATTTGAATCATCAATTATTGACTCCAACAACCACTAACCAACTCATTTAGCAACAATTAATTAAATTATTCACTAATTGAAACAACAAGAACAACCACTTTGATGGATGTTACAATTCACCCCAACTTGAAAAAATTTTGTCCTCAAAAATTTGTTCAAGTCTTACCGATTTGCTAATCGAGAATAAACACTCTCCCGTAGGATCTTGACTTAGAAAAATAGACTTGCTAACTAGAAATCCATTTACAATTTAACATCTTTAAAATTTATCAATGGAACTATGTTTAATGAAATAATCCTTTTTCCAAAATCAACAAAGGAGAGAACTTAATCAACTTAAGGTGGATTAATCTTTAGTTTAAAAGGATGTGTAAAAGAGATTATCTTGTAGCTTCACTTGACTAAAACTTTAGATTTGTAGTAAAACAATCATTTCAATCTATTTGACTTAAAGAAAACCAGTTTAAAGATTAAACTGAAAAAGAAAAAGATTTTGGGACAGCACATTCTGTGCATAACAAGAACCTCTGGATAAATTTCCAATCCAAAAATAAATGTGAAGATCGGCAAGGGGAAAATAAAACTAGATGCACATACAACATGTACACCTCACCATCACTAAAATTTAATAGAAGATAGGATGGGAGGATCATTCTAACTTTGTAGAAATCCTTTCGCAAGCTTTTCAAACAAACTATATTTTAAAACATTATCGTGGTCGTTAACTCACCCCAACTTAAAGTAAGCTTATTCTCGCACAATTTCTTTAATAAGACAATGAAAACACATTAAGGGTTCTGAAATGAAGCTTCAAAAAGAGAATTGAGAAACACAAGTCTTATAAAAATCAAATGTTCGCAATCATGCTTATAAAAGTCAAAGTGGATGAACAAAATTGTTGCGAAATGAAATGTTCTAAAAAGCTTCTTTGAATCTTTAATAAAATCCAAATACCATTTGAAATATCTTGGACTAAGTTAATAATAATAATGGGAAAGCATTGGTACCAAAAAGAATTGAGGTTAAGGTAAATTGAAAATGGGTGACAGAACGGGCCGCACGGACCGGACTCTAAGGTGCACGGTCCGGGCTCCCTGTTTAGTCCGGAAAACTCTATTTTTCAAATTAAAATGCTCCACCTTTTGATACCAAATCTTACCCTATCCTACTTCAACTCAATCCTAACACTATTATGTGTTGAACTTAGGCTAAACAGCTTAAAATATAATCAATTCAACACTTCATCAATATTCACACTATCACGGACTCATGCATTATACATCTACATCTCAATCATAGAAATAATGGAGATGATAATAGAAGGCCAAGGGAAAGGTATGAGGGAGGAAAAATCAAGTTCCCATCCTTTCATGGAAAGAATGATGCTGATGCATACTTAGATTGGGAACTCAAAATTGACCAACTATTTGAGGCCCATGAAGTTGAAGAATCAAGGAGGGTGAAACTTGCAACTTTGGAATTTAAAGATTATGCTTTGTTGTGGTGGGATCAACTTGTGAAAGATAGAAGTAGATGTGGTGCTAGACCACTTGAAGATTGGGAGGAGTTGAAAACAATATTGAGAAAAAGATATGTACCTTCACACTACACTAGGGAGCTCCAACAAAAACTCCAAAGATCGAAGCAAGGAAACAAAAGTGTGGAAGACTATCACAAAGAATTTGAAACCTTGAGGATAAGAGCCAACACAAAGGAGGATGACGAAGCCCTTATAGCTAGGTTCCTCAATGGCCTAAGCTATGACATAAGGGATGTGGTTGAACTTCAACATATCATGGACATAGAAGAGTTGGTCCACCAAGCCTCAAAGGTGGAGCAACAAACCAAGAGAAAAAGCAACTACAAGAAATACTCCTCATCCATGGATTCCTCATCATGGAAGCATAAAGACTCCTCCACTTGGAATGATAAGTACAAGAGGGAGGGTGAATCAAGCAAAGAGGCCACAAGGTCTAAGGAAGGTAAGTCTTCTAACCCTTCTAAAGAAAAAAATTCTTTTACATCTACCACTTCTTCTCATTCATCAAAGTGTTTTAAATGCTTAGGAAGAGGACACATTGCATCTAATTGTCCAAACAAAAGAGTAATGATTTCTAAAAGAAAAGATGCATATGATTCCAATTCCTCATCATATTACTCCGCCTCACCATCTTCCGCTAGTGAAAATGAAAGTGGTTGTGAGTTTGCTCCCATCCAAGGAGACCTTCTAATGGTTAGGAGACTCCTAGGAGTCAATGTGAAGGAAAATGATCAATCACAATGGGAAAACATTTTCCACACAAGATGTTTAGTGGAGGGAAATGATTGCTCTTTAATAATTGATGGTGGTAGTTGTACAAATGTGGCTAGCTCTAGATTAGTCAATAAACTTTCTTTGAAAACAACTAGTCATCCTAGGCCATATAAACTTCAATGGCTTGTTGAAAATGAGGAAATTTTGGTGGACAAGCAAGTTTTGGTTTCTTTTAGCATAGGCAAGTATAATGATGAAATATTATGTGATGTAGTGCCTATGGAAGCCGGCCATATCCTTTTGGGTAGGCCTTGGCAATTTGATAGAATGGTAGTTCATGATGGTAAATCTAACACTTTCACCTTTGTGCATAACAAACACAAAGTGACTCTTTTACCTCTTAGTCCCAAAGAAGTTTGTCATGATCAAATCATTTTGAAACAAAAAAGAGAACAAGAGAAAAATAATGCTAAAGGAAGTACCATCTTGAATATCAATCCATCTTGTGCCGCGGATTCCACTCCAAAAGTGGAGAGTTTGTTTCTTAGAGAGCATGTGGTTAGGAAAACCTTATTGGCAAGACAACCTTTATATTTGCTTTATTGTAATGACTTGTGTTTGTCTTCTTCTCAAGAGGTTTCCTCTAATGCTTTGGATTGTCTATTGCATGCTTTTAATGATGTGTTCCCAAAGGATACACCTCAGGGCCTACTCCCATTAAGAGGCATTGAGCACCAAATTGATTTGCTTCCAAGTGCTTCTTTGCCCAATAGGCCTCCTTATAGGAGCAATCCGGAACAAACAAAAGAAATAGAAAGACAAGTCCAAAAGCTTGTGAATAGTGGTTGGATTAGGGAAAGCCTAAGCCCTTGTGCCATGCCGGTCATCTTAGTCCCCAAAAAGGATGGATCTTGGCGTATGTGCACCAATTGTAGGGCCATTAATAACATCACAATTAAATATAGGCACCCAATACCTAGACTTGATGACATGCTTGATGAGTTACATGGTGCTTGCATTTTTTCCAAAATTGACTTAAAGAGTGGGTACAAAATCAAATAAGGATCAAAGAGGGAGATGAATGGAAAACCTCTTTTAAGACCAAATTTGGGCTTTACGAGTGGTTGGTCATGCCTTTTGGCTTGACTAATGCCCCTAGCACTTTTATGCGTTTGATGAACCATGTCTTAAGAAATTTCATTGGAAAATTTGTTGTTGTGTACTTTGATGACATTCTCATATATAGTCTTAATATGCATGATCACATTGACCATTTGAGAAGTGTCTTGAATGTATTGAGAAGTGAGAAGTTGTATGCTAATCTTGAAAAGTGTAGTTTTTGCAAAGATGAACTTACATTTTTGGGATTTGTTGTGAGTTCACAAGGTGTTAAGGTTGACGAAGCTAAAATCAAGGCCATCAAGGATTGGCCTACACCAAAGTGTTTAAGTGAAGTGAGGAGCTTCCATGGCTTAGCTAGTTTTTATAGGCGCTTTGTGCCTAACTTTAGCACATTAGCCGCTCCCTTGAATGAAATTGTTAAAAAGAATGTGTCTTTTAAATGGGGAAGAGAGCAAGAAGAGGCCTTCAATGCTCTCAAAAATAAATTGATGAATGCCCCAATTTTAGCGCTACCCAATTTTGCAAAAACTTTTGACCTTGAATGTGATGCCTCCAATATAGGCATAGGAGCCGTGCTACTTCAAGAAGGCCATCCCATTGCCTACTTTAGTGAGAAGCTGAGTGGAGTTAGTTTAAACTACTCCACCTATGACAAAGAGTTATATGCTTTAGTGAGGGCATTGCACACTTGGCCACATTATTTACTTCCCAAAGAATTTGTGATCCATAGTGACCATGAATCCTTGAAGTATCTAAAGAGCCAAGGAAAGCTTAACAAGCGACATGCCAAATGGGTAGAATTCCTTGAACAATTTCCTTATGTCATTAAACATAAAAAGGGGAATGCAAATGTAGTGGCGGATGCTCTTTCTGGGAGATATGCTTTAATCACCACCCTTCAAACAAGGTTATTAGGTTTTGACCATTTGAAAGAATTTTATGCCTTGGATGATGATTTTGCCTCTCTTTTTAATGCTTGTGAACTTATGTCTCATGATTCATATTATAAGCATGATGGGTATTTGTTTAAAGGAAATCAATTGTGCATCCCTAAATGTTCTTTGCGTGAGTTACTTACTAGGGAAGTGCATGAAGGGGGATTAATGGGACATTTTAGGGAGCATAAGACTTTAGAGATGTTGCATGAGCATTTCTTTTGGCCTAAAATGAGGCATGATGTGCATTTGATATGTTCTAGATGCATTGTTTGTAAAAAGGCTAAATTCAAAAGTATGCCTCATGGTTTGTACACTCCCCTCCCTGTACCATCCTCCCCTTGGGTTGATTTGTCTATGGATTTTGTATTGGGTTTGCCTAAGAACAAGCATGGGCATGATTCTATATTTGTAGTGGTTGACCGTTTTTCCAAAATGGCCCACTTTATTGCTTGCCATAAAGTTGATGATGCTTGTCACATTGCTAATTTATTTTTCAAGGAAGTGGTCAAGTTGCATGGTGTTCCCAAATCCATTGTATCGGATAGGGACTCAAAAATTTTAAGTCACTTTTGGAAAACCTTATGGGCTAAGCTTGGTACTAAGCTTCTATTCTCTACTACTTGCCACCCCCAAACGGATGGCCAAACCGAAGTAGTCAATAGGACCTTAGGTACCATGCTTAGGACCATTTTACACTCTAATTTGAGGGCATGGGAGGAATGCCTACCTTTTATTGAGTTTGCTTATAATAGAGTGCCTCATAGCACTACATCTTACTCTCCATTTGAGGTAGTATATGGTTTTAATCCACTAACCCCTCTTGATTTAATTCCTTTGCCCATAAGTGATGATGTGCTACACAAGGATGCCAAAGATAAAGCCAAATTTGTGCAAGAGCTACATGCCAAGGTCATGGAAAATATTGAGAAAAAGGTTGAGCACTATGCTAAGAGTGCCAACAAAGGAAGGAGAAAAATGGTTTTTGAACCCAATGATTGGGTTTGGTTTCACTTTAGGAAGGAAAGGTTTCATTCCCAAAGAAAATCCAAGCTCCAACCTAGGGGTGATGGACCCTTTCAAGTCTTGGAGCGCTACAATGATAATGCATACAAAGTAGATTTGCCCGGTGAGTATAATGTGAGTGCCACTTTTAATGTTAGTGACCTTTCTCCCTTTGATGTAGGTACACATGAGAATCTTGAAGATATTGAAGAATCAAATTCGAGGTCGAATTCTTTTCAAGAGGGAGGGAATGTTATGGACACAAAGAGCTTGGAGATTCAAGACTTGGCACTTGGACCAATAACAAGAGGAAGAGCAAAGAAGATTAAAGAACAATTGGAAGCTCAAATGATTAATTTGCTTAATGATAGCAAATGTTCTAAAATTGTTCCAAGTCTTTTAAATGCTCTTATAGTTAATATTTCATAGGAATTTATAATTGTAATAAGCTAAACATTTTTAGGCATGTTATTTCCCTTTCATAAAAGCCTAATTGTGTAAGGCCTAGTTTGGGCTTGAATTTGGGCTTTTAGCTGTTATGTTTGTCTTTTTAGTGAGCCACAACCTATTCTCTATAAATAGGTGGGGTTTTGCAAGTTGTAAGAACCTTTGATCATATTTTTCATTTGAGAGGAATTAACACAAGTGCTCTCTCTAGGGTTCTTCTTTGAACCATCTTTGGGATCTTATCAAGAGCTTAGGTTTTTGTGGCGATCCAAGCATGAGAATTATCATCTTTCCATGAAAGATGTGGCTTCTCTTCATCTCATAGATTCATCCCTTGTCTTTCCATCTTTTTGATTTTCTTCCCTTTTCTTGTTTATTGTCTTGATTATTTATTTGATTATGGAACGATCCTCTATCTTAGTTGAATTAGTAACAATAATTCACATCACTAACTGTGCAAACACTGTCATTACCATAAGAGCGATGGACATAACACAAATGATCTCATGGCCCTCAAAGACGACGTTGAGGCATTAATCCGAGAGGGAAAGCTGATTCAGTACATAAGGAAGAACCAAGCTGATGGGCGAGACGACAACCGAACACGTCGATCGCCTAGGAAAGGTAAGACACCAGCCACCGAAGTGGCCAAAGTCAGAGAAGAAGAGGAGGATGAAGACGATGATGTCCCAGATACAAGAAGATCAAGGGGAAGGCAAGTTGAAATGATGATCACTGGTGGCATCCCCACTAACGCCTCAACTAACAAGTCAATAAAGGGAAGGTTTGACCAGATCATGAGCGTCGCGCGACATCCGCCCCAAGGGTCCTCTTGAAGAGGCCGCCCATTCTGTTCGGGGATGAGGACCTCATTGACAGGACGCCCAACATGAAGTGCGACTCGTGGTGGTTGCCGTGACGGCCAACATGGAGGTTAGACGAATACTGATCGACCAAGAATATGGAGGTCAGATGAATATTGATCGACCAAGGAAGCTCCACGGACATCATTTTCGAACGAATCAAGTTTAATGAAGCATCCACCACACTAATCGGACGAATCAAGTTGATCGTCACTATGGAGAAGGAACCTCAAAAATTCAACCTACCGCGCGAGTGAAGTTCGAACCGTGTTCGATAAACTGCACAATCAGGATACAACACTTAAACGAATTTAAGCACAAACGAAGCGGCCTAAGATTGGTCGCACCTCCGAGGGCGAGTTTAATCCGAGTCGAACTTGGTAAACTACTCAAGGGCGCTTAAACGAATTCAAGCACAATCGAAGCGACCTGAGATTGGTCACACCCCTGAGGACGAGTTAAATCTGGGTAGAAACCTGGTTAACTGTCCATGGGCGTTCACGATCATACTCGAACGAAACGGGTGGAAAGAATAAGATAACACGCGAAAATATCGAGCCAAGCGAATAAGGCAACAAGATAATGAGCGATCCTCCTTTGGGGACTCCTCCTTTGGGGAGGATCGAGTGCTCCTCCTTAGGAAGGATCGAGACCTCCTCCTTTGGGAGGATCTAGACCTCCTCATTTGGGGAGGATCGAGGGCTCCTCCTTTGGGGAGGATCGAGCGCTCCTCCTTTGGGAGGACCAACTCAAGTGGAGCGACCATGTGACGTAAACAAAGCAAACGAACTATTTGTTTAGACCCGAGTGTCCCTACCTTGGTAGGATCAACTCAAAAGAAGCGACCATGCCTGTCAAGAACGACCTGGACCCCTGCTGGAAATCCAATTCTGACATCCTTGACCCCTGCTGGTCGCCCAAGATTGGGGCGACCACTTCTTGGTCGCCCGCGCGCAACCTTGGAGGACGGTCTGGTCTGGAGACCATAACTTCGTCCATGTTTATCCGATGGGGGCGTGTGAGCATGAGTTGGAAAGATAAGAAGCATGCCTACAACTTTCATGTTGGACTAAAAATATAATTAGGACGTGGTCGACCCCTTATGGTCGCCCAAGATTCCGCGCGCCACCTTGGAGGATGGTCTGGTCTGAAGAGCATAACCTCGTCCATGTTTATCCGATTGGGGCGTGTGAGCATGCGTTGGAAAGCTGAGAAATAGAGATACAAAGCTTATGTTGAACTCAAAATCCAGTTCGGACGTCCTCGACCCCTTCTGGTGGCCCAAGATTGGGGCGACCACTTCTTGGTCGCTTGCGCGCAACCTTGGAGGACGGTCTTGTCTGAAGAGCATAACCTCGTCCATGTTTATCCGCTAGGGGCGTGTGAGCATGCATTGGAAAGCTGAGAAACAGAGCTACAAAGCTTATGTTGAACTGAAAATCCAATTCGGACGTCCTTGACCCCTTCTGGTCGCCCAAGATTGGGGGTACCACTTCTTAGTCGCCCGCGTGCAACCTTGGAGGGTTGTCTAGTATGGAGACGATAACTTCATCCATGTTTATCCGATCGAGGCGTGTGAGCATGCATTGGAAAGGATAGAAGCAGAGATACAATTCTTATGTTGAGCACAAAATCTACTTCGTACGTATTCAACCCCTGCTGGTTGTGTAAGTTTTGGGCGCCCACAGCACAAAAAATGGGCAATCGTCACCATGGAGGGCTGTCTAGTCTGACAACCTTGGAGGCATGGGCAACCCAAAGATACTGAGCATCGATCGTGCAAAGATAAAAGAGGACATGCACTTAAAGCAAAAGAAAATCAAGCGTGCAACAAAGTATCAAAAGTACAAACGATTAAAGTCTGGATTACTACAAAAATCAGACCAAATGCAAATTTGAATCCTCCAGAGTAGCGTGGGATCTGTTGTTTGGATTCCGTGGGGTAGAAGGAGGAGCAGAGGTCGAACCCTCCGCAGGTCCTTTCCCAGCCCATGAAAGCATCTGAGCGAATGACAAACCTTTACACACTATCTTATCTGCAAAAGAAGAAGAGATAAACATTAGTCACAAAGAAAAGATATTAAGCAAACTAAAGATCATGGGCAACCCATAGAGTATGGGCAACCATGCTCGCAAGGCGACCCAAAGACTGTGGGCAACGATACAAGAACCAAGTCATAAGATAAAGAAGACAACAAACCTAAAGCCTCAACCAACTCATCAGGAGATCTAGCCAGATCTAGATCGCCCAAATCTAGATCGTCCAACTCTAGATCGTCCATATCTAGATCGTCCAAATCTAGATCGTCCAACTCTAGATCGTCCATATCTAGAATCGTCCAAATCTAGATCTTCCATCTTCAAAGATCGCCCCGTCAAAGTCTCCTCGCTCGCCAAAATAAAAAATGGCTCGTGAGATCACTCCTAGCTCATCCGTGACTGAAGAGGACCTCAGTCGTCACCGGTGCTTGCTCCTACCTCGCACGTGAGAAGCTCTTTGGTCGCCGCCAGGTGAGAGGTTGCCCAAGAAGAGCCCTCGTCCGAGAGGAGTGGTCGTCCGAAAGGAGTAGTCGCCCAAGAGGGGTGGTCATCCAAAGAGGGTGGTCACCCAAGAAGGGTAGCTCGCCCAAAAAAGTGCGTCTCACACCAAGAAGGAAAAGGGGTCGCCCAAGTCACACAATGGATGGTCTCTCCCTAGAGCTGCTGATCATCCACCAACAAAACATCATAATTTAGAACACGAGATAATAATCATGACAAAACCTCTAGCAAGGAAAATCAAGGTAGTAGTCCATGGGAACTAGTTCAAATCGAATTAAAGATCAAACAATCAGATCGTAGAGAGAACAAATTACCAAGGTATTCAGGTCCTACCAAATTACTAAGAGTTGAAGGAAAAACTACCAAGGTACTCAGATTTAATACACAAAAGAAAGTAGAAAAAGAGGCGAGTACCCGAAAATTTTGTCAAAAAGTTAGATGAACGCTCGCGCTAGTGAGGAGAAGAAGCTCGGTCGCCCGTGAAGAAAGAGGGACAGGTCGCCCGTTGAGCAGATCGCCTGTACAAGGGGTCACCGTGAGCTTTGCTCCTACCGATCGGAGAAGACGCGCGCAAGACAAGCTGATCGTCGCGCGAGCTGGCCGCCTGCAAAGAAGACGCCCACGATGGGCAGTCGAGCAGATCAGGTCACCTCCTTTTCTGGTCGCATGGGGGTCACTCCCAGGAACTTCAGTTGGGTCGTCCGAGGAACGATCGGGTCGCCTCCTTTTCTGGTCACACGCGGGTCGCGCCTAGGAATTTCGATCGGGTCGTCCGAGGAATGATCAGGTCGCCCCCTCCCGAGTCGCTCGCGTACACGCAGGTCGCTCCCAGGAGCTTTGGTCGGGTCGTACGGGGTAGTGACCGTCCTCCTCACACTCGATGGACAGATCGCCCGTAGAAACGAATAGGTAATCGCACCAGGGGAAGACTTTGAGGTGCTGGTCGTCCTAGAGGGGTTATGGTTGCTCCAAAAGAAGGATCCTCCCAATAGTTTCAAAGTGATCCTCCCAGAGAGAAATTTTAGAAGAAAAAGAAAATGTGTTTGTGAGAAATGAGTGGTGAGAGTGAAAGACCCCTCTTATCCACCTTATATATGTGCCCAAGAAAATAGCCCAATAAAACATTAAAAATGTTCAAGATTCAGTGAATACAAGACGACGCGACAAATACCCATCACTGATCAAACAATCTGTTATGATCTAGATCGCCGAAAAACATCAGAAGTAACGATTGGGGGCACGACCATCCCGATTACACGTCAGGCTCAACGATCGACCTTGGCTTGGGGGGCATCTGTTCTGGACTGGGCCAGTTGTCAGGCCCAATCCACTAAATGATCATCCATCCCAGCAAGGGGAGGATTCGCTCGACTAATACTTGGGTCTCCAGCGCAACTGGGCTATCCAACGTCAATGATCCGAACTTATCACTATAAATAACATCAGTCACCAGGTGTTAGGTATGCAATTCATTCGAATATTCACTAGATTGTACTGTAGCTCGATATAGCTGACTTGGGCGTCGGAGTGTCCTTGCAGGTACACCCCCCGCGCGTTCACATCATCCTCAGCCTACAGTAGCAGACGATCCATCCCTCGATCATCCACGAGGAAGACCCGTAGGTACGGTTCAATCGTAATGTCGAGTATCGAGTGAGAACCCTTCAAAGGTTTTAAAATTGAATTCCTGAACATGTGTAATATTGTTCAGTGATTAATAATGTATTAACGGGGTGACGACTCCGAGTTATTTAGCATACTTGGTGGAGGGAAGTCGTGAATCCAGAAGCCAAGGCCCTGACATTATCCCTCATGGCTATGTTGGATTGGGGTTTCCGTGATCTCGTGAGATTTCGTTTCACTGATTATGCTAAGCCAAAGATAAAAGGAATTTATTTTTATGGAAATACAATGATTCGTACAGTGATTGTCGGATTAGAGGGCTCGTAGAGATTGAGTGATTTGGTCTCTTGAGCTGTTCTTCAAAATAATTAAGATAACTAAAAGAGAACGAATGAGAGGAACCGTAAGGGGTCTCGGAGTCACTCATTGAGATTTGTAATCTCACTGTTTATTGTTGACTGTTTTTCAGATCTACAGGTAAAGTCTAAGGATTGTTCAGGACCCTAGCTACTTGGGGCTATCATGTTGAGGAAATTCGCGGGTCATGATGAATACTCGGTATTAGATATTGGGTTATGGCCGAGTTTAAGTTTAGGATTAATGCACTTGGATTAGTGAGTTTTTGTAATGACTGGAATTACAAAAAACTTTGAGGTCTGCCCTGACCTTGATGAGCACCCAGAGGGCCCCTTTGGTGAGTGATCTGTAAGTACCGTAAGCGCTCAAAAAACATTGAGGT
This sequence comes from Astragalus glycyphyllos, assembly GCA_963573325.1. Lineage (NCBI taxonomy): Eukaryota > Viridiplantae > Streptophyta > Magnoliopsida > Fabales > Fabaceae > Astragalus > Astragalus glycyphyllos. The sequence continues at coordinate 47,607,544 of OY754312.1, read as the reverse complement.
CTGCCCTGACCTTGATGAGCACCCAGAGCCCAACACACTTAAACTTTTTGTAACCAAAAAAATAAAATAAGGCAATTTGATAATTTCGTCATGATTTACATGCTATAAGAAAAAATAAAATTATTTCAAATTATAATTAATATCGTGATTTCCAAATTATATTTTGCCAAAAAAAAATTATATCAAATCATAAACTTCAAATTAATTTGGGTGCAAGCAGTTAATGCACTCCAGGAGTGGACTTGGCTAGTACCCGAGTTCGATCTCCGTGATGGAATAAATTAGAGTCAAATTTTACCTACCGAACTCCAAATTATTCGAGATCTCTTTCTCCTGCACATCGAAGCGGGGTATTACCCTTAAAAAAACATTATATCAAATTATAGAAAGACCGTATATATTCTTTTTTCATATATAAAATACTAAAATAGTACTATAATATAAATGTGATGTGAATGCATTTAAATGAACTTTGAATACAACAAATTCATTTAGCCCCTATCCCTACAGGACTACACATTTTTCACATTCGATATAGATACCGACGTGTTTTATAAACAATGGGAGAGAAATGTAAACAAAAAAATATTATGTGTAACCAAATAAACAATGGGAGCGAAATTTTGTTTGCCACGTTACATTTATTGAAAGTCAAAGGAACAAAAGAGAAATTTTCTCTGGATTTAATTTTGGGGAAACACTTTATGGTACGAAACGAAATACAAAAATAAGGAAAAATATGCCACACTTGTGATGAAATGTTATAAAGAAGTGCGCACTTTACACTTACCACTTACGTGGGTACTCTTACATTTCGTATAAAACTATTCTCTACATTACTTTTTATACCATAGTTTTAGGGTGTTTTAAGTGTATAAAAGATATTTGATCCCATTTAATGTGATGTTATTATTTTTATTTTCTCAAAAATATAGTATTAAAAGTAATGGAAGGCATAATTAATGAGAGGATCTTTACTCATTAAAATGAGGCAGATCAATAAATGCGTACTTGACCAATGATTGGACAACATATTTATAAGGCTCTATGCCAATGACATGAATTTACCTTCCAGGCAAGTGTAAGCGAGCGAAGTATCATGTGGTGAATCAATAAGCCGAGGTCGCCTCCTAACCGTTGGATGACATATAGGTTGATCTAAGTTGTTGTTTGCAAGTGGGGAGCGTGGTCTTTGCTTAGATGACGAAAATGGACCTTCATGGCTAGCCCAAATCAGGGCTGGGTCGAGGCTTACCTAGTCCAAAACAATTGCCCTTGAAGCCGAAGTCTTTTTGAGGAGAATGCTTTGGCTAGATTGTTTTCCATAGACATAAGGATTGGGTGATAATGCTGAACTGTGAAGTCAGGCTGATCAACTTGTCCTCCGGTCATGTAGGGGTACTATTGAAGTCGACCACTTCCTGCTCGACTATATTCAATGTCGAAGTCATGATTTTTTTGATTTGAATCATGATCTTTGATCTTGTGTCGATTCGATTGACGCCTGTTGATTGGGTTAGCGATGTTTGATTCGACCTCAATTATTTGAAAAGTCATGTCATTATGGAAGTGTCTACGCTACTTCGATTTTTGTGCAATGGTAACAACAGTTACACTTCCGCCTATTGGTTTCTTTGCTTTGCTATATATAGAGGAGGGCCCTTCTCATTTGTCATTTTACGAATTTCTTGTCTCAGATTTTCTCTCTTTTTCATTAAATTTTGCGGCGAGCCTTCAAAGGTTCTAGTAAACAACGAAAGTGCTGAAATGATACTAGAGCTCGAAATGCTGAGCTTGAGAATGATGTTGTTAAGGCTGCAGCCAAAGAAACTGCTGAAATGGCACTAGAGCTCACTAAGGAAGCTTTTAAGAATCGTGTGGACCAAGTGCTTGCTCTAAATCTCGAGGTTGAGCTTTGTATGAAAGAAATCAATCAAGATTATGTTGTCAGCTCAGATCTAACTCAAACAAAAGAGTCCGCACTCATCTTCAGATGGTTTGTTAACCTCGTGCTTCCCCGTTAAGAGTATTTCGTAAACAATCGTCACAGTAATCTCATGCAACCTTAGTCGGAATACTTTAGTTTTGCTTTCGGCATCGGCCAGGTTCACGTCTTTTTATCTTTTGTCGTGATATTTTTTTTACCCGACGTCTCAATTTCTTACACTCATCTCGACAAAGGTTTTATGTCCATTATAAAATATTGAATATGAAGTGTAGCTAGAAATACTTGTTTATTGCTACGAGATTTTATAAGTTACAAGTCCTAGCTATAATATACTTCTTTAACCTGGTGGCATTCCACGTCCTCAGAAATGTCTCCTTACTCTGTCTCAAGCTTATATGCTCCATTTTCAGTCATCACAATGACCCGGTAGGGGCCTTCCCGGATCGAGGTTGGCTTCCCTTGAGAAGCGTTCTTCTGGCCTACATCCAACATGACGTAATACCAAGTCTCCAGCTTCAAAGTCTCTGGAAATCACTGTCTGATTAAAACACACTGCCTTCTCTATTTGATCATGGCTTCATGAAGATAAGCCTGATCTCAGATTTCTTCTACGAGGTAGAGTTCTTCTCGAGTTGCATGGCTATTCACCTTAATGGAGTTCAGGTGAGTCTTCATCAAAGTCAGCTCTCCCATCTTAACCAATACCACGGAAGGAGGTCTTTCCCGTTGACGAGTGTGGTGTAGTTCGATATGCTCACAATACATGGGGGAGTTTGTCAACCTAGTTCCCTTTTTCCTGTCAATCTCGCGCTCCAAGATGCATTGAATAACTCTATTAGCTGCTTTGACTTGTGTATTTGTTTGGGGGTGTTCGACCAAAGTTAAACGATGGCTAATGGTTGGATCAGTCATCAATCGCCGAAAGTTCTTGCTGGGAAACTGCGTTTCGTTGTAGGTCACAACCACCTTGGGGTCTCCGAACAGAGAGAGTATGAAGTTCTTGAAAATTTTCATGACATTCTTTGCCGCTATCTTTGCCATAGGTTCAACCTCTACCCATTTCGTGAAATAATCCACAACCACGATCAAGTATCTAACCTTGCCAAGAGTAGTTGGAAACGGCTAGAGTATATCTATCCCCCACCATGAAAACGGCCAGGGGATGAGAGAAAATTCAGCTTGGTTGGTGGTGTAATGTGGACATCGGCGTCACGCTGACACTTATGGCACTTCTTCACAAATCTCTTTGCGTCTTAAGTCTTGGGAGGCCAATAGTATCTGGTTCTGAGGGCTTTCTTTACGAGAGCTTGGCTATCGAGGTTGTGTCAGCAGATTCCTCATGAATCTTTGCCAAGACGTAGTTGCTCTCTTCGCTTTCTAGGCACTTCAGCAATGCCATTGAAAATCCTCTCTGATACAACTTATCTTCAAATGAAAATATTGGAGTTATCCATGTAGGATCTGTACTAATGGTATTTACTGCCTAGTTCTAGGAATATGCTTGGTCATGACTAAGTTTCCTAAATTACCAACCTGTGGTTGCCCAACGTCTTTGTGGTGGCTAGCTTAAAGAGGATATCAACTGTCGCGTTCTCTCCTCAAGGAATAGGCTTGACTTCGGCTTTAACAAAGGAACTCAATAACTCTCTCACTCTCGCCAAGTAGCATTGTAGAATGATGTCTTTCGCGTTGTATTTGTCATTTATCAAGGAGACAACCAATAACAAGTCTATCAAGAGCTCGATTTCGGTAACATGGAATTATTTCGCCAATAGTAACCTGGAAATGCATGCTTTGTACTCGGCTTGGTTGTTGGTGTTATATTTTGATGAAAAATAACAGTTTTGATAAGTTCTTTAAGCTTTCTAATTCATTAGTTTTCTAATGAATCTTCTTGAGTAATATTTTAGACATGTATGAATTCATGAATCTCAAGAAGAACATGTACTTTATATAAGTACATAATGAGAGGATAGATTGAGCTTCATAAGATATCTGTAAAGGCTCAAAGGGGTACTCAGAAGACAAGAACAGTTGAACAATCTCATATGGGCTGATTTGAATCAAAGAAACATATGGCAACAATGAATCTTTGATAAAGGATGAGGAACTAAGTTGATAATGACTAAGAAGATACCCTACGAAGATATTCAGAAGGTTCTTGAGAAGACTATGTTCAGAAGCTATAGCAGAAGCTTCTAAAGAACAAAAATAAATTATCAACTTCATTTTAAGGGTTTAAAAGGCACATCAACAACTGCTAAGTCCATAAAATAAGCATTCCAAGTAATTGAAGCCATCAAAAAGATAAGTTATCAAAAAGCTAGCTCAGAAGCTCTCAACGAATAGTTGTTGTTGTGTACGAAACTTACTGTAGTGTACTCGATTAGGCACAAAAGGCATAACGGCTACAATTCTCTTTTGTAATGTGTTCAAGCGGATATTTTGGAGTAAAAAGCATATAAACATATAAATACATCACGGAGTACCTCAAGAATATTAAGAGAGACTGCACACTTAATTGGTCAAGGCATCAGAAGCTTCTCAAAGAGCTTCTAAGTAAGTCTATCTTCTCTCAAAACACACTCACATCAAATCAACATCTCTGGGATTGTTTTGAGTGTGTTCATAGCTTTGTGTCATATTGATAAATGTGGTTCTTAGACAGTGGATGCTCAGGGCACATGACTGGGGGGAAAGATAAATTTCTCTCCATGGAGAGCTTTGATGGAGGCTTTGTCATGTTTGGTAAAGATGGCAAAGGCCGAATCAAAGGTATAGCTACAGTAGGTAAAATAAATTCTGCTCATATTCAAAATGTTCAATATGTTGAAGGTTTGAAACACAATCTACTCAGTGTGAGTCAATTGTGTGATTTTGGAAATGAAGTTAACTTTAAATCTGATGTATGCAAAATAAATAGTTTAGGTTCTGGTAAAACAGTTTTTTGAAGGTCATAGAACAACTAATCTATATAGTGTGTGGCTTGATGATTTTTCTAATGAAACGTATCTTATTTCAAAAGAAGATGATTCTTAATTGTATTGTTTTTCTGAAGATATATGCTTAATGCTTAATTGTATTGTTTTTCTGAAGATATATGCTTAATGCTTTGAGCCTTCAAGACACACCATAACGCTTTTGCAGTTCTTCTTTTTACAGTTGCAACATAATTTGTTTTGATACATCTTATCATCATTTTGATTCTCAAATGAAAATATGTTGTTTACGTGTAGATGATGGGAAGGTTGAAGACGCTCCATATGATATCAAGGTTTGTGGTGCTGGAGACTATAGTGGGACAGACTTCAACTTTCTATAGATTCATATGCAACAAATAGTTTTGTGTGTAAAAAGGCAACATGAGAAAAATCGAGAAATGTAGAGAGAGGTTAGGTGTGAGAGATATATTGTCCAACTATTTATAATAGTGGGCTAAGTGAACAATTATATGATTTATCTTTTACCTATAATTATATATTTTTATCTAGTAAAGATTAATGTCCATGTTTCCATATTAGGAGTCACTTTTAGAGAATGACATTTAATACAAATGTGGCAATGTAGAAGTGTAACAGGTTGCAAAATTAGATATATGGTGGCATCATAGGAATATGACAAAAATTTGAAGCTACATACATGCAAAAAAAGAGTATGATGGCAGAAGAAAAAAAAATCTAATTGAACAATCTATGTTGTTTATCATTTAAAAAAAGTTGCCTAGCATATGAGGTTGTCCCTAGCGGAAGTTTGGAATCCCACTTGAACAGAGTCACCATTAGAAACCTTTGGCGAAAATGAATCTTTGATAAAGGACATGAAACTAAGTTGAGAATGACTCAGAAGATACCCTAAGAAGATATTCCGAAGATTTCCAGAAGGTTCTTGAGAAGACTATGTTCAGAAGCTATTGCATAAGATTATGAAGAATTAAAAGAAATTATCAACTTCTTTCTAACAGTCAAAAAGCCACATCAACAATTGCTAAATCCTTAGAAGAAGCGTTCTAAGTCATTGAAGCCATCACAAAGAGAAGTTATCAAAAAGCAAGCTCAGAAGCTCTCAACGGATACCTGCTGCAGTGTACGAAACCTGCTGTATTGTACCCAGTTAGGCACAAAAGGCATAACAGCTACAATTCTCTTTTGTAATGTGTTCCAACGGCTCTTTTGGAGTAAAAAGCCTATATATACATCATGGAGTACCTCAAGAAGATTAAGAGAGATTGCACGCGTAATTGGTCAAGACATCAGAAGCTTCTCAAAGAGCTTCTAAGTAAGTCTATCTTCTCTCCAAACACACTCACAACAAATCAACATCTCTTGGATGTTTTTGATTGTGTTCATAGCTTTGTGTCATATTGATAATTTAATTAAGCTATCTTTCCCAGTTCAGAACAAAACACATTTTGTATACCTTACGAACAATAAGCATGTGTTGTTGTATTGTTAGGGAAGAAGTCTAAAAGGGTTTCTTACAAGTTTAAGTTGCTAGAACTTGTAGAAAACTAGTGTAACAGTTGATAGAATAGTGCTAGGAAAACTATCATTGTTTTAGCCAGTGTTTGGCTTGTAAGCTATTTGGAAAATAGTGGAAATATCACTTGGTGTGAGGAGTGGATGTAGCCCTTGACAATTAGGGTGAACCACTATAAATCTTTATGTATTCCTTACTATTTTCATTTATTGCTTTCAGTCTTTAAAAGATTTCAAAGAACATTTTCAACAAACACATTAAACATCAACTTCAATTTTCTCAACAATATTTGTTTTGCAAAGTCATCATTACAGTAACTTTTATAAACAAGTTTCTAAAGAATTTGTGTCTAGAAAATTTTTTTAAAATGTGTCACAATTTAACCCCCCCTCTTTCTTGTGACTTATATTTGACTTTAGTTGGATGTTGGAAACGAGAAAGTGAGGGATGCTTCCACAACAAGCCCCTCTCTATTCTCAAGACTATGATGTGAGCCCACATGCATGGAGCTTGGATGAAGGTCACAAAGATAAAGACTAAAAAGATCAAAAGAAGACTCAAACTTTAAGGGAATATACTATAATGTCCTCTCCCTATCAGTTAAGATGGGAGCACATTAAAGGTGACAGAGTCACTAATAGGGAATTTATAGAATAGCCAATCTCTAGTATTCCCTATGACTTGTATTTGTTTCAAAATTGTAATAAACTTCTAGTGGAGGCTTTGGTCTAGTAGACTAAGTTTTAGGGCCAGGGGCCTTATTTTCATCCTATTATACTTTAGAGTTTTGGGCTTAGGATCCTACATATCCAAAGTATAAATACTTGACATCAAAGTGTAATAGTTAGATTTCTAGATGAATATAATTCATTTTTACATTTTAGCAAAAGTGAGTACCATGCATGCCTAAGAGAGAGGTGGGGCAAAATCCATTGCTAGTGAGAGTGAGGGTTCATCTTTAAATTCTTATAGGTTCTTGGGATGAGAACAACAATCACACGTCCTTGAGGCTAGGAGGGCCTATAGATAGTGAGGATCATATCACCTTTCCAAGAGAGGTGTAGCAATTCTTCAATCTCCATCACCATTTCATCTCTTGCACACTTTCTATTTCTTCCTTTTAATGTAAATGTTGAGTCTTTCTTTTATGTTAATGAAGTTTTTTCACCTATCTTTGATTCTTCAAGAACATGCATTTTTGATATTTTGTGAGGAATTTTTTGATTCGCCATATTTCTAGATCCTAATCCTTAGAGATCATGTTAGATATCATAAAGTGGTATCAAAGCTATAATGAGATCTATCCCCTGGTAAATGGCCCTCGTTGGGATGAGCTAAGATACTAAAATCTATCTTATGGTAAAGGTGTGTGCCGACTTCCTCTACTTGGGTACTTTCGGTGCCTTATCTCTCTTCGCCTTTCCTTATAAGGGGATATCTTCCTACCTTGAGAACAACAAGAGGGTGAAGATGAGGAAAGCGAGGAAGTGTATTCGCAGGATGACTCTGGCCAGTAACTGGAATCTATGGACGTTAGAGAATAGCTCGAAGAAGAGCCTGATCCTTTTCTCCACGATTCATGACAGAGGTGATCGAGAACACCAATGTCCAAGAAGTGGTGCAATATTTTCTTTCGTTGGGGCCATCTCCTTCTCCATCATCACGGCCGAGCTCGCATGTGTAAGTGTGAGAGGTATTCCTGCGTGATTTTGCACTGCTCATCACGGCCGAGCTCGCATTCTGACCGTTGGATAACATCTAGGCTGATCTCGGGCCGTTGTTTGCAAGTGGGGTGCATGGTCTTTGCACAAATGTTAGAAAATAACCTTTATGGCCAGCCATAACCCGGGATGGGCCGATGCCCATCTCGAAACAAATACTATTTCCGATCCATATTATTAGAAATAAAATGTACTTTTTTATTGATTCAAATGATAATGAACAAATCACCTATATAGCAGCCGAGTGACCGAGTGGCCGAGGTAAGGCGGGCTTGCTTGGAAAGCAAGACAGAAGAGGCCCGAAGATGGAACGTAGGAGCAGTTGAAGATCAAGCGAAGGAGCGAAGCCGTGAAAAATGGAGCGATAAGCATTTACCCCACTAACCGTGCTAGTGGGATCGTGGGTAGTTACTCCGCCTCTTTAGGGCTTAGGAGCAATGATAGACGTTGATCTTAGATTGATTCAACGGTAGGCAAGTGTTGGCTCACATAGTGGTCGACGAGGGCCTATGTATATATATAGCACAAAGTAAATGTAAAAAGGGACACATCCAATCAATCAAAACTCTACGTTTTATTTCAATTTTATCTTCTTTACCGCACTTTTATCTTTACTCTATGCATTAGGCCAATAGAATAATCCAACCCTCACGTCCCTTTCACCTAACCTGACCCTTTCTAGAGGAGTCAGAATACCCATAGTCGAGAAGCAGAGTTCCCTCCTCGGCGCAATTGTTTTAAGAACAGAGGAATCAAAGGCTTTCCAAACCTCTAGCCGACCCAATGGCTAGGACCTAAGAGTTTGACGACAACACCGTCATGTAATAATTTGGTCTTTTTAACTTAAATGAAACAAAAGATGAACCATTTTTTTTAAAAAAATTAAGTTGAAAGTACCAAATTGTTACATGACAGTAGTCTTAAATGACCAAATTGTCACCAGATAGATGACACGTAGGCTCCGTCATGGCCACGTCAGCTCTATTAGTGCCAACTTGAGTTTTTTGTAACGAGAAATGAAAAAAGGACCAACAGTGTACACATTATATAACTTAAAGGACCTAAGAGGTACGAAAAAACCTTAAAGGACCAACTTGTTACAATTAAATAACTTAAAGGACTTCTAGTGTAATTTTGCCTATTTTTTATACCCCACACTTAGACACTATATCCCCATATATTTCAATTATCTCCATACTACCCCTTAAAAAATGCAAAACAGTTTTATCTATTTAGCACATAAATCCGTAGTTAAAAAATGCACTACAAACTTATCTATTTAGTAGATAACTTCATAGTTAATTTTATAACTACGAATTTATCTACTAAATAGATAAATCCATTTGAATTTTTTTCACTACTTAATTATTGTTGACACTCAAAAATAATTAGGTCGTAGGCCGAGGGCTAAGAGGGAAGAAAAGAGTAGTAGTGCGAAGGCAAGCCATACGACATGTTTCTAAATGGGTATTTGCCAAATAGAGTGAAGTCAAGAGATGTCCTCGGGGCACATTAAACGACAAAAACTCCCCAAGGAAGGTTACGCCCGAGGGCCAGTGAGCTAAGCCGAGGTAAAGTGATAGCCCTAGCCTATAGAGTGCCAAAGTCCAGGTGGCTCGGGTGCCTAAGCTATTACCTAAAGGGGCTAGTGCGGCCGAGCCACCGAGTGGCCGAGGCAAGGCGGGCATTGCTTGGAAGGCAAGGAAGACGTGGCACGAAGACAGAACATGGGAGTAGTTGAAGTTCAAGCGGGAGAGCGAGGCCGGAAAAAGCGGAGCGACGAGCATTCACCCCACAAACTGTGCCAGTGGGATCGTGGGTAGTTACTCCACCTCTTTGAGGGCCTAGGAAGCAATGAGAGCCGTTGATCTTAGACCAATCCAACGGCAGACAAATGTTGGCTAGCATAGTGGCCGACGAGGGCCTGTGATATATATAGCAATATAGTAATTGTACAAACACACATCCAATCGATCAAACTCTACGTTTATTTCAATTTATCTTTCCTTTATCGCATTTTTTATCATTTACTTTACTTTATGCATTAGCCAGTAGTATAATCCAACACTCGCGTCCCCCTCTCACCTTGCTTGACCCTTACTAGATGAGTCAGGAAACCAATAGTCGAGGAGCAGAGTTCCCTCCTCGACGCAATTGCTTAAAGAAACGAGGAATCAAAGACCGTCCAAACCTCTGGCCAACACCATGGCTATGACCTAAGAGTTTGACGACAAAAATTACCAACCAAACATATAAATCCGTTTGTTATATTTTCATAAATCTGTATGTTATCATAAATAACAAGATTGGAATTACGAATTTATGCATAAATTTGTTGATTTCCATAAAAATGCACATCATTGCCTCAATTGGCTTTTTGTTATAAAATAAGAGATAAAAGCAATGAAAAGATGAAGCAGATGAACAATAGCAAATATGGAAGATGGAAGCCTTTTTCTTATTCTCTTCAAGTGTCTCTACACATATGAGATAGCCCCTTTTATTGGGTGAGAAAGGGCAAGTGAAAGGTCAAACTTAAAGTGCTACTAACAACCCATTACAAAGGGAGTTAATAAATGTGAAGTGGAAAGAGGAAGATAAGTGGACATCCATATTACTCATAACACTCCCCCTTGGATGTCCACCGATGATATGCCTCATTAAAACCTTTGTCTTTCCCAAATCCATCATCTCAAATTCTTTCTTTAAGCAATCTATGGCTTTTGGATGCTCTTCAGAAGTTCCAATAATATTTATGTCATCAACATAGACAGCAATTATAGCAAATTCTTTTACAGATCTTTTTAGAAAAACACATGGACAAATAGAGTTATTTGTATATCCCTCCGTTAGCAAATATTCACTGAGGCGATTATACCACATGCGTCCAGATTGTTTTAGCCCGTAGAGAGACTTATTCAATTTGATGGAGTAGTCCTCTCGAGATCCAGGGCTATGTGCCTCAGGCAAGTTAAATCCTTCAAGGTGCTTCATGTAAATGTCACTATCAAGTGAGCCATATAAATAGGCTGTGACAACATCCATCATGTGAAAATTAAGCCCTTCATGTGCTACAAGGCTAATTAAGTACCGAAAAGTACTTGCATCCACTACAGATGAATATGTTTCATCAAAATCAATTTCAGGTCTTTGCGAAAACCCTTGAGCAACAAGTCAAGCTTTGTATCTTGCAATTTCACCATTCTCATTTCGTTTTCTCACAAAGACCCATTTGTATCAAACTGGTTTGACACCTTCAGGTGTTCAAACTACGGGTCCAAAACCTTTTCGCTTGTAAAGTGAGTTTAATTCTGCTTCAATTGCATCTTTCCATTTTGGCCAATTCTCACTTTGTCTACAATCTTTAATTGATTTTGGTTCATGATCCTCATCATCATTTATCACATTTAGCGCTATATGGTATGCAAAAGTATCGTCAACATTTACTTCATGTCGGTTCCATTGTATTCCATTAGTGACATAATTTATTGAGATCTCTTTCTTTTCATGAATTTCAGGTACCTGATGAGTCTCCTCTGGGACTACAATGTTAATTATGTCTGTAGACTCTTTGAGAGTTTCTATATCCTCTTCTGAGCCATCTTCCTTTTTAGCTCATTTTCTTGTTCGAGGATTTTTATCTTTGGAATCGACTTGTCTACCACGCTTCAGACGTGGTTGAGACTCAGTTGCAATATTAGATTGTCCAATAGGGACATCTATTTTTATAGGAGTATTAGCAGCTGGAATATATGATTTGGTCACACCTTTTGGATTAATGAATGCATTTGGTAATTGATTTGCTGAACTTTGCAAATGAATTATCTCTTGAACGTCAACTTCACACTGTTTAGTTTGAGGATCAAGATGAGACAATGATAATTCATTCCAATTGATCTCTCTTTCCAACTGCTTATTCTCTCCCCCTAATGTTGGGAAACTTGATTCATCAAAATGGCAATTAGCAAATCGAGCTGTAAATAAATCTCCTATTGTTGGTTCAAGATATTTTATAATAGATGGAGATTCATATCCCCAACCTTCTTTGAGGACCCATCTTAGTGCGTTGTGGTGGAGAAATTGGAACATACACCACACATCCAAAAATTCTAAGATGGGAAATATTAGGTTCTTGACCAAAAACTAACTGCAAAGGGGAGGAGTCATGATAACTTGTTGGCCTGATCCGAATTAATGTTGTAACATGCAAAATTGCATGTCCCCAAGTGGAAATGGGAAATTTGCATCTCATGAGAAGTGGTCTTGCAATTAACTTTATACACATAATAAATGATTCTGCAAGCCCATTTATGTATGAGCAAGTGGTACAGAATGCAATGTCAATTCCAATGGAAGCACAATATTTATTAAATGCTTGAGATGAAAACTTAGCAGCATTGTCAAGACGTTTTTTCTTGACAGGATAATCAGGGAAGTGAGCTCTTATTCGGATTAGTTGAGCTAGCAATATTCTCGCAAATACTTGGTTTCCAGTTGAAAACAAACAAACATGTGACCATTTAGTCGATGTATCAATTAAAACCATAAAATATCTAAATGGTCCCCATGGTGAGTGTATTGGCCCACAAATATCACCATGTATACGCTCTAAAAATTTTATAGATTCACTTCTATTTTTTGTTGGTGATGGTCTAATTATCAACTTCCCTTGTGAACAAGAGGTGCATGAGAACTTATCGGATTGAAGAATCTCCTGATTCTTTAATTGATGACCACACGAGTGTTCAATTATTTTTTATATCATTATGAATCCGGGATGGCCCAACCGGTCATGCCAAACAACAAATTTTTTATGATTTGTAAACTTCTGGTTTACAACGTGTGCTTCAATTGCACTGATATATGTGTAGTACAAACCAGAGGAAAAGGCAGGCAACTTTTCCACTACACTTATTTTTCCAAAGTATGTCTTGTTATATAAAGATATTCAATATCTCCTTCATCTCTTGTTTCAATATGATATCCATTTAGCCAGATATCTTTGAAACTTAATAAATTTCAACTAGACTTAGGGGAATATAATGCATTCTCAATGTGTAAATTTGTTCCCCGGGATAACAGTATATTAGCTCTTCCGGAGACTTCAATTATCTTTGAAGAGCCAGATGTAGTACTAACATCAGCTTCTCTTTTCACTAAATAAGAGAAATATTTTGCATCCTTTAAAATTGTATGGGTAGTTCCGCTATCCACGAGACACATATCTCCATTATTGATGCTAGTGTCAATACTCATTCTAAAATAAATAAATAAATAAATAAATAAATTTCATAAGAGATAAGTATAAGTATAGGAATAAAGATGGAAGTTGAAAATACACTTAAATAGAAAACCTTACTAGAAGAAAACATATAAGTGAGTAAGTAAAATGGGTCTCAATATTTTAAATGATAATTGGTAAAGGTCAGTGTTGTATGAAATGGGGTAGTGCAACTGTACACTGTCCAACAAGTAATATAGTAGAAGTAAAGTTCGTTCCCACGAGGATTAGTGCTTAAATAGTGTTTAATTTGATTAGCAAAATAGTGATGGTAACAAAAGTAAAGACACAAATATTTGATAATATTCACAACAATAAAAAGCATAATAAATCCATTACATTAGTTCCAGCATCCCAACTATGAGGAATTAGCTTATGTTGAACGTAAACAACAAAGAAAATAACTTGAACAAAAGAGTTGAAGTTATACTACAAAAGTCAAGGACAGAAATTATACTAAAATGGTAAGGTTGAAGGTGAACTCCAAAGAAGAACTTTGAAGAAGCAACTCCAGCTTAGCACCGTAAAAATCCACCAAGAAAATGTAGTTCCAGTGTTGCTGCAGCAATAGTTTCAGGACTTGAATCCTTTAGTAACTAAGAGTGAGCTTGCACGAAAATGGAGGCTATCTCTATACCTTTCTCGGCTAGGTCTGCCAAATGAGGGAGAAAGGCTGCTATTTGTATTGAGGCACATGATCCAAGGTAACCCTAAATGTGGGAGGCGTCCTTCGTCCTTATTTGTGCCTAAAAGGTCCTTTGTGCCCAAAAAGGTAATGGCATCATGGAATATTCTTCCTTTGCACGCACACACACGTACATTGTCTACTAACAGCTGTCCTTTGCCTTAAAGTTAGCGCCTCATCATTTTCTCTTTCATCTTACGCAATTGGGCACTGTTGCGGCATTAGGTGCTGCAGCAATTAGATACACACATCAAAACACACAATTTGGCACAAAAGTGCCAAATAACACAATTCAAAGCTTACACCATAGACTACTTCTAAGCTACCATATTTGCAACAATAATCACAATAATGCTTGAGAATTAACAATAATTAAAGCTTGGAAAAGATATAATAATTCTCATAAATGAGAGTTTTCAGTCAGCAAGATATGTACTTTACCAATGACTTGCCTCCATAAAGATAGCAAATATTTTAATTCTTTCCAATATTTTTCCATTTCTGGTGAAAAGACGTGTTTTTGTAATTTCCACTATGATTATGATCAGGATCACGACCACACCCATAGTGATCATGCATCGCTACATTCACTTCTGAGAATGAAGCAGTACTAGTGGTATGAGTCTCATGATTTTAATCAAAAGTTCATTATTTTGTTATCATGTTTGCTACATTCACTTTTGGGAATGAAACAGTACCGATGGGATGAGTCTCATGATATTTCAATGACTTTTCGTTGAAGATAAAAAAAATATGGATGTCATAGACTAATTCAAGATATACCAATCTAATTCAAATATTAGACTAATTCAGTTATACGGAGTACCACCAAAATAAGATCATTCTGCTCCACAAACAAAAATCTGCTCCACAAAACAAAAATCATAAATAATCAATTATGGGATGTATTCAACCGTCATATATCATCATTGAACCAATCTTTCCAATTGAATTCACATTATAGTTGATATCATATCAACCTCAGATGATATAAATTTTCTTAACGATTCCATAACCATATATCAAATCATATAATGATCTAAAAATATTTCGAAGAGATAGTTTTCCTCCCTGATTTTATATCCAGAGCATCTACAAATTACACAATAGAATTCCAAAAAAAAAGAGGTAAAAATGAACCGACGGGGTATATCACCATAGACATGCTATATCGTACAAAATTATTTACACTATCATGAGATGCAAACAAACAAGAACATCGAGATGCAAACAAGAACCAAGTAATATCATGAGATGCAAATCATGCAATTGTATCACCAGTTGCCTATCTCTTTAATTATCATTCTAAAGGTTCTTTAGTTAACACAACCAAATATTACATTTCGGGTTATGGGAGGAATACTAACACTATTGACAACCCAACAAAAGAAAAGTAAAAAAAAATGAAAGCTAACTTTTTCATCAATTAACACCACCAATATAGATGAAGAGAGAAAAGAACTAAGCGTACGTTAATATGTGAAAGCATACGCCAATATAATGTAGACTGATCATATCAATACATATAATTGGGTTTATAAAAGAAGGGATAGAGACAAAACTTACCTTAGGATGTTGGAGCTTCGTGCTGATAACGTGTTATAAAATAAGAGATAAAAGCAATAAAAAGATGAAGCAGATGAACAAGAGAAAATATGGAAGATGGGAGCCATTTTCTTATTCTCTTCAAGTGTCTCTACACATATGAGATAGCCCCTTTTATAGGGTGAGAAAGGGCAAGTGAAAAGTCAATCTTAAAGTGCCACTAACAACCCATTACAAATCTGTTTTCACTATTGGTAAATCTGGTAGCTAAATTTTTAAAGATAAATCTCATACTAGTGGTGATAAATCCGATAGTGAAAAATTGATATAATTTTTTAGCTTACGGATTTATCACACATAACTGATAAATCTGGTAATGAAAAAAATTTATTACGATTTTATCTCCTAAACAGATAAATCTGTTTTGCATTTTTTTAAGGAGTAATATAGGGATAATTGAAATATGTGGGGGCGTAGCTTCTGGGGGGGGGGGGGGGTATAAAAAATACTATCCCCACAACAATTTTTTGGACCCCCTTCTTCAGACCCCATACCCCCAATTTCCGTTTAATCTCAAAATACTCCTCAAAATTTACATTATTCTCGGAATTATGTACTAAAGTGTAAATCTGGAACTGTATTTTTTTAATTTCCCGGAAATATGCAATAGACTTAAATATGGAATGTAACAAAAAAAAGACGTAAATACGGAATATATATTTGGCTTCCGGATTTATGTCCCAAAATATAATTCCGGATTTTGTAATTTTTTGACTTCCAGATTTATGTTTTTGACAAAAATCCGAAATTAAAAATATACATTCCGGATTTATGTTTTTAACATACATCCGGAATTAAAATGAAGTGTTTTAAAAAAATTGACTTTTACCTACGGACAGAATCCGCCACTAAATGTGAGGTGTTCGTGGGTATTACGAAGTAGTTAAGCAAATTTTGGATATTTCACATTTAGTGACGGTTTCTAGCATTAGGTAAAAGTCAATTTTTTTTAAAACACTTCCCAAAATTAATTTTCAATTCCGGGTTTATATTTTCGACATAAATCCGAATGTATTTTTTTACTTCCTGATTTCTGTCAAAACATAAATTTGGAATGTATTCTTTTTATACATTCCGGATTTATGTCAAAAAACATAAGTCCAGAAGGAACAAAATTGTGGGGGGTATGTGTGAAAGTTCAAGGGTAAAATGGAAGATTGGGTAAAATGAGGAGGGGTATGCGGTACAAGATAGGGGGTTACAAAAGTCGCCAGCCTAAGTTGTTTTTTACATGACCCAAACCCAAGGCCCAGATTCAACACACCATCGGAAGCGTATCTACAAGTTATGTTAAACGAGGATTTTACTTTTCCCAACCCCCTCCTACTCACCACACACCCCATTAAGCTATGAAATTACCAACTCAACCTTACCATTCTAAAAAATCCCCCTATACTTCATCCCTCTTCTTCTCCTCCATCTCCTACATACTTCCCTCAAACACTCCAAACCTCACGTCTCTCCACTCCAAACCCTATCCTCCATACCTACATCATTAACCTTCTAATCATCTTCTCAACATTGGCAACCATAGGTATTATCCCTACCAAACGTTTTTTGTTTTCATTTCTTAAACTTTCTGCATTTTTTTTTGGCGTCGCGCTTGGTTCGGTTACCCATAAACAAACGGGTTCGATGAAGAAAAGTCGTACCTTATAAATTGCTTTGGGGGGTCTTTCAAGGCATTTATAGGTCCGGCAGCACAGATCCGTACCAGTTCAACTACAGTCACCCGAACCTGTACGGTTAATACCAGCTGAACATACGCATAGCAGAATGTCCAACAACTTTTAATGTTTTTCCCTATTGTTTACGGTTTTTGTTGATTATAACATTATAAAATGGAAGGAAATGATGCAATTGTGGTTGTAGACTTTACGAGTTCGTTCACAACAGATAAGGTAGGGGCCATTAAGTCTTCTTTGAAGGTAATATTCCTAAGTATGTAACTGACATTTATTTATTTATTTATTTTCAGTTGTTTGCTAATCGTGAAGAGTTGTTGACATGGGTACGTAGCGATGGCAAGTCTCTTGAGATGGTGATTGTGATATCTAGATCTGACACCGGACGATGATCAAGTAAAGATTTCTGCATGTTGACTTGTGAAAAAGCTGGAAATTACAGGTCTAGTGTTATTGAGGGAACAAGTATTAGAAAATGTTGCTGTAAGTTTAGATTGAAAGACAAGTATATTAAGAAGCTTGGAGGATGGATTTCGAGGGTTATGTGTGGAACACGTAATCATGAAGTCATTACTTATGATGAAGGTCATCCGTACAGTGGTAGATTAACTGAGGAAGAGAAGGAAGTGATGGATAGAATGACTAGGAATCATATTCCGCCTAATCTCATCCTTAATGAAATCAAATCCATAAAGCCTAAAGATAGCCACACCACTCTTAAGCAAATATACAATTGTCGTTCAAGGCAACGATCGAGTATGCATGAGGGTAGGACTGAGCTCCAACAATTGATGAATTATTTGGAGCATGATCAATATGTTTACTGGACTCGAGTTGCAGAGGGCACTAATGTTGTCAAAGACATCTTTTGGGCACATCCAGATTCCATTGAGCTTGTAAACACATTCCCGATTGCATTGTTGGTTAATTCCACGTATAAGACCAACTGATATAGGTATCCGTTGGTGTAACCTCAACCGAGAAGACTTTCTTGGTTGCATTTGCTTATGTGAATTTTGAGAGGTTGGATAACTTTGCATGATTTTGTGAGAAACTAACAGGTTTATTTAGGAGGCTGGATGAATTGCCACAGGTCATACTTACTGATAACGAGGTTGGTCTAATGAATGCTCTGGCAACTGTATTTCCATCATCAGTAAAATTGTTGTGTCAATTTCAGATTAAAAAGAATGTGAGGGCCAAAGCTAGAATGATCATCAAAGACATGGCTATAGTTGAGGATGTGATGAAGGCATTTCTAAGAGTTGTCCATGCGAAATCTACTGATGAGTATGATATGGAATTGCAACTTTTCTACCTGATGTCAGCACCTTATCCCACCTTCATACATTATGTCAACACCCAATGGTTATTCCCATACAAAGAGAAGTTTATTGATGCATACCAGTAACAGAGTTGAGTCTGCACACTCTCGGTTAAAGAAAATATTGCATGATAGTAGGGGAAATTTGTGTAAGTCTTGGGATTTAGTTTGTACCATGCTTAGGATACAACAAAATGAACTCAAGATGAGTTTCGAGCATAGCCCAAGTAGAGTAAAAATTGCCTACTTGAAGAACCTATATGATGATATTAAGGGTATAGTTTCTGCCGACGCTATAGACTACTGGAACCACACACGGACTACCATGTTGTCACTTTGTAAATTATATTGTCACTAAAAAATACACTTATTTTGTAGATGTATGATGGACTGCTCCACAATTCAGTTGCGCCTGATTCATCAACATTGGCAGAGATTAAATTTCAAAATACATTGTGAGGATGAGTTCTCAAATGATGAGTTGAATCTAAAGATGGAATTTGGAGCTATACAACGGTTTGATGCCTCTGATCATGCAAGTAGAATTATGTTAAAGGCAAAAGCCCGTGAGTTGGCCTTCCTAGGCACTACTTCCATGTGTCCACCTCCGGACAAGATCATCACAAAGGGGGGCCCTAAAAAAGGCAAGAAAATGAAGGATGCATTTTCGACTAAGCAAGAAAAGTCATTTTGGGAACACTATATGACAAATTTGACTCCCAGGAAGATAGCACATCTTTTTCTCAGTCTCATAAACGTCCTACTCCTACCCAAAGTAGGAGTTCCACTGGCACTCCACCTATACCAAAGTCAAAGTGTCCGACACTTACTCCATCACTAAGCAAAAAGCGAACTTAAGCTGACAGTTCAAGTACTACACTTACTCCTCCTTTACCTAAGAGGAAAACACCCACACCACTTCCAAAAAAGCAAACTCCTACTTTGAAACCAGCTTAGTTTACTGATGAACCAGCTCCTACTCTTACACCAGCTTCCACTTCAAATCTGACTCTTACACTGAATCCTATTGTTACTCATACAGATGACTAACAAATACAAGGTCGTACTGACTTGTTGGTCTATTAACGGGTCTTTCACAATTTTCCCATTTCATATTGCACTATTCACAAGTGTCCATACGTTCAACATCTGTTATACAGATCAACACTTTGTACATGTATATCGACTTTTATTTAGAACTGATTTTTATATTGTGAAACATTAGTTAACATTATTATGCTTTAATTTTGTCTTTGTAAGGTTTTTATGAAGAATGGAAGTCCAACTCCCCCGTTCGATGCGGTATGGAGTGTTAACAGGAGTCCCATAGCAAAGGGTTGGGACGCGATGTTTACCGGTCGTATGCTAAAATGGAAGGCGTTGATATTAGAGACAAAACCCCCAGCTTATGTAGATTTAAGTAAAGATAATGAAGATAGTGATTAGTTGATAGCTTTGTAATTTTTGTTTTCCAAATTGTATTAAGACGACAAATTGTATCACGTTTTTTAAATCAATACTAATTTGACTTATTTATTACATTGTGGATTTGAAAATTGAAACCTAAACAGAAACATTTATGTTTCTAATTCTGTTATGTGCAGTATCAGGTAGGTTCAGGCCTTGCCTGCAGAACCTGTCCGGTTCCCCATTCCTGGACTAATAAAATTGGAAAACACACCCCATTTCAAATTTTTATAACGTCTGGTTGACATTAGCTAAACTGGTTCAGTTGTTAGTAATTGTACTCGGTCGGTGGGTCGTAATCGAACCACTCAAAAACACGTCCTCCATCAGAATTTTGGAGCGTTGTACGTGAGGGTATTTTTGGAATATTTGAGTTAAGGGGTGTGTGGTGAGTAGGAGGGAGTTGGGAAAAGCATGAGCCTTAAACAAAACAAGTTTCCACAAGTTATCTAAGCCGTCCATCAATTCCTTTTTGGGCATGTAACCAAGGAAAAAAAATTACTTTCTTGGCATCATCGAAATGAAATTTGGAACTTCACACAACTCCCACGTAGAAGACAATATTGGTAATTGTTCCGGATTGGGCCGCGTCCTAATCCAAACTGCAGCAGGTTGGAGGCCCATCAACAATAGTGATCTGCGTGAAGCACCAACCAACGACAAAGATCACGCCATTAGGATCAACAACCCAGATAAGGCTTCACGCTCACGTGTGTGCAGAGACAAAGATCTCTTTGCACCTAACACTTGATTCCTCCGAACTGATTTGGGCGTCGAAGTGTGTGCAGGCACCTCCCCATTCGCCGGCTCAACCCAAGGGACGTTGTCAGCTTGAGCGAAGCCATCCTACTTATTTGGTTTCACCGGGTTTGACCTCAGAACAGTAATCATGTTTTGTTTCTTTTTATAAACAGATAAAACTTTGTTCTACTTGCCCTAAATCTAAAAAGATAAACACAAACAAAATATAAAATTAGGGAAAATCGAGAGTAAAGAAAAGAAATCATAGTTTATAATTTCTTTTTATATATCACGAATGCAGCTTCACATGGGATTGGAGCAGATTTGACTTGAGCAATATACTCAAAATTCCACTATATCTTCTACATATTTATAACAATCACAGTTTTTGTTTTTTGATATGAACCTAGTAAGTAACCAATTTGAAGAGTAGGCTTAGGATCTTGAAGAGGTAACAATAATCCTGGTAGAGGATATATTTGCTTTCTTATGTACTTATAAATTATGCAGTTTTTTCAACTATTTTCTGGAAAGAACCTTCAGCATGGGACTGAGTGCTAGAGTTGTAGCAAGAAAAATTCAGAAGATTTCTCTTTCCTTTTGCCTTTCCCTTGTTCATAGCATTTCTAAATCCTCGTCCTCTTCTCACTCCCTTTTCAGGTTCCTGTTATAAAGGAAAGAAACAAGAGTTAATTTAATTCATATGGAAGATCAGAGTTTTCAGTCAAAATAAATAAATAAAAGATTAAAGTCGTCTCCAAGCTTTCTTAAAAGGTGGGTAGAGTACATACAATAACGTTGATCAAAATTATGTTTAATATTTCAGTTAATAAACTAATTTGATAATCTCACTAAAAATCAATGTAATGTCTTTTTTGCCTTCATTATTATTATAGGAGAAAAAGAAACTCTAGTTATTTACAAAAGAATAGATAATTTATATTGAATGCATAATAATAATAATAACAGAGTTAACAGAACACAACTCTTTTAATTTTTTTCCCTTCAATTCTTATGTATCTTTAGTGTTTTTTCAGTGAATACCTCCTTTGTGGATATAAGTCAATTATAACAAAATCTATCTAGCACCATCAATACAAATGGCAAGCACATTATAAAAAAAACACACAAATGGCAAGCAAACAAGCTAGGGAAACACCTCTATACCTTTGTGGAATCGACAATTTTCTCTTTTCTTAGCTTGTTTGTTGAATGATCATCATCACCTACACAAATATTTGAGCACTCATAGAATGCATTGACAGCCTTCTTGATATATAAATCAATAACCACTAACAATTATTGTCAATATGTGACTGCAATTAGATCAACAAAAACCCTAGTCAGGTTGGTCCGAGCAGTAACTGGGTTCGAATCCCACCCTAAGGTTTTAAGTTTGAGTCTTGGGTGTGGCAAAAACTCTTAGGAAGGGAGAATCTATATGGACCGGCAAAGCCATCCATGTTCTCTGGCGTAGATTAGTCATCGACAAAGCCGATGAATACGGCGCACCATTAACAAAGTAATAACTAAAGATAAGAAAGAACCGAAACCTAAGGCAACATTCCCATTTTTAATCAAAGTTTAGACAGATAAAAAAAAAACCTATCAAGCTTAACAAATGACCCACATATACGTATACAATAAAAAAATTAATTATATTAAAATAATTGTCTAGAAGTCTCAACTTAAAACGTCACAAACACGTTTGGAAAGTCATGTAAACTTTGACATTGATTCCATAATATTTTATCTTACTTGAGGTTGTAATAAAATAATTGATTTCAATATATACCGCTTATAAAAAATAGGATATCACATTCAAATTTTGCATAGGATACCCAAAACCTGAGACACGACCCTATATATATATATATATATATATATATATATATATATATATATATATATATATATATATATATAATTAATGTGAAAACACATGCATGAAAATAGGTTACAATTACTTACTACTGGAATTCTTGGAGCTTTCTCCCGAGTCACAATCATTGGATTCTCCCAGAGAACTTCGATCCACAGAATCCAAGTCATTACAATAATCCCTAAAACTTGGTGACCCAGGTCCAATGAATCTATCATCTAAATCCTCATTATTCTCCTCTTCATCATTCTTAACTTGTTTATTATCATCATCATCCCTAACATGTAACGCTATTATGAGATTTCCCCTATTCTCATTATTAAAGACCACATTTTCTTTTTCTTTTTGATCTACCACACTTTTTTCCTTCAATTTAACCTCATTACTATTTAACCTTTCCCCCTTTGTTTTCGCTTCTAATTCATTCGCTACGGGGACACCATCATAACCATCATTGTCATCATCAAATTTCTTATTATCTACAAGCGGTGGAGCATTGACATGGTTACGGCCCCGATTGGAACGACGACGGCTCGATACATCTTCTGAGTCTAACGTTGAGATTCCACAACCCATGATGCACTAGGAATTTGAAGGAGGGTAAAGAGGAATCAAAAGAGAGAGATTTGTGTGGGTTAATAGGAATAAGGGTTGGGAATGGAACATTACAAGATTTAAAAGAAGAAATGAAATAACAAAAGAGGTTAATTATTTGTTGTTATGAAAGGTGGAAATGGAGGACGTAACGATGGTTACGGTGTTGGGTTTGTTATCATAGACAAGAGCGTGCAATTCCAATGTCTGAGCTTGTTGTTTTTTGTTGTTGTGTAATTGTAATCCGTTATCCGTTATGAGAAAATACCTCTTTGCTTTTTTTGTAATTGTAATTGGAAGAACTAAGATGAAGCCAAAAAATAGGAAAACAAACAAATGTGAAAACAGAAAAACACTACTTAATGTGTTGTTTTTAAAACGAGAAACCACTAGTTTGATGCGCCGCTGACAATTACCAATTTTGGTTAATTTAAGGATCATTTAATAAACGACGTTAATTGTTTTCTAAATTAGTCTATCTATATTTTCTACACAAAGTCTATCTATTGATTGGTTGAAAATATAATTGACATGAAACGGTATATGGTTGATTCTTTAACAGCAAGAGGTGTAAGTTTTAGCCCAGCCTAGTGGATCAGCTCGATGGCCCAATGTTTTGGACTGAACTTAAATAATAGAGAGGTCCGAAAAGAGTCATAACATTTTGGCCCAAGGGCCAAACAGTCTGCTTTTTTGAACACGTTTTGTGTTTACGTTTGTTAAAATTTGGATTGGGCCGAGTCGTTCGCCCAGTGTTAGTCAACAAGACCGAGGTACAAAAAAGCACACACCAATAGATAGCTGGCTAGCCTAGTCTGCTTTTGTGCTTTGGCCTATTGGATCGGGCTGGGGGGGAGGGCGATTTGACTGCTTAACACCCCATATCTTATAGTTACGATTAGTGAAATTGTTTTATTTTAATTGAATTGTTTGTTTTTATCATTTTATGCTAATTGTATTTCTATTGAGTGATTGGCATGCATTTTATTAAATTAAAGGTAGAGGTTAGTGGTTAGAATTAAGCAATTTGATTTCCTTCACTTGTTTTTCTTCATTCAGCTCAAGCTCATGATCTCTGAGAGAACTTTGAAGATCTTCAAGCTTTAGCATCTTCAAGTCTTTGACTTCTTGAATAGCTGTTACTTTTAGGTCTCTACTTGGGAGGCTCCTTAGAATCTTATTCACATGATCTGCTACAATATAGCTTTTTATCTAGGGCATTAAGACCATGAACTAGAATGTACGTATCTAACTCAAAATCTAAAAGAATGTACATTTACACTAAGCTTAGCTATTTTTTTGTTTATAATGCAAATTATGGCAAGAATACTTCACTCTACTTTAATTAGGTAAAGGAATTATTTTTACAGGGCCCAAACTGCAAAAGAAGAAAAAATGAAGATATTTTGTAAAGCTTTCTTCCCTCCAAAGAGAAATGCACACTCGTTTAGCGAGTAAGAAAAGCAGCAATACTATTTGAATAGCCAATCAAAGAGATTTCTTCACTGACACACAACAACGGGTTCGCTTAGAGAGTAAAACTCGCTTAACAAAAGCAACATGCACCGCCAAACAAAAAGGTTCCTTCACTGAGAGGAAAAAGTAGGCTCGCTTAGCATTTAATGCTCACAGAGGGAGAATGGAAAAACTATAAATAAAGGAAGAGGCTAAAGCATTTCATACACTTTATCACTATAGAACTTCCACTTCCAAAATTAGTTCTAAACCGATTTTCTTCTTTTTAAGTGAGATTCTTAGAGAATCAGGTGTTGGAATATTTTATTCCAGTATCATAAATAATGGGCATATATTCTTTATTAATTATATTAGCTATTTATCAATTAGGAGCTTTGATTGATATGTGATCAAAATAAGTAAAAGGCTATATTGGATTTCTAATTATATAATTAATTAATTAATTATTATTGATATGGGCCCAATATGAGTGGATGTCAGTGATAGCCCATTAGAGGGATAATGGGAACCCTAATAGGCTGTCACACTATAAGTAGGCTATGGTCCCCAATATACCGGACTAACCGCAACACACACGTTTACTCTCCTCTCCCCATCTGAAGAGAGTCTAAGGCATTAGGAGTCCCGGTTGAGGAAGAACCATAAAGCCGACAAGTAGCTGTTGCTCGTTTATCACTCACTCCTTCTTCAGGATCCGTTCTCCACTTCTTTGCTATGGATCCAGGTATTTATCTAATCCTTGATATATCAACATGTCGTACATCCTAAGGTCGTCAAGATCATGGTTTTGTTCTTGATTATATAGAAGCATGCTCCTATGTTTTTTGTCTTCCGCAATAGTGTATTCATGCTTATATTATTAATTCCAACAACTGGTATCAGAGCACACGTCTTCTATGTTGATTTATTGGGATTACAGCTTTTGGTTCTACTGTATCATGTCTTTTGTGTTCTTCTGTTTTGTTTCAAAATTCTCCAATATTCTCATATATTATTCGACTTCCATGCATATAGGCGTCGATCACATGAATACAATTTTTAGATCGATTGTTACACAAAAAGGGCGATTTTTTTTTAACGTAAAAGTTTTCAGAAATTGAAAGCATCGTTCTTTTTTATTTTAAAAGGAAAGGATTGTCATGATTGAGGATAGAATATTTTGTTGCATTCATAATTATTATTCACGATCACGATTGATTCATTCTGATTCCTGATTATATTCACTCAATGTATTTTGTTGAATTGGATATATTATGTTTGATTGCTTTAATTGTTATTCAATCATTTTTTATAATATTATTATATCAATTCAATGCTCCTGATTGAATGAGATATTGTGGATGGGTTGATTTTCTTGCCTATAATGTATGATAGATATAACGATGATAATCAAGACTATTAAAATAGTAATAAGAAAGTATCTCACTAATATTTATCTTAAGTTATATTCAATTTTATTGAATTCTAGCATTGCTTATTATTATTGAATAATTTGCGTTGTGGTGTATGGTTATGGCCTTAGTGCTTCGGTGTTGTCATTTATGCGTTTATTTTTTTTTCGGGCCGACCTGCGAGTCGTGGTTTTAATTTAAATACGGTCTGCGCACCGTGACTTTCTCTTTATTTATTTTATTTTATGTCTAATATTGTAATTGATCGAGAAAGGCAAAAGGGGACAATACCATAGAGAACGCCACTTGGAGAGGCCGTTTTTTCCGCTGAAGAATTGTAAATTTTGTAATTTTATTCTTTTGCGTTTAGGAGGCCATAACCGTACATTCAGTTTTTTTTTTCTACGCTTATGTGTAGGATATATGTGAATTAAGACCCTTTCCCATATTTTATTATTAGCATAAAATTGTCTAGTATATTTTAATTGAGTTGGTTGAAATAACACGTTGCCAAAGTAACCTCTGTTACGTAGGTCAATTTGATTAAATTTACAAAAGATGTAGTGTGAAATTATTCATGCGAGTTGTTGTCGGCCCAAAGGAAGGCGCAACTTGGCCGAATAATAACATGCATGTGATGGTAAATGTGTGGTGATTATAAAGTTATTTATCCATGTGAGCAATTGCGGTGCCCAAAGGCAACCATTGTTTGACAAGACTTATCACCAATATTTGATCATTGCGTTGAGAGTACTGCTTGCAGTTAGTCTTTGCAATCCAAAGATTGGGGACTAATGGTGCGCTTAGTATCTTGTTTGGGTCTTTAAATTCACAATTAAAGTTATTTTTGCACATCTAATAATTATTTATAATTTGATGTGCTACTAATGTTGATTGTATGTTTATTTGTTCTTTTTTTAGTTGCTGTTGCTAGCTCTCCAAATTTTGTTACTCAAATTAACCAAATCCCTATGCTGAATGGGATGAATTTCAAGTCTTGGAAGGAATCCGTTGAAATCGTTCTCGGATGTATGGACTTAGACCAAGCACTGAGGGAGGAACGACCCATTCCCACTCCGGAGAACTCTTATGAGCTCAAAATTGAGAAATGGGATCGGTCCAACCGAATGTGCCTCATGATCATCAAGAAATCAATTCCGGAAGTTTTCCGGGGCTCAATTACTGAGAATGAGAATGCTAAAAAGTTCCTGGAATCAATAGAGAAATCATTTGAAAAAAGTGATAAGGCTGAGATAAGTAGCCATTTGGCCAAACTTACCTCTATGAAGTATAATGGTAAAGGGAACGTAAGGGAGTACATTATGGAGATGTCCAACCTTGCATCAAAACTCAAGGAACTAAAGATGCACATCCCTGATGATGTGATTGTGCATTTGGTTTTGATCTCTCTTCCTGCACAATTTGGACAATTTGTGGTGACAAATAACACTCAGAAGGACAAATGGTCCCTCAATGAGCTTATGTCTCACTGTGTGCAAGAGGAAGAGAGACTGCGGAGGGGAAGGACTGAAAGTGCTCATTTGGCTTCAAATTCTCAACACAAGAAGAGGAAGAAAAATAATGTTACTGCAGAAGGTTCTTCTAAGAAGAAGCAGCAGAAAAACCAAGATAAGGGCTCAGCTTGTTTTTTCTGCAAGAAGGCAGGACACATGAAGAAGGATTGTCCTAAATACGCCGCATGGCGTGTAAAGAAGGGTAAACCTCTCACTTTTGTTTGTTCTGAAGTTAATTTAGTTTCAGTACCTAAAGATACTTGGTGGGTAGATTCTGGTGCTACTACTCACATTAGTATGTCCATGTAGGGTTGCCTGTGGAGCCGACCGCCGAGTGATGCTGAAAGATTCATCTATGTGGGCGATGGCACTAAAGTTGCAGTTGAGGCTATAGGAACTTTTAGACTATTTTTAAAGACTGGTTATTATTTGGATTTGTTTGAGACATATGTTTGCCCGTCAATTAGACGGAATTTAATTTCAGTTTCGGTTTTGGACAAATCTGGTTATGACTGTTCATTTAAAGATGCCAAAGCTAGTCTCTCTTATGGTCCAAATATTATTGGTTACGGGTCTTTAATTGATAATCTTTATATGCTTGATGTTAAGCATTCCTATAACCAAATATTGCAAATAAGTTCACATGGTACGAAACGAAAATTAAATGAGAATTCCGCCACTTTATGGCATAAGCGCTTAGGTCACATCTCTAAACAGAGAATTCAGAGGCTTGTGTCGGAGGATATTCTTGGACCCTTAGATTTGTCTGACTTTCAAGTCTGCATAGAGTGTATTAAGGGCAAACAAACGAACAAAAGGAATTTAGGTGCCGAAAGAGCTAAAGACGTCTTAGAACTAATACATACAGATATTTGTGGTCCTTTCCCTACAAATTCTTGGAATGGGCAAAGGTACTTTATTACGTTCATAGACGATTACTCGAGATATGGTTACCTATATTTAATTCATGAGAAGTCTCAATCTCTAGACGTTTTCAAGTCTTTCAAAGCTGAAGTAGAACTTCAATTAGGAAAGAAAATTAAAGCTGTCAAATCGGACCGTGGTGGTGAATACTATGGTAGATATGACGGATCAGGTGAGCAACGTCCAGGGCCCTTTGCACTTTTCCTCAATGAGTGTGGAATCGTTCCGCAATACACAATGCCGGGTAAACCCAGCATGAATGGAGTTGCAGAACGACGAAATCGGACTCTTAAGGATATGGTGAGGAGTATGATTAGTCATTCTTCATTACCAGAGTCACTTTGGGGAGAAGCATTGAAAACTGCAGTTTATATCCTCAATAGAGTACCAAGCAAAGTAGTCGCTAAGACCCCTTATGAGCTATGGACTGGAAAAAAGCCCAGCATTAGGCACATACACATTTGGGGGTGTCCAGCTGAAGCCAAGCCTTACAGGCCGCATGAAGGTAAGTTGGACCCTAAGACAGTTAGTTGTTATTTTGTTGGGTACGCAGAATACTCTCGCGGGTATAAGTTTTACAACCCCACTACAAGAACATTTTTTGAAACGGGAAATGCAAGATTTCTTGAGGAAGTTGAGTTTGGAGGGGAAGGAAACATAAGGAGTGTTGCTTTTGATGAAGAAACTGTTACTGACAATAGTCAAGTATTAGTACCTGTCATTGTTCAAGCAACAGATCCAGAAATAAATGAAAATGTTATTCCTAACATTGCTCAAGAAGAAGACAACATTGAGTTTCCTCCTCAAGCACCACCAGAAGTTCAAACTCAACAACCTCAAGAGGTGCCAGTAAGAAGATCCACTAGAGAGAGGAGAAGTGCAATTTCGGATGATTATGTTGTATTTCTTCAAGAACATGAGGAAGGTATTGGCTTGACTGAGGAAGATCCAGTCAACTTTAGTCAAGCCATGAATAGTTCTAACTCTCTTAAGTGGATTGATGCCATGAAGGATGAGATGAAGTCAATGGCTGACAATGGCGTTTGGGATCTTGTCAAATTACCTGACGGTAAGAAACCCATTGGTTGTAAATGGATATTTAAAACCAAGAGGGATTCCAAGGGTAACATTGAAAGATATAAGGCTCGTCTTGTCGCCAAAGGCTTCACTCAAAAGGAAGGCATTGATTACAAAGAGACTTTCTCTCCAGTTTCTTCGAAAGACTCTCTCCGAATTATTATGGCACTAGTGGCTCATTTTGACTTAGAGCTGCATCAGATGGATGTGAAGATTGCGTTTCTAAACGGAAACATTGACGAAACAATTTATATGGTGCAACCAGAAAACTTTGTTTCAGGTGATCCCAAGTCTATGGTATGCAAACTTAAGAAATCCATTTATGGCCTTAAACAGGCTTCCCGTCAGTGGTATTACAAGTTTCATCAAGTTATTACCTCTTATGGTTTTCAGACTAATGCGGTTGATGATTGTGTATACCAAAAGTTCAGTGGGAGTAAATTTATCTTTTTGGTATTATATGTCGATGATATCCTATTAGCAAGTAATGATATAGGCTTATTGCACGAAACTAAGAGATTTCTCACGAAGAATTTCGAGATGAAAGATCTTGGGGACGCCTCCTTTGTCTTGGGTATCCAAATCCTTAGAGATCGCTCTCGGGGTATATTGGGATTGTCACAAAGGAGCTATATCGATACAGTTTTGGATAGATTCTTCATGAAAGATAGTAAACCGGGAGATACACCCGTGGCTAAAGGAGACAAGTTCAGTCTCAATCAGTGCCCCGCTACAGATCTTGAAAAGGTAGAGATGCAAAAGGTTCCTTATGCTTCGGCTATGGGAAGTCTTATGTACGCTCAAGTTTGTACTCGTCCTGACATAGCATTTATAGTGGGAGTTCTTGGTAGATATTTGAGTAATCCTGGTATGCAACATTGGACAGCGGTGAAGCGCGTGATGCGCTACTTGAAGAGAACAAGAAACTACATGCTTACGTATCGGAAGTCGGATAACTTAGAGGTCATAGGGTATTCTGACTCTGATTTTGCGGGATGCCCGGATAGCAGACGTTCCACATCTGGTTACATTTTTCTTTTGGCTGGAGCGGCCATTTCCTGGAAGTCTGCCAAGCTGACTTTAGTGGCTCCTTCAACCATGGCAGCAGAGTTTGTGGCCTGTTTTGAGGCATCAAATCATGCTTTGTGGCTGCGAAATTTTGTCTCAGGCCTAAGCATCATTGGAAGCATTAAGAGGCCATTGAAGATTTATTGTGACAATAGTGCAGCCGTCCTATACTCTAACAACAACATGAGTTCCACAAAGTCGAAATTCATCGACATTAAGTATCTTGTTGTGAAGGAAAGAGTTCAAGAGAAACAAATTTTGATAGAATATATAGGGACCAACTTTATGCTAGCAGACCCACTAACCAAAGGCTTGACACCTAAAGTTTACCACGAGCACATTGCTCATATGGGTATTGGTTTTGAGATTGCCTTAGATTAGTGGGAGTCTTTTTCTTGTTTTCCCTTATGTTCTAGAATTTTGGCATTGATACAGACTTTATGTTATTTTGACTTTCTGCAGAATTAAGTTGTTATTATTAAATGTGTTTGTATCATATTATATGCAAAACAAATTTTGCATTTTCAGCAACTTCAGTTTGATCTCACTAAAGACTTAAGTTGGACCAGTTGGAAATAGGCATGACATGAGATCACATTGCATGAAATTTCCACGCCACTCATCCATATTGATCTATGTCATCGAGTATGTTAATATGATGGTCATCGGGGTACAGTCACAAAAGACGTTAGTGACGACAGCCGCGGTGGTCTCATTGTTGATATATGAGGTGGACCAGATTGTATAGGGAAATCTAAAGATAAATAGCATTCGGATGCCGGCCTAAAGTATTATGATATAATTAGTATAATATATTGCCCAAGTGGGAGATTGTTGGAATATTTTATTCCAATATCATAAATAATGGGCATATATTCTTTATTAATTATATTAGCTATTTATCAATTAGGAGCTTTGATTGATATGTGATCAAAATAAGTAAAAGGCTATATTGGATTTCTAATTATATAATTAATTAATTAATTATTATTGATATGGGCCCAATATGAGTGGATGTCAGTGATAGCTCATTAGAGGGATAATGGGAACCCTAATAGGCTGTCACACTATAAGTAGGCTATGGTCCCCAATATACCGGACTAACTGCAACACACACGTTTACTCTCCTCTCCCCATCTGAAGAGAGTCTAAGGCATTAGGAGTCCCGGTTGAGGAAGAACCATAAAGCCGACGAGTAGCTGTTGCTCGTTTATCACTCACTCCTTCTTCTCAGGATCCGTTCTCCACTTCTTTGCTATGGATCCAGGTATTTATCTAATCCTTGATATATCAACATGTCGTACATCCTAAGGTCGTCAAGATCATGGTTTTGTTCTTGATTATATAGAAGCATGCTCCTATGTTTTTTGTCTTCCGCAATAGTGTATTCATGCTTATATTATTAATTCCAACAACTCATGTCGATTTTCTTCTTTTTAAGTGAGATTGTTAGAGAATCAGGGCTTATTGTTATAAGAGAAGAAGGAAAACTCATGAAGTTTGCAAGTCCTTGAAGAATCCGAGTTTGTATCTTTTATTAAGGTTTTTTTAATTCGTTTATATTGTATTTTAGCTATCATGGAAATGACTAGCTAAATTCTCTCGGTTGAGATTTGATGTAACTATACTTTCATTTATCTATCTACTTTGATTATTTGTCAGCTTTATATTCAGTTTAGTGATTTATTCTTACTCTTAATGTGTGAAATCTGATAGTTGAACTCCATAGATGAAAATGCAGAGAGAAGCTTGAAAGATGGAAGATGAATGAAAAAGGAAAATTATGATGCTTCATTGATTATGAAAAAATCGGTTACAAGCTAGTATATACAAATTGAATTGCTGTACAATTCTGTTGTAGAATCTAACAAACTAAAGATCTAAGAGAACTAACATCTAACTAACTAAAGAGCTCAAAGATGAAAGTAATACAAGAGGGTAAAGTACTTCAAAGCACAGCTGTCATTATGAGTGACGTGTCTGATGATGAGGAGATGACTAGGTAGTGTTGACTTTGACTTTAACATAATGCTAGTTGTAATTTGATCACTTATAGCTTGCTAATAAGAATTGACGTGTTATTGGAAAGTTAACTTTGAATCAATACTAGAATTTATCACCTATTATGCTAATTATTTAGGAATAGAGTTTATTTTCTTGTCACATATATCATCTAATCTTAATGTTGTTATTTACTAAAATATGTGAGGAATTTTTGTTTAAGTTACAAACCAGACGAATTGATAAGTAGTATACTTTTATAAAATCAATTAATATATGTAAAATCAAGTGGATTATACAAAATAAGTGAAGTTAGTAAAATCAAATCTCAACTCTTGTCCATTTGTTATATTTTACATTCTTTATTAGTGTTAAATGTTAAATACATTTTAAAACAATCTCTTTTCAAACAGTTTAACGAAATAAAGAATTTGTTCATCGACTAAAGAAATATCACTAAGTCTATGTGGATACGATACCTAATACAATAATATTTTACTACTATATTAGAATAAAAGTAACACCTTAAGTAAATGTGTTACCATCTTACCAAGATGTTAGATTTTGATTTACAAACTCGTGTTGTGCCATCATAAGCTAACGCTAAATAATCCTATATCTCTTTAGTTGTGGTATTCTTACCACATCTCTAATACTCCTTTTTAGATATTACGTAGATACAAATATATCTAACTGTTTGGTACCTTCCCTATGGATTAGGGTCCAGGGCCAGTAGTTGGTATCTTGAGTCTTGTGATTATCATTTCCTAGGTCGAGGTCATCTCGATGCTCCAGAAATCGGTGTTTTCCGAGGTTATTCTCTTCAGCATCATCTTCCCCTGTGGTTGGATTCGGCGGGTTGGGCTGTAGACACTCCAACGCCAAAGTCAGCAATCAGAAGTCAGTGAGAGGCACAAATGAGCAAAACGTACTTGATCTTGGAGGGTAGTGTCGTATTTATAGATGCGGAGTTGGGGGTCTTGCGGGTCTTGCCCGATCCAGCGTCGTTGGATCGGGGAGCTACGATCTGGGCCGTTGATACCTGTTCCGCGAGGCAGCTTCTTTGTTGGGCCGGATCCAGGAATAGATTGGGCCATTTCTTATGAGGATTCGGCCTCGTGGCCTAGTCCAGAACAGTTGCCTCCAAGTCGAGGTCGGTCACAGGAGTGAAGCCTCGGCTTGAGTTGCAGAAGGTGCTGTCATATTGAAGAGATCTCAGGGTCGGAGTCGGGTATGCCTTGGAGATTTCCCTCGAGGTCAGTGGATTTCTGGGTTTGACTCGGAGCTGCCTGAGATGCCAAATGTCATCTATCTTTTTTTTTGGTGAGCTCGTGTCATCTATCTTGTCAGGAAGATGTGACGTTTGACTGAAATGAAATGTCTTGTCTTAATGATTGCATAGATTTTAGTGCCTGATTGTTTATTGCCTCGGGATGGGTCGTGTCATTTCATCTACCGGGTTCAATGCCCTTATATAGGACTCTGAAGCCAATTGCCTGATATATATTCGTTTCTTGAGCTCTGAATTCTCCCGAGTCTAAAAATTCTTGGATGACCTTACTTTTTGGCCATCCTACATTGAGTTTCCGGCTTTTGATCTTGAGAACTCTGTGATGGTTCCCCTTTGCTGACCTTTCGACGTTGGGTCTCCGACGAAGACTTTTCAAGATTCCTCCACCGAATTCAAACTCAGGTTCTGAGGTTAGTTTTCCGTTTGTTTCCTTTACTTTTCCTGCTTTTGTCTTTTTGATTTCCTCCTTGCTTCTCGAATTGAAGGGTTTTTTCAACCGATACTCCGCTCCCCCGTTGGGGAGGAAGGCGGTCGGTTCGTCCCTATTTCTTCGGGGGCCAGGCTCTTTTTTAAGGATCGATTGTGACATGATCTCTCTCTCACGCAGGTACACTGGCGAAAACTAGGGACTCCGAGAGAACGCCCGTGGTTGCCCCCGGGAAGCCTCCACTAAGGAAATCTGTTGAGGGTCATCCCGTTAGAGCTGATTCTGACCAAATGTCGACTTCAGAGAGGTTGTCAGATAGGACCGAGACCAGTGGTTCTGCTTTGATACCCCTAGTAGAGTTTCCCCTAGAGTCGAGCCTTTGGGGCATGTTAAAGGTGAGGCAAGAGTGGAAGATGTCGGAGGGACCGATGTTGAGGACCCCTATGACTGGGTTGATAACGACATCCGCATCATTGGGTCTGTTTAGTCTGGCGCGTCGATTTGAGGGAATTCAGGAAGTATGAGAAGTTCATTGGTGGCGAGCGTTTTCGTAGCGTAAATCGCCAGCGTGTAGCAACAGTCTCGGAAATAAGCAACGGGATCGTAAAAAAATTTTAACAAAAATTAATTGAAAAACTCTGAAAAAAATAATGGGAAGATAATGCAGATAATATTAATACAAACAATTTAATTGAAAAACTCTGAATACCTAGAACACAAATGCTTTGATAATAAAAAAAGAAACCAAATCAAATACACATGCTTCTTCACATCTCAATGCACACGCCAACGAACTGCATACATTTACCAAACAACACTTCAATTAAGAAAAGTCTATTATTTTAGTTTGGCTCGAATTGAGCTCTTGCATCCATGTGCAATGTACACCTAGTTATCTTCTCTCTTGCCATTCTTATTGCTACAAAACAGAGATGAGAGTGAACATGTTGTGTTCCAAAACCATAAAAAAATCATACTAATAATGATGATGGATGTCTTCAGTCAATTCCCACCTGTTGGAAGATAATCATAGAAGCCTAGTTATCATGAGTTCAATAGCTCAAAATATAATTGAACTCAAATACTGAATGTCTGATTTGTTATAGTATCAAATTACCATTTATTCTCAACATCTAGCATCCAGGCAGACTCCTATATCACCACTAATATTGACAGCAAGGCAAACATAGTTTGAATTTGCTTTGGTTGCTATTGTGTATTTAGGCATGTAAGGAAACAAAGAATAAGCAAATATTTTTATTAAACAAATAAATAAAAAACATGAAGAAATAAGAAGAATGATCGACGATTCATATATATATATATATATATATATATATATATATAGGGTGTTGATCCTCTCCATTTGGAGAGGAAATGGACATCTCCATTCCTTAAATTATCTGTGTGACACGTGTCAAAATTTCAAACCAATGGCTGAGATTAAAAGTTGTAAAAAAATATTAAAAAAATGAGGAAAACGAAAGGTCCATCTTCTCCAACCCCCACCTAAAGCCTTTCCCAATGCCGCCCATTACCGTCGCTACCCCAAACACCACCACCGTACTACTGTGTCGTTGTCATTTGCCACTGCACTGCCCCGTCCCTGTGCATCGTAAGGAGTGGAGAAGATCCCAACTCATGTACTCCATTCATTCCCTATTGATTCCCAACTTCAACAATTTTTTTTAATTCAATCGACAACAATGTTTTTACTCCAGTGTTCGATGCTTGTTGTTAGAGTTAAGGTTAAGGTTAAAGTGTTCTACTCTGGATGGAAATCGAAGGAACAACTATATACACAATGAGCGACGGCAGTGGTGCTGCAACAACGAACTAGTGAAAACAAATCGTTGACGTCGAACTCGCGGATGGCTGATGCCGGAAGCAACGGAGGCTCAGGTCTTTGCCGCGGTGCAGATGGGCGACAGTAGGAGAGGGCAAGGTGAGAGCAGCGCTGCACTGTGAGAGGTTTGGGGAAGATGAAGTTCTGAGTAATTAATTTTGGCTTTTTTGAATTTTTAATTTTTTAATATCAGCCGTTGGATCTGAATAATACCACGTGTCGCGTTGTTATAGAATAAAATGGACATGTCCATTTCCTCTCCATTTGGAGAGGATCTAAACCAATGCAACTAACATACCCATATTTAATGCTATTTTTCCACAACTACCCTTAAATTAGCTCATTAATGTTTTGAGAAGATGACTATTAATTAGGAATAGTTTAGTAAATTTATTTGTTTTTCCCTGAATTCAAGAAAATTAAATGTACAAAACTGCTATCCCTAATTTATTTGTTTTTCCATGAATTAATTAGGGATAGTTATTTTTGCTTATAATTAGGTCCGGAGGGAGTAATAAGTAGACTAATCATGAATTATATTTAGTATATTTGGCCTATGTATATATGTTCTAGATTGGGTCATGAGACTCACTAAGCGAACTTGACCTAGATCGGCTCAATAGCTAGGATCCATATCCAAGACCTTGACTTCAGACTAGGCCACGAGGCCAATCAACAAATTGGACATAGATCAGACCAATTGCTTGGATCCATATCCAAGGCCCTCTTTATCAAGCCTTGATGACTCAGATTCACCCAATCGATCTATGCCTATTTGAACATGTAAATTTTTTCGACCGCTTAAGTACCCCAAAACACATTGTTTTGCATTGCACTTTACGTAATTTATTACAAAATTATCATTCCCTTTCAACAAACCAGTTACTGAGGAACAAACTTTGCGTATATGAACAACTAAATTTCTTTTCAGACTCTAAAGTAGCTCAGAAAACACAGGCAAACATCACAATTTACATAATTTATCACAAAATTAATTTTTATTTATCACCAAGCCAACTATCAAGAATAAACTTCACGTAGCTATGGATCCTATTTTTTCCTAAATTTTAATGCACTCATAAATATGATAGTAAAAAAAGATAAAGTAAAAAAAATATTAAGGGAGAAGGTGAGGAGGGGGATATTTTAAAATAAAAAAAATGATAAAAAAAATAAGAGGGGAAGGGGGTTGGGGAATCTTGGCGCCAAATTGGAGCCGAAGACTCCTCAAGATTTTAGTCTTAAGATTAAAATAGAAAGCTGAGATATTAATATATTATTGGTGAAAAAAAGAGAAGGCTCTAGAAAATTTCCAGCTCACCAATCTTTTCAATTTTTAATAAACCGTATATATAATTAGGATGATTTCTAGCCTAATTACTATTTCAATGGCTAGTATATCTCTAGAACAACTTTTAGCTGAAGCTATTTAGTAGCAATTGAAATTGTCAATGTGCACCTTTTTTTTTTGCTAAGAATTGAATTAGCAATTGATAATTTTGATTTGCACAAATAACTGATTCTGCTATTATACGTGGTTCAGCACGTGCTTGGCACATGGATACACTTAAGTGTATAATGCAGACATGCATCATATTGCATAACATGATCGCTGAAGATGAACGACATGCCTATAGTGGCGAGTTTGATTACTCTTATGATCATGATGCCAATGACATCTCAACAGTTGAAACATCTAATGGTGCTCATGCCGATCTTGCAACATACCTACGAAGAGGGGCGAATCTTCATGAAAAACGGACTCATCACCAACTCCAGGCAGACTTGGTGAAACATATTTGGGAACGTTTTGGACATCTGCCCAATAAAGTCTGAATTATATTTTAGTTTTATTATTGCGCTTTTTCATCATTTTAGTTATTTAGTATTATGATTCCCATCGATTTAAGTTAAATAAAATATATTTTGCATCAATTTCAATAACTTTATATTATTATTATTATTTTTGACAAGAATTATTATTATTATTATTATTATTATTATTATTATATGTTGTTAACTTTTTTTTAAGTAATATACGTTGTTAACCAGAAGCCCAATATAGGATTGGAGCAATTGTGTAACACATGGAAATATGACATACCTTTTTGTCGACAAAAAAAAAACTTTTTTCCATATTAAAATTTAGTCAAAAGAAAAATAAAAAAATTATTTAAATAAGAGTAGTGGTAGGTCCCATTTTTAGTACTTTTGAAAATCATGGTTAGAGTAAAAAGTAAGTGGATTGCTTTAAAATGAATTGGAAGTGGTTGGACCCACTTAAGCAACTCACTTCCGACTCACGGATGTAGTTGCTCTTAGTTGCAAATTCTAGCTGTGTGTGTAATGTTTT
This sequence comes from Astragalus glycyphyllos, assembly GCA_963573325.1. Taxonomy (NCBI): domain Eukaryota; kingdom Viridiplantae; phylum Streptophyta; class Magnoliopsida; order Fabales; family Fabaceae; genus Astragalus; species Astragalus glycyphyllos. The sequence goes on along the minus strand of OY754312.1, from coordinate 47,568,767 downwards.
TGGTGATACATTTATTTTGCTTTGTTACTCATGCTCTTATCTTTTAAGAGTCCACTTATCCTTTTAAATTTCTGATATCATGCCATGCTCTATATTTAATGAGGAAATGTATCAATAATACTTAATTGAATGCTATGAAGCACTAACTCTTCAAGCGAGGAGCTTGTTGGTACAATCCTTTGATATCTATGTACATACATTTTTGAACATATGTTTTTTCAGGAGAAAAAATGGTTTAAGGTGACAAGGTCTTTAAAGTTGCAATTTTACAGGCTCATACTTTGTACAACCCCCAGCTACTCAGTAGATACAACAAACCCTCAAATATTTCAAAAATACTCTCACGTGAAACGCCCTCCCAAACACCCAATGTTGCATTTTTTACGTATACGGTACGAAAGTACCGAACTGGTTCGGTACTTAATACCAAACTAGTTCGGATATTAAGCACCAAACTGTGCAATTGGAAACACTACAAGAAAATGGACCATGTGTAAATCTCAATTGTATTTCTGGGTACATCTCAAGTTGGAACCAGATAAATGACGCGTTAAAATACAAGTTCAAATTGGCACCAAATTGGAACCATTTCTGGGTACGCATTGATATGGGAGAAAAGTCTTTCATCTCAAATTGGAACCATGTGTAATTTCAAAATGATGTTTCAGAATTGTGAGAAAGAGTGGATCATGTGGATAATGGTGGTGGTGAAAATCAGATTATTGTTAGGAATAAGCAAGGAAGAAGAAAACGAAGGGGAAATGAATTGGATTTGCAGACAAGGAAGAAGAAGACGAAGGAATAGGGAAGAGGGAATATAGGAGGAAATAAAATGAAGTGGATCTGAAGACATGGGTCTGTAAATACATAAGACTCTGATGGTCGTGGTCCAAACCGGTTCGGATGGCCGTGGTCTGAACCTGCGTAATCCCAAAAAAAATACAACGCGTGCGTTTCATTAATGACATTTTGGTCTTTTCACAAGATTTGGGGGGTGTCCGGTGAGTAGCTCGGGGGTTGTACTAAGTATGACCCATTTTACAACTCGTTTCTTGTTAGGACCCAATATGAGAAAATGGGCTCAAACAAGGAATTAACTAAGGGTCATACTTCGTACAACTCCCTAGCTACTCGGTGGACACCCCAACTCCCCAATATTTGCAAAATGCCCCTCCTCAATTTATAACTCTCCTCTCACACTTTCTTTCCTTTCCTCACCTCTCACACACCCCATTTCACCCTAAAACCCATTTTCTTCAAATTTTCCAATCCTCCATATCAATCTCTCTCTCCCTCTCTTCCTCTCCTTCATTTCACTTCGCATTTTATCTCCCTTCGTGGTTGCATCCATTTCCGTGCTCAAGAAAGGTATGAATTTCTTCTCCAATTTGTCCATTCGGTTTTTTTTCCTGAAATTTACACGGTTCGGACGTAAAGTCCCGAACCGTCTATACTCGCAAGTTTGAGCCTGAACTAGTTCGAACTTACAGTTCCGAACCGGTTCGGATAGCTGTGGTCCGAACCTGACCCTGCCCTGCGCATTGTGATTTTTGCAGTTATGGAATTCGTTGCGGTTATCAAACAAACTGATAGACACATCAACATTCCGCAGAATATTTTTCAGCAGATAGGCAACACATTGCCTCACAGTGTTTACCTACATCTGGAAATTGGCAATATTTTTCCTCCTGTTGGCAACAGGCGTACCCGCAATATCGCAACTAATACACAGGCTATCTGCACTACATATGGGGGTGTGGCCAATGTTGAAATATCAGTTACATATGCTCAGAATGGCCGTTTCAATCTGGTCATAATATTGGACGAAGAAGAAGACACTGCTTCTAACTTAACTGATTCGGATTTCCAGGCATTCCTTGCCATTATGTCTCTAGTGATGATGGGAGTGATGATGAACCAACAGAAGTCTCTGTCAGTGGACTGTCATTTGGTGAAGATGTCAGTTGCCAATTATGTCTCTGGTAAAGATGGGAGTGATGATGAAACAACAAAAGTCTTTGTCAATGGACTGTCATTTGGTAAAGATGACAATCGATTTCGCGTTGTTTTATTTTAAATTAGAAACTGTTATATCTTTTGAATAATTTTGCAAACTGGTATATCCTTGTTCGAATAATTTAACTGTTATATTATAACTTTGTTTGAATAAAGATCTAGCAATAATTTAACTGTTATATTATAACATTGTTTGGAACATAACGAAACAAGTACAACAAATGAACGACAACAAAAACAATAAAAAGAAACAACTACGAAACTAGCAATTATTTTGGAAGTCTCTGCTCCAGAAGATAAATGATATCTTCTTGAGTTCTCTGAGTAGCAAGGAGTTGTACGAAGTACGGGCATTAACTAATCACTTGCCCAAGTCCATTATGTTGGGTGTGTCCAATTCTGTTATAAGGCAGCTTAGAGAGAGAGAGAGAGAGAGAGAGAGAGAGTGGGGGATTCATTCATCATATTTTTAGTCATAACCGTATAGGTTGGGCAGAGTGAGTATTATCTCTTCTCTGAGGAGCTCTTAGCTCTGGGATTATAGGGATTTCGTCTCTGTAATAGCTCATATTTTCCAGTAATAATACATTTCCGTCAATCTTGATTTCGGGTTCCTATCATTTTTTGCTTTAATCATGTGTTGGACATTGTTGGATATTGTAATACCCAATCTTTTAATAGCTAATTGCAGACTAGACATTTAAACATTTGTAGCTTCCAGAAACATGGTAATAAAAGTATTCCCACTACACTTGTTTAGGATCAAAACAACTTGTCTTATCATTACAACACAATTTAAAGCCTAAGAAAGATGTGACTAAGTCTTAATGACTTTCTTTACGTTCCTTTCATCACTTGCTTATCTGAAAACGAAGAGAAACAAGGTGAGACAAAATCTCAGTGATAATAGCATCTAGCTATCACAATCAAATTTAGAGAGTGTAAAAGTGATTTTGTATTCTATTTGATGATTCAAACTAAACATGAGATAATAAATCGATAATAATCCTAATTATGACTATAATCAACATGTTTAACCCACACACTAGGTTGGAATAGCAAAAAGCTTAGACTCTAGACCTTTGTTGGGGAATGCCCCATTACATGTTGATTATATATGTTCCAACCTCTGGTCTATTTTGAAATATGTAATCTCAAACAGTCACTTTGTTCCAATCCATACAGGTTGCCAAGACTATTAAAGTTGTTATGACTTCAAGGTTAGCATCAATTGTTATATCGCTGGATATGAAAAGCATCCAAGATGGACATATGCATATAGATGCTAATATTGTAAAAGAATCGATTTTACGAACTAAAAAACTAAAATTGAAGCCAGAGGTAGAGTTTCTCTTGTAATTAATTATGATTATGATTATGATTTTCTATTCCTTTTACTTGTTTAATATCCAATGTTTATGTTATGCAGCACATAAAGATTTTAGATATGAAAAGCCTTGAAGTTGTGCCTCAAGTTGCTGACAGAAGTAAAATCCATTTTCAACTTAATCATCTCAAATATTTGATGCCATCATTTGTGGTAAAGGTAATTTTTGTTTTACCTTTTTGATGGTTTTACCTGATGAAGAGAAAAAAAACATTTGTTATTTGCTTTATGTAGGGAATTGAAACTGCTGAACGAGTTGTCATAAAAAATGAACAGGATAAGTTCATCCAGTTTTACATTATGTACTTTTAAATTTCACTATCATGTATATATGTTTCCTCCAATTCACTGTACATAGAGATGACAAAATGAGTGGATGCAGCCAAATCTTATGTGTTCATTTTTTTCTCTCAGGACGGGCCTTCAACATGTTATGGGTGTTGTTGAAGGGGTTGATGGGCTTAAAACATAGTAATCATGTTATTGAAGTGAGGGAGGTTTTGGGAATTGAAGCCGCGAGAACACGTATTATTGAAGAGATAAAAGTTCACAATGGGGAGTCACGGAATGAGTATAGACATTTGTCATATTATGCTTCTAGCAGATGTGATGACCATCAGGGTGAGTTAGTTCTTAAATCACTAAGCACTTAAGTGATTTATGTGTCTAGATTTTCGACTACTCACTTATATAAGTGATTTATCAAACTAACTGGGGTCAAGTCCTCGGAATGACAAGATTTGGAATTCCAAAGATGGGCAAAAGTGTATTGATGCTTGCATCATTTGAGAAGACACAAGATCATCTTTTTGATGCATCCATACATGGGAGGGATGACCCCATTGAAGGAGTGAGTGAATGCATAATCATGGGTATACCAATTCAGATATGCACCGGAATGATCAAGGTCAAACAAAGGTGAGGATTGGTTGATGTTGTAAAAAAATGTAGTACAATGCCAGTGTATATAAAAATCCATATATCATTACTCTTGTAACATATGCTTCACGTTTCTTTATTTTTCTGAATATTTGATCATTTCTTGTTGTGATCATAGTTTGGTTGTTTTACTCAAGAAACGTAAACAAGCATGGGAAGACGAATATCAACTTCAGATAAATCCATGGCATTTGTGTCTGATTATGTGCCGGTCAGTGGTTCATCACTTGGAGGTTTCAACATTACCTGAATGATACTCAAATGATCACCCCTGGAATGTTCCGGTGCCGAAATTGTCCAAGTATCAGGCCAGTGAGTGGCATCAGCCATCCATGTAGCTTTAGAAATTCTCAAAACCCCAATTGGTTCATCATCTCCAATCTCTCTCCACAACTTCTTTGCTTGGGTCTTCTCTCTAGCGATATAAGCATCGGAACGTTTCCGGATTGAATCAGGAAGACCATTAATCCGAACCTCGAACTCATCATACTCTTGTTTTACCCGTCTGCAGTCTCTTACAAAGTCAGAGCGAACTTTGTTCTTATTGGGATCTCTCTTCAAACTAAAATAAGACTTGGAATCCTTGGTTCAATGTCATGCTTTTGACAAAAAGGAACCCGCAAAAAGGCAAAACTTCATGCCTCATGGCCTCAAAAGTCAAGAGCGAACAGTATTTGCGGTAACCAGTGGTGTTCATTTTCTTGTTCCACAGTTGAGACAAACATCTATTCCTGAAAGGTCTGACTTGCCTGATCCTAATGTATTTCGTTAAAAGCCATGGAGGGCTTTGACTCGGAAATTGAGTATTTTTGCTTTAATTCTCAGTCCTTAAAAGATCATAATATTAGCCCAGGTGGTGTTTCTTATTTTCTTTCTAAAGTGGAGGGTTGAAAATCCCAATGACGCATTCTAGTTCTGGGGAATGTATGTGGTTTGTAAAATCTAGTTTGCCATCTCCTGGATTCTTGACTAGCGTCCAAAACTCTTTCCCATAAATTGTGTTTCTAATCTCGTTGTGTTGAAAGAAAAGTTTGAAACTCCTAGTACCACCATTGTTTTGAATTCTTTGAATGATGAGAGCATCAATAAATTGAGGACAAAAGAGGTATTCTTTTAAGTTTAGGGACTCGAACCAAATATTTACAAATTTTGGGGACTAGGAGTTTCAAACTATTCTTTCAAAACATCAAGATCAGAAACGCGATTTATGGGAAAGAGCTTTGGAAGCTGGTCAAGAATCAAGGAGATGGCAAACCAAATTTTACCACAGACATTCCCTACAACCAGAGTGCATCGTCATTGGGATTTTCAACCATCCAATTTAGGAAGAAAATAAGAAACATCAGCCGAGCTAATATTATGATCCTATAAGGACTGAGAATTGCAGCAGAGATACTCAATTCCCGAGACAAAGCCTTTCGCGGCTTTTTACGAAATACATTAGGATCGCCAATCCTGCTGGCAAGTCTGACCTTTTAGGAATAGATATGTTTGTCTCAACTGTGGATCCAACAAAAGAACCATCACTTGTTACTACAAATACTATTCTATATATTTTAGCTGATGATTATCCTGTTGAGAAACTTTCGTGATATGTCTCTGACGACGATTATTCGCTCCAGACTTTCCAGACCATGGCGGAGGCCACAAGTTTTGCCTACTCGTGGGTTCCTTTTTCGAAAGCATGACATTGAACCGAGGAACCCGAAGTTTTATTTTAGTCTAGAAAGAGATCGCTACACGAACAAAGTTCGCTTTGACTATGTAAGAGACCGCAGACGGGTAAAATGGGAGTATGATGAATTCAAAGTTCGAATTAATGGCCTTCATGATTAAATCCGGAGACGCACCGATACCATCATAGAATGTGGTTTAGGTCTAACTCAACCCACAAAACCGGATTATAAGGTGAGGGATGTTTCTCACTCATTCTTTTTCAGGCCAGACAACATTCGATGTGAGACTCTTAACACACCTCCCTCATGTCGCAACTAGAGTGTGACCGAGTGGAATAGGGGATGCCAAGTGGATCTTTGATTGTCTTTGACACCGTCTAGAGCTCGCATATTGCCATCGAACATAAAAGATTCCCTCCCCACCACGGTCCATCATGAAGCACATTCCTTCCATCAATGCCTGGGAGTTGTATATGTAATGGTCACAGTCAAGATTGAGTATGAAAGGACTGTTGGACTTGATAGCTGAGGCTCGAACAAGGGCATTCATAGCCCAAGACTTCTTGTTGTGATCATAACTCGGTTGTTTTACTTAAGAAACGTAAACAAGCGTGGAAAGACGAATATCAACTTCGGATAAATCCATGGAATTTGAGTCTGATTTTGTGCCTATCAGTGGTTCATCACTTAGAGGCTTCAACATTACCTGAATGATACTCAAATGATCACCCCTGGAATGTTCCCGGTGCCGAAGTTGTCCAAGTACCAGGTCAGTGAGTGCCATCAGCCATCCATGTAGCTTTAGGAATTTTCAAAACCCCCATTGGTTCATCATCTCCATTCTCTCTCAACAGCTTCATTGCTTGGGTCTCTTCTCTAGCGTTATAAGCATCAAAACGTCTCCAAATTGAATCAAGAAGGCCATTAATCCAAACCTTGAACTCATCATACTCCTATTTTACCCGCCTGAGCCTATTACAAAATCAGCGAACTTTGTTCTTGTAAGAATATCTCTTGAAACTAAAATAAGACCCTGGGATCCTTAGTTCAATGTCATGCTTTTGACAAAAAGGAACGCAAAACATATTGCCTCTGCCATCGCTTGGAAAGTCAGGAGCGAGCAACCGACGTTAGAGACATAACATAAAAGTTTCTCAACAGCTAGAATAGAAAGAATAGTATTTGCAGTAACGAGTGGTGGTTCTTTTTCTTGTTCCCCAGTTGAGACAAACATATCTATTCCTGGAATGTTAGACCTGCCAGCAGGATTGGTGGGACTAGGAGTTTCAAACTTTTCTTTCAAAACATCGAGATCAGAAACGCGATTTATGGGAAAGAGCTTTGAAAGCCGGTCAAGAATCAAGGAGAATGCAAACCAAATCTTACAAACCACATGGATTCCCCAAAACCAAAGTTCATCATCATTGGGATTTTCAACCCTCCACTTTAGGAATAAAATAAGAAACACTAGCCGGGCTAATATTATGATCCTATAAAGACTAAGAATTGCAGCAGAAATACTCAATTTTCTAAGTCAAAGCCCTCCACGGCTTTTCACGAAATACATTAGGATCACCAATTCTGCTGGAAATTCTGACCTTCTAGGAATAGATATGTTTGTCTCAAATGCAGATCCTAAAGAAGAACCACCACTCGTTACTGCAAAACTATTCCTTATATTCTAGCTGTTGATTGTTGAGAAACTTTCATGTTATGTCTCTGACGACGGTTGTTCGCTCCTGACTTTCGAGGCCATGGCGGAGGCAGCCAGCGGGAGTATGATGAGTTCAAGGTTTAGATAAATGGCCTTTGTGATTTAATCTGGAGATGCTCTGATACCATATTAGAATGTGGTTTAGGCCTAACTCCCCACAAAACCGGTTTGTAAGTTGAGGGATGCCTCCCACTTATATATTCTTTTTCAGCCCAGATCACACCAGATGTGGGATTCTTAACACACCTCTCTCATGACTAGGATTAGGCAACTAGAGCGTGACCCGAGTGGCCCGATAGGGGGTGCCCAGTGGATATTTGATCGTCTTTAATATCGTCCAGAGCTCGCATATTACAATCGAAGAAGACAGTGTTATGATTAGCATAGCGATCAGATGGGTCAATTCCTTCAAACATTTGAGGAAATTGAACATAGAAGATTCTCTCCATACCACGGTCCATCATGAAGCACATTCCTTCCTTCAGTGCCTGGAAGTTGTATATGTAATGAACACAATCAAGATTGAGTATGGAAGGCAAATATCAACTTCAGATAAATTCATGGTATTTGAGTATGATTATGTGCCTATCAGTGGTTCATCACTTGGAGGCTTCAACATTACCTGAATGGTACTCGAATGATCACCCCTGAATGTTCCGATGCCGAAGTTGTCCATGTACAAGAACATTATTGCTTGGCTCATCGTCTCCATTCTCTCTCCACAACTTCATTGCTTGGCTCTCCTCTCTAGCGTTATAAGCATCAGAACGTCTTCGGATTGAATCAGGAAGGCAATTAATCCATGGAATCAGGAAGGCCATTAAGCATCAGAACGTCTCCGGATTGAATCAGGAAGGCCATTAATCCATGGATTTATCAGAAGTTGATATTCTCCTTCCCATGCTTGTTTACGTTTCCCGAGTAAAACAACCAAGCTATGATCACAACAAGAAGGTTTGGGCTATGAATGCCCTTGTTCGAGCCTCAGCTAATAAGTCCAACAGCCCTTTCATACTCAATCTTGACTGTGACCATTACATATACAACTCCCAGGCATTGAGGGAAGGAATGTGCTTCATGATGGACCATGGTGGGGAGATAATCTTCTATGTTCAATTTCCTCAAAGGTTTGAAGGAATAGACCCTTCTGGTCGCTATACTAATCATAACACTGTCTTCTTCGATGGCAATATGCGAGCTCCAGACAGTATCAAAGCCAATCCAATATCCATTGGGCCACCCGCTATCGGACCACTTGGGTCACGCTTCTGTTGTCTAGTCCTGGGCGTGAGGGGTGTAAGAGTCCCACATCGCATGTGATCTTACCCGAAAAAGAATATATAACTGGGAGACATCTCTCACCTTACAATCCGATTTTGTGGGTTGAGTTAGGCCTAAACCACATTCTAAGATGGTATTAGAGCGTCTCCTGGTTCAGGAAGACCATTAATCTGAACCATCGTACTCCTGTTTACCCGCCCACGATCTCTTAAAAAGTCAAAGTGAACATTGTTTCTGTAGAGATCTCTCTTGAAACTAAAATAAGACTTCGGGTTCCTCGGTTCAATGTCATGCTTTCGAAAAAGGAACCCACAAATAGGCAAAACTTGATGCCTCCGCCATGGCCTCAAAAGTCAGGAGCGAACAATCCTCGTCAGAGGCATAACATGAAAGTTTCTCAAGAGGATAATCAACCGCCAGAATATAAAGAATAGTATTTGTAGTAACAAGTGGTGCCTCTTTTTCTGTATACACAGTTGAGACAAACATATCTATTACTAAAAGGTCAGACTTGCCCCTAATGTATTTCGTCAAAAGTCGTGGAAGGCTTTGACTCCGAAATTGAGTATTTCTGCTGCAATTCTCAGTCCTTATAGGATAATAATATTAGCCCAACTGGGTTTTTTTACTTCCTAAAGTGGAGGGTTGAAAATCCCAATGATGATGCACTCTGGTTGTAGGGAGTTGTGGGGAATATATGTGGTTTGTACAATCTGGTTTGCCATCTCCTTGATTCTTGACTAGATTCCAAAGCTCTTTCCCATAAATCGCGTTTCTGATCCCGGTGTTTTGAAAGAAAAGTTTGAAACTCCTAGTCACACCATTGTTTTGAACTCTTTGAATGAAGAGAGCATCAAAAAATTGACGACAAAAGAGGTATTCTTTTAAGTTTAGGGACTCGAACCAAATATCCGCCAATTTTGGGGGGGCAGGAAACATGATTAGCTCATAAAAACTTATTAGTTATATCGACCTAGGCTATATTATAGTGTTAAAAGTGTAACTACACCCTAACACGGAAACTGTTTTCATTGAATTTGTAAATGATTCTTAGCTTTTGGTTAAAACGGAATGCTCTATTTATAGAGTTGTGAGCTAAGACGGGAAACTCTTAGCTAGTTAGCTACGGTGGAGAAGGATTCTCTACGGGAGACTACACAACATAACCGTAGACTACATAGTAGATATACTCTAATATATAGATCTAGTTGAAGTATTTTAATTTCTTCAGAATTATTAAATCCTTGCTAGTGTTTTTTATAGGCAAATGTTAGTGGTTGGTAATTAGTTAGGGGGTGGGGGAAAATGCTAGTTTCCATGATTTGAACTCTGCTAATGATAGGATATTAAATAAATGTAATGTAGGGAGGGAAAGTAAATAAATGAAATGTAGGGGATTATAGCTTAGGGAGGGAATTCGTTGGAACCAATTTGCTTATGTGGCAAAGTGGAGGGAAAGTGAGTGAGTTAGTGGAGGTTATAAATAGGAGTTGGGGGAATTAGAATCCATTAAGTAAGAATTTGGGAAATTATTCCTTTAAGAGAGATTAGGCCTCTATAGTGCCTTTTGGGAGACCCCGAGGCTTCTCAAAGTGCCTAATTTATCGGTTACTTTTGTAATTTCAGTTTTATCACCATGATACAATTTGATTGTTCTATTGAGATGAGAAATTCCGATTCCTATCAGCTAGTTAACAATCTCTGAAGGAAAAATTTAGCAATCTTTTTACTTTTTAGATATTCCTTTCATTTATTTCTGAAGACTGCCACAACATAGAGCACACAATATGTTTTGCATGAGCAAATTGGACAACTAAGACTTGCTAGAGACACAACTACATAACAACGAGCAAATCAAAGCAACAAAAGATTAAACAATGGAGACAAGTTTACAAAATAAGAAAATTGGATGAAACAATAAGACAACACCATAAATACCTCTAGTTGTCTACGAGTGGTCCCAGATGTACTACGAATGAAGTTCTTCAGATCATTAAAATCATCTTCAGTAAAAGCATCTTCTGAAGCACCCTTTTCCACTGACTGAGACAGACCAACTTCTAAAATCTTCTTATGAACTACTTTACTCACATCTGAGGAAGGTAAGACTGCATCATCTCCATTATTAGGACATATGGCCAGCATTTCCTAGAGAGAGAGAGAACAAGAAAACCAACGTTTCAGAAAGTTGAAAGAGTCGAGATGACACTCAATTAAACAACAAATGAAGCTTTTAAACCTTGCTTCTGAGGTATAATCGTTCAAAATTTAATGGTTTTCCATTCTTACCTTCCATGCCTACCATGCCATCATCTCCATAACAAACTTGAACAATGCCACCACCAAGTATTTCTCACAGTGCAATCATAGTGTAAAAACAAGCCCTCCAAAGCTTCATTAATCTACGAAACATATATCCAGTCTCTGCAGTTTTGACCTGTAAAACCATAAGCAAGAAGGAAACTATACAATATTAATTTCAAAAGAAAAAAATTATACAATATTAACTAAAATAACCAACATTCTAAAATGAATGCTCCATGTTTTACCACTAACAGTCACTCTTCCATCCATAATATTTAACTTTACCAAATCATTTGTGTTTTAATTCTTAGGGTAAAACAACTTGTTTATTTCGACATGAATCGGGGTAATTCTTGGGGTAAAACAGCTTGTTTATTTCGGTAGGAACAGTGCTCCTTTTATAGGAGAATTACAAATAAAGTCAGGTTCTTAATATTACCATAGCACTTATCCATGAGTCCGTGGTAAAATCTCTCCTTAGATGTTACCAATTACCATAGCACTTATCCAATACATATAACTTTTAACAGCTTATACCTAGCATATTAAAAATATGAACCTTACCGCTGTATCAACAAGCCCTTCTCTCCCTCCCATTGTGTGGAAGAAAAACTCAGTAGCTGACAATCCAATGAAAAAAGGAATTAGCAACAAAACCTTTAGCCTGCATAAAGAATAACATAAAAGTTTAAAATGCAGATAACAAGTGAAATGTAATGCGTAACAAATTAGCCACAAACAATTTACATCTGCACAGACACAGACAATAGGAGAGACAGTGTTGCTGCAACATGCAATAAGGATTCAATGGCCAGATCACTTCAAAATTAAATTTATTTTGGTGTCCGTTATGCACAAATAGAAGTGTGATCTAACAAAGGTAATTTACTAAATGTTGTTAATATATACTTGAACTCAAAATATTATGAACAAAAAAATGTTTCAAATCATTCTAATTCCTAAGGTATTCCAAAATATTTCAAAAATGTTTCGGAAGCAGTGTAATTTTCCAAGGAGCATTTTATCGTTGTCTTGTGAACTCTAAGTAGCATTCTCCTACTTCAAGTATGAGCCGTTTCTATTTCACCCCAATTTGAACTATCTTTGGTGAGTTGTAGCTTCAATTAAATCAACAACAATAATACCATATAAATAAGTAACACTATCTCTTAACAAATAAATCAACAACAGTACCACTTAAAATTCAATCTTTATCAAGAGTAATAGTGCATTCAAGGATCATGTGAATTCGAGACTTCTTGAGAAAGTTTTACATCTTCCCAACTATGATGCAATGATACTTAGTTTTGTGGTCGTATCCGTATCCGATATTTCCCGATATGTCATGACTCTCATGAGTATATGTCAAAGTGGTATTAAAATGTTTTTTATATTTTAAAAAAATAAAAAGTCCCTATACGTCATAAGGACAACTTCTGAACTTCAATACGCCTTTATAAGCACAAGAACAAAGGTAACATGAGTCATACAAACAAAAGAGAGAAAACAACTATCCCTAGTATTTGTTTTACGCTTACTAGTTTTTACACGTCTCTCTATTTTATTGTGCTAGCCTATGTTTCTCTGGGTGTAATTTCTATTATTTTGTGAATAACTTATCTTTTTATCAACGAACACATCGCGGTATCGAATTCGTATCGTATCCGATATCCGATACTCGTATCGTAGTCATAAATCATAGCTTCCCAAGTATTACTTTCATCATCATCTTCATTTAACATTTAACAAAAATAAATGGATATATATCAAAAGCAAACAGAAAGCATTTTATTATAAGCAAATAACAACACCAGAAGAATTAAACTTCATAGGAATGAGAAAGGAAAGCACATCTTTTATGTGAATGGATTCCCACGGCTTCGCCGAAACTGTTGTTTTGCTGCGTTTCCAACTAAACAGAAAAAGGAAAATTAGGGAAACATTGTAAAACAACTCTGAAAAACAGTTTGAAAACATACTCTGTAGCAGTGCTCAGAGGGGTGCCTGCGTGACCTTGCCGTGTGATGGTGCTACTGAGCGACGGTGGAAAAAAGGTCTGGTGCGGTGCTCGTGTGAAGAGACTGAGTGCCTGAATGCATGTGACTGCGCTATTGATTCGTGACGAGGGAGAGTCTCTGAGGGTTTGTATTTGTTAGGGATTGTTGATTGTTGAATGGGCTGGGTCGAGTTGAGAAAAACTTTTTTTTTTGGTACCCCACTCATCCCATCTACCCCCACATAAATTTTTTTGACAAAAATGCCACTATTAAAATTGACCATGATCGATCCAAAACGTATATACAATAATTTAGTTAAGTACGACATGGATAAAAAAAATAGGTCGTATATACGTGCTGATGAGGTATTTACGATTTGTTGAAATACAAATCGTATATACCTAGTTGTGGGGGTATATACGACTTGTTATTTATCAAATCGTATATACCTAGTGTGGGGGTACATACGACTTGTTATTATGCAAGTCGTATATACCCTCACACCTAGGTATATACGATGTGTATTAAAAAAAATTTACTTTTTTTCATAATAGTATTTGTATTAATTTTAACGGTTAAGATGTGACTTCGAACGATGATTGACGGTGTAGATATGGACAAATAATAATAGTTACAAAAAAGTGGTAAAAATAATATATACAAGAAATATACAAACACGTGTCAATGTAGGCCGGCTAGATCGTCGGAATCATCAGATAAGTCTACACATGTGGGCGCATCAGTCGGAATCACCGGAGGAGCTGTAGCCTGCCATAGGGCAAAACGACCGGTATACGGATCCAACCATGAAGTAGAATCCTCTGATCGATTATGCGACCACATTGGAAAAATGGGGTGCAACGGACAGGCAGACGACATCGAAATATGCATCCAATGTTGATCCCGAATGTTCAGAATATATATGATTTTATACTTCGAAGAAGAATAGGTACCTCTCAAAGGCAAATAAGTATAACTCATATTCAAAGACAATTGAACAAGGGCGACATTATACTTTGTTGCAATAAAGAACCCCATCTCTGGCAAAGTCAACCACTTATCCTTATACTGAAAACCGTGGTATTCAATAGTCAATGCTTTTCGAAGTTCCGCAAGTTTGTCCTTCCCTCATGTAACTATACAGTGCATCCCTTTCCTTTGTCTCATGGATTAAATCTTGCCTAATTATAGGCCAACTATCCTCACCCAAATTGACACCAACCCCAATTGCTCGGAACCCACAATTGCCATCCGTTCTAACATCAACAATATTTTCCACATAAGACCGCAAATGAGGAGGAACCGCCGGTAAATTCAATAAAATCTCGCCCTTCTTTGTTACTTTTCTATTTGCACCTTGAGATAATTTTGAAGACCGCTGAGATGATTTTTTGCAAGAAGACAACTGTGATGATTTTTTGATAGAAGTCCTAGATTCTTGAGTGAGTTTCATCTTCTCATCTACATGCTCCCACCCAGATAAATCTCTTTTGACATCATACAATTTCTATTTTTTCGTCTTTGGTGCACCTTTTGTTTTGACTTTAAATGGTGGTGGAACCATTGAAGAAGTGGTAGGGAATGCAAGCTCATTAAGTTGTTTCTTGAAGAAAAATTTCTCATCCTCAGTCATCCGATTAAATCTGGCCTAGATCATCTCCATTTGATAAGAAATATCACATCCATCAGATTTTTGTTGAGAGAATTTTTCATCTAAAGAATCGAAACTCAGTTGTTTCCAATGATCGTCCACAACATCCAACGGAATAGAAGAACCGGAGACATGATAGACAACTATCTCACAAACACAAGGAAAAAGATGTGTCTTCCTAATAATGCATCCACATCGGCCTTTGTCATGACCAACCCCAGAAGTCGATTTTTCAAACTCTTTCACCATATAATCCAGAGCATTTAAAGACACAAGACCGCGTAGCTTTTTAAACAAATGAATATTCGAAGCCACTTCAATGCGGTTTATGCTTTTTTGAAAAGACCTGATGACTTTATCAAAGTGAAGGGTGAGCATGTCATGGATAGATTTAAGATACTTAGACAAGTCACCTCCAAAAGTCTTCAGATGTCTCTTCAATGTCCAATGAGCTGACTCGGCTCTTTAAGAATAACAATGAACACGTAAAAAAAGTTAAACAACAATAAAAATACTAACAATGTGTCAAAAAAAATTAAACAACGATAGAAATTCTAAACCACGTGTCAAAAAAATTTAAACAACGATAAAAATACTAATCACGTGTCAAAAAATTTTAAACAACGATAAAAATACTAACCACGTGTCAAAAAAATTTAAACAACGATAAAAATACTAAACCACGTGTCAAAAAAATTTAAACAACGATAAAAATACTAGCCACGTGTCAAAAAAATTTAAACAACGATAAAAATACCTGTTGGTGGTCTGATTACCGAAGTGTGAGATATGGTTAGTCCATGCCAAGATAAATCTCTCCTTATGTGATTTCAACCATGTGTCATGCACATAGTTAATAAGCGCGGGAATATCGGTGCAGGAGTCCTCAAAAATCTTCAACTGAGCTAAGTACTCAGACTCGTCAGCTGAATCAATAATATTGTGCCAAAGAGAAATGACGTCCTTTTGCCGATCAACGTGCACGAACTCTTTAATTTTCGCTTTCACATTCTTTGTCACATGCCAAGAACACAATAAATTAGTAGCAGAAGGAAAGATAGCATGAATACCAGCCATACAGCCAAGATCTCTGTCAGTCAGAAAAACCTCCGGTTGAATCCCATGCAAGTCAAATAAATCTTTCAGTTGCTGCAATACCCAAGAGAAATGAATACCAAGTTCATGAGCAATATAGGCAAACCCAACCGAGAAAGATAACTCCGTACTAGTCACTCCCACAATCTCCAATAGAGGTAGATTGTATTTGTTGGTCTTGTACGTTGTGTCAAGAATAAGAACTTTGGGAAACAACCGGAATAACTTGATAGAAGTGGGATGAGCCCACATAATGTCATTGACCACATCAGAATCCTCCACCTTCCTGCTCCAACATAAATAATTATGTGACTCAATCAATCTCAGCAACTCCTGAATGTCCGTTCTAGGACCCCTTCGAGAAGACCGATGCTTGTGGCGCTGCCTATATATTTGAGGGAGAGAAGTGACATTTTCCGGATAATGACTCCTCAAAGCAGTAAGGCAATCCTTCAGGGCAACATCCAAATCAGCGTGCTCATTAACTATAGCCTTCTGCGGCTTAGTCAAACGACCAAAAACTGTGCACCCAACCGACGTAGTAAGCAACAGATGTGTATGTCGACCACACATAACCTTCACACCCCAACTCCCATGACGTAGTGTAGAAGTAGCTTTCAAAGTAAACGGACAACTTCTTCTCTTAGAACCGAAGACTCTAGAATCATTAGTAAACTTCCCCTACTTCTCACAACCGAAAATGATCTTATCTCTAGTCCGCCTTTTACCAACTTTATCAGATCTAACTTTGATAACAACAACACCAATGCGTCTCCCAACTGCTATAGCCCACTCTTCCACATCCTCGCGTGTAGAAAATATCTACAAAATAGAAAAATGTTACGTACTTAATTAATTAAATATTTATCAAACTTCATTAAAAAAATTAGACCGAAAAATATACCCTATCCGTCCTGAATGGCTCTGTAGCATCGAAGTCGAAAGGAACCAACTGTGACTCTACAGCAGGCGCTCCAATATCTGTTTCAAAAATAGAAATAAAAATTAAACATAAATTAAATAAAAAATGAAAATAACAAGTCGTATATACCTTTATAAATGGGTATATACGATTTGTACATTTAAAAATCGTATGTACCCCCACAACAGGTACATACGACTCACATTTATATCAAATCGTATTTACTGTACCCAGGGTAAATACGATCAGCACCCAATCGTATATAGGTATATACGATTTGACATTTTTTGCAATTAATAAGGTTGAAAAAAGTTAAATCGTATATACCTTTCAGGTACGTATATGCGATTTGATATTAAATGCGTATTTAGTGGTTATTAAATGCAAATCGTATTTACCTTCCATTAGGTAAATACGATTTCAGATTTTGTGGGTCCCACACCAGAGAGAATCTTGTGAAAGTCAAATTTTGTCAATTATGTGAAGGGTATTTTTGTCAATTAGAAAATATGTGGGGAATAAAAAAAAACCAAACTGCAATTCAAGGATCGAACCCATAACCTTTTGATCCCGCATAGTGTATTATCCAATTGAGTTACAAAGTTGTATCTAGGTCAATCTTTTTTTTGACAGTGTATCTAGGTCAATCTGTAATAGGCTAGACTGCACTTTTGCCCTTTTATCTTTGACTGAAGTTTTATTTTGGTCATTTATCTTTTTTTTCTCGTTTTGGTACTTTATCTTTCATTTTTGTGTCAGTTTGGTCCTTTATCTTTATTTTTTTCACTTTGGTCCTTTATCTTTCATTTATTGTTTCAGTTTGGTCCTCATACACAAAAATACAAAAAAATGGAGAACACTATGAATGTGCTACTGAGCGACGGTGGAAAAAAGTGTTCTTCATTTTTTGTATTTTTAAGTAATTGGTTTTTCTGCCATTTTTAAGTTGAGAAGCTTGAACTGTTCTGACAGTTTGAAATGACATTGTTGTAGAATATGAATTGTTTTTCCCGTTATCTCATTTTATGTTTTCAACTAACTCCTCATTTTCTTTTTTCAAAATGCATAACTGATCTTTGAAAAACATGCATTTTTGGGAGAAAATATTTGAATCATATAGCAAACCATCAAAAGAGGACTAAATTTCTTTGTAATGTTCACATTTAAGGAGTTCAGAGTTACATACTTTTTCTTGCTAAGTTTCTTCATGAGACATAGATTGGCTGCTTCCTCCTCATGCTCACTTAATGATTCTTTTGAATCATCCCAAATAGCCATCAAAGTTTTCTTCTTTGGTGTGAATTTTCTAGGTCCCTTTTTGTTACGAAGAGGACAATCTTGTTTCATGTGACCAGACTTCTTGCATTCATAGCAAGTGAACTTCGGCTTGCTTCCTTCTCCTTTGGATGTGTCCCTTCTGAATTGAGGTTTTCCTCTCCTTTTGTTGTTTAGCCATCTGTTGATTCTTCTTGAGATTATAAACAGTTCTTCTCCTTTTGTGTCTTCTTCAGTTTCTTGCTCTTCATCATCCATATCTTGAGAAGATTTGAGTGCCATTTATTTTCCTTTATGAGAGGAAATTTTCTCCTCTTTCTGAGAGACCTTTAGAGCCACTGCCTTTTTCTTTGGATGAATTTCCTCCATAAGCTCTTGTTCATGTGTTTTTAGTGAACCTAGAAAATGATCAATGTCAAGCGTTGACAATGTTTTTGCTTCTTCTATGGCAATTTTCTTCTATGGCGGTTTTCCCAAAGCACTGAATCCATTGATAATTGTAGTGAACCTACTGAACATTTCATCGATGGTTTCCTCTTCAGACATCTTGAACATTTCAAATTCATGGATGAGCATGCTCTTCTTTACTTTTTTGATTTGATCAGTTCCTTCATTGGCAGTTTGCAGAATATCCCCTATTTTTATAGCAGATTCCTTCCCTTACAATCTTGTCATATTTTGCTCTTCTCAAAGCACAACTAAGATAATACTTTGCTTTAGCATTTTGTAGTACACGATGCTTCTCATCAGTGGTCCAATTAGCTTTTGGTTTAGGAATACGACTACCAGGTACTGGACTTGCCACTATGGGAACATATGGTCCATTTTCAATTATGTCTCATATGTCAGTATCTTGAGATTTCAGGAACACCTTCATTTGACTTTTTCAGTAATAGTAATGTTCCACCTTCTAGTAGGAAGACAACAGAATTTGGTTGGTTTAAGTCAATCTTATGGTATAGTTCTTTACGTGTTTGATTTATGATGTTATAGACCTTTGAAGTGAGCTCATTCTATGAAAGATTGGGTTTTTGAACATGACATGCTTTTTCTTCAATATGATATCTTGATGGAAGACTTTTATGGTCCTTTATACAATATGACTTGTATTGTTTGGAACTGTTGTAAATTAGGACCTGAAACAGCAACAATGAGAAGTAACCTGCAAAACAATAAACGTGAGTGTAAAACAACCGGAGGGGTCTAATGACGCGCCCTTAAAGATTTATCCGCCTCAATAGCGCAAATCCCCCGAGGGTACCCGGTCTCGTCTGAAGTCACTGATAGCGATTTAGGTATCCGAACTGACAAGAATTTAGTGTTTAGAAATCAGGAGATAAACCCAGGAATTTTTTTTCTATTCTTTCTTAGCAACCCAATATCTGGTTTGCTCCCCAAGGTTTTCACAATATCGTGTCTGGACCCGTCGAAACACGTTGGAACCTCACAAACAATGCCCAAAATAATATCGGAAAAACAAGTAAAATAAAATTAGTTTATTTTCAACTTTTATATCTTCAAAGTGAACCATAGTTATATATAAAAAAGTATAAAAGTCAAGAGCTAGCTAGCTGATTAAATCAATTTAATAGCAATTGCATAGGCTCATAAAAACCAAACGGCTATACTGACATGAATAGCCAACGTTATTGTTTTATTAGTTTAGAGACAAATTAAATAGACAAATAAATATCACAACGTTTATATAATTGAGAATATATTTTGTAACTCCCTCCCACTTGAATGCCATTATCCAACAATCCCCCACTAATGGCAAGCTAGTGGAAAAAATATATTTAGATTTTGTAGAAAATAGAATTTTTGGATAGGCTCAAGTAAGTCCAAAATTATAATTATAAAATAATATATCGGTAAATAAAAATGAACTTCTCACTTTTGAAATATCTCTTAATAAAATCACAACAATCCCACACATATTTCAAAAGTTGAAAAAGGAAATAAAGAAAAGAAATTTCCTGGGTTAACATCGTAGATGTAATGCATCGGAGCTGTATAGCAAGCTATGGAACCAGTCCTAGACAGATAAAACATAACATACAGTGAATTGGTTTAGCAAGCTATGGAACCCAAGACACACTTTATATGTTAGAGGTTTTACTATCACATTACACCCCCACAATTCTTGCTGTTTCCGCTGTTTTACGCTACTAGGCTGTGCGCGTGCTCGATATTCATGAATGCTTTAGAGACTTTGCCAGGATCTCATGCAAGCAGTCCCACTTGACACTCATATAGGTGATTTCATCAAGTGTCTGCTGCAAGTCATACACCACCCATAAGGGCTATGATAATCAATAAAAGCTTTAAGCTTAACCTCTTTAACCCTGCAGTCTAGCACTATATCATAACACCATCATAACACCATAGGAAGGGACAAGAATAAAATTAATTACTTGAATTAAATTTTTAGTGCTAGCAATATCAAGAAGCGATTTGTTTTTACCACATTGAACCTTCCTCATGGGACCTCCAATCACAAAGGTTGAGTTACCATCACTTCTTAATTTCAATTGGCTTAAGTCCATTCCCCTCGATGTTTCACAAATTAATTTCTTCCCTAGGGGTTTTGTCAGAGGATTGGCCAAATCCACTTCTGACTTCTCATAATCGATCGATATTATTCCATATATTTGCAATTGTTTGACAATATTATGTCTCAACTGCACATATCTATTTTTTTGCCACTAATGGTCTTATTCTTTGCAACGACTATTGCCGACTGACTATCACAATGTGTTGACACTGATGGTGTCGGTTTTATTCCCAAAGGAATTCCAGCTAAAAGGTTCTTCACCCATTCAGTTCAGTACCAGCCAACTCTAGAGCTACAAATTCCGACTCCATTGTCGATCTAGCTATTATGGATTGTTTGGCTGACGTCCAAGTAACTGCACCACCACCAAGTGTAAAAATATAACCACTAGTGGATTTTGTCTTATCTAAATCAGATATCTAGTTAGCATCACAGTAACCTTCTAATACTGCGGGAAATCCACTGTAAGTATTACCATAATTTATGATACCTCTCAAATACCGCATGATGTGAGCGAGTGCCTTCCAATGATCCTGACCAGGATTGTGAGTATACATACTCAGACGACCAACTGCGAACACAATGTCTGGTCGATCCCAATTAGTTGGGCATACTAAGGTTGGGCAACAAGATCACCTCTATTTTTCTTTAAGTGCGAGTTAGCTTCATAAGGGGGTACTCAATGAGGTAGAGTTATAGTGACTTCCTAAGAAGTTTCTCAACTTATTGTTCCTGTGATAGTATAATACTATCACCTTCCCTAATGACTCTTACTCCTAATATTACTCTTGCCTCACTCATATCTTTCATATCAAAATTAGATAAAAGAAAATACAATTAGAAGTTTTACAACCACGTTTTTGTTTTCTTAGGATCAAGCAACATAACTTTAGCAAAACACCCCCACATTTCTAAATATTTCAAGTTATAGAGAATTAAAAAAAATTCTCATTCTCTAAACAATTTTAATAATCTCATATTGTAGGGAGATATACCTTACCTCAATGCTCAAGTAGAGGAGTTCTTCATTTTAGGTCCCCATGTATTCTCCACATGGACAACTCATAAGAATGATGTTAGCAATAACAGTAACACCAACCACACCACAATCAGAATTTATGACCATATAGTAAAAGGAGAACAAGCTAAAATAAATAGCATGAGTTTGAAAATCTCCTAGGCTAAAAGTTTGAGCAAGCATTAAACTGACAACACATAAAATCATGACCCGATAACCCAAAACCACCTCAATTGTAGAATGATCATCACCAAACCAATATCAAGAAACTGACCGTTAATAGAAAAGCGAGGCATGAACGTAGAGTGCGTGAAGCTGCACTGATTCACCATCACTCCTGAGTTGTGAGTTTCCATATTCGACATTGAAATAACCTTACCTCCATGCTCAAATAGGGGGTTTCTCCACGAAAGAAACTCAACAAAAATATGTTATTGCATATTATAATCAAAAACAGTTTGACATAAATTCAGCTCAAGGTATTTATTGTCAATCCCAAACATATCAACCAAATAATTACAGGGTTATTAAAATCAAGAAGAGGAAGAAAGATCTTCATTCTAGCACAATACTTTCTCTTCCAAGTTCCAATGTAATACCTGGAAATACAGCAAGCTGTCATGGCATTAATCGTGGTTCTCTAAATGGCATTAAACATACTTCTGGCCTCCAATTCCAACCATCTATATGCGTGACGAACATCCATGCAAAAGATTGTTGTTCATCTCCATTACAAGATTTGGGATCTGGGAACTGGGAACTGGGACGGAATGCAGCTACTAGACACCATCAATATTCTTTTGATATTATTCATTTCAGATTGGTGAGCAAAACAAAATTTCATGGTTCACCAACATAGTTTAACACTGCCATCCATTTCATTGTCTTTTCCAACATCTCTTCATCACAATTATGTGGAAGAATGAAATCCGGGACTTCCTCAATGTCCTTTTAAACCTGATGCTTATTTACTAACTTGTAGATCAATTAAATCATGACAATGTTTGAGAAATCCAATATACCCATAAAGCACGGGTGAAAGCCAAATAACCCAATTTCATATTTGTAATTGTGATCTCAAATACAAGAAGCAGAGTGCAACAACCAATGACCCAGGAAATAAAGTTCCGAGTACATGATTATTGATAAATCCACAAACTAAAGCATCTAACAAAAATTCAAATAAATTAAACCAATTGGCTAGAATTTGGCATCGTGATTCAAATTAGTTCCAACTAAATGCAACAAATCAATAAGACTGAAAACCTTATAGTTGTTTCCAATTTCCATTAATCAAGAAACAACTAAGTAAATCTCTTCGTTATTTATTTCTATATTCTGCGTAATACAAGGACTAACTCCCAAACGAAACTGAATTAGAAAGGGGAATAATTCAGAGGAATTGTGATTTCAATGTTCTAATTCTAATAGAAATATGCTTGATAGAAATACTGTTAAAAATAGGAATTTATTTTTAGGGGGTTTTATAAAGCAAATAAAGGTAAGTTACCTGAAAAATGCGGGAGCAAAGAGGTACTGACCACTGTATGTGTGGGGCTGAGCCACCAGTAGCTACGACAATAGGGTGGGGCGGATAAAAATTTGCCGCGTCCGTTCCCTCGTCCCACAACTGTTCGGGGCATTCAAGCACTCTAAACACCACACACTATATAAAATAGAATAGTCGTAGCCATTGTGGAAGGTTGTTGTTGACACTAACAGAGGTATCGCCGTTGTTGTTGGTCTCAATAGACATGAGGATAAATCCTTAAGATTGTTGTAAATTAGGACCTAAAACAGCAACAATGAGAAGTAACCTGCAAAACAATAAACGTGAGTGTAAAACAATCGGAGGTGTCTGACGACGCGCCCTTAAGGATTTATCCTCCTCAATAGCGCAAATCCCCCGAGGGTACAACCAGTCTCGTCTGAATTCACTGATAGCGACTCAGGTATCCGAACTGACAAGAATTCAGTGTTTAGAAATCATGAGATAAACCCAGGAATTTTTCTCTCTTCTTTCTTAGCAACCCAATATCTGGTTTGCTCCCCAAAATTTTCACAATATCATGTCTGGACCCGTGCACTCGAGGCCAGAAACACGTTGGAACCTCACAAACAATGCCCAAAATAATATTGGAACAAACAAGTAAAAGAAAATTAGTTTATTTTCATCTTTTATATCTTCAAAGTGAAACCATAGTTATATATAAAAAAGTATAAAAGTCAAGAGCTAGCTAGCTGATTAAATCAATTTAATAGCAATTGCATAGGCTCATAAAAACCAAACGGCTATACTGACATGAATAGCCAACGTTATTGTTTTATTAGTTTATAGACAAATTAAATAGACAAATAAATATCAAAACATTTATATAATTAAATAGACAAATAAATATCAAAACATTTATATAATAGCAAAATCTCAATGCTTATAGCAGAAGCATCATGCTAACCACCATAAACAACTAAAAACAAGCCAATAAAACTACTGAAATTAGGATCAAATTCAGTACCACGAAGAGCAGGAACCATTCACCATGATAGTATGATTCCCTCTAAACTTCCACTTAAGCCTCTTCACCTGCATCACAGTTTTGCTGTCTATATGAATTATAAGTCTGGGATCAGTCGAACTCGAAGTATCACACTCAATAACAAGATCATGAACTTGACCATTGTCACCAAACACAGCCTTATTACCAAACAATTTCTTACCAAAAAACAAGTTCTTTGTTTGCAACAAAAACTGCATTAGAAGGTAAAGGAATAGCATTTGATTTCTTAATAGCTTCTTTCCTCAAATCACCAAGAAGAAGTACCATTTGTCGATCTACAACTACTCCTAAATAAAATCCCTCTAAAGGTTCAGGTCCAACACCAAATCTAGCAGAAGAAAGATCCCAATAAACATCAATCTTAGAAGAATAAGCTTCTAAACTCTTAGAACCCTTTCTTTTAGAATAAACCCATGGTTTTATATCAACCTTACAAAGACATTGATGATTTGAAGAATCATCGATCCCAAGAGTGAACCCTTGGCCCATCAAACTTTTGTTCCAAGTGATAGTAATTAAACTGGATCTACCTCTTATTGTGCATTGGTAAACGCAGATAACAAGATTCTGTGCAGTTTTGTTGGCGTTTGAAGATGATGAATCAGCCACTTGAACTGCATTCTCACCGAAACAAGTAGGGAAGTTCTTCATTTTTTTTTGCAAATAGTAGCTTCAATTCGACCTCAAAGGAGCTGATTGCCATGCCAGCAACATCAGCTAGAACAAACTGACCAGCCTCATAATCTTCAAACATAGACTTCCTTCCAAACAAGATCATCACAAAACACCTTCACATCAAAACTATTACTCCTTAGAGTGACATCATAGCTGCCAATTGATGAACCGCCATACACCATAATAAACTCAGCCTTCCACACCAACCCAAAACAAAGCGATGGAAAAGAACCACCTCACCATAACACAAGCACTACACAGATGATGCAAGAACAGTGATGAAGACATCGTAAAACCTGATATCATAGTATTCCAAGAACGCAAATCTCTGTCACCTGTTTCATCAAACAGCGTCTGGGCATCCACAAGGCGTCCACATTTCTATCAGACAATAAATCAAACACCTTACGAGCATTGAGAATGAAAAAAAATCAGGAGTTGGACTCAGCAGAATAATCGACTTTCTAAAATCTAAAGTAACAAATACACTTCACTTTTCAATCTCCAAAACAACAACACATATAGGGTGCCTCATGGAGATGCAATCTCACGAAAATTCACAGAAATGTAGAAAACGCACAATAGAAGTGCACACCGGCAAGAACGCAAATGCAGATAAACAGATCAGGTCGAAACAATATAACAGATCGGAGAATCAAACGAAATCAAAGATGAACCAAAAAGAATGTAACTATATAACGCAAAGAGATGGTGAAACGACGAGCAAATAAAAAGGAGAACATGAAAATGACGCTAATAAAATTCAACGTCAAAGACGGGAAAAAGAGAAAAACGAAAGTCTAATATCATCAATCACAGTCGATCTTTATCATCATCAGCGGAAAGAGTACAAAATAAAAGGATCTAAAAGGAAAATGCACAAAGCCATAAAGGAATTACTTGAAGCAAACGAAAAATAGTAGAAAAATAATAGAAAAGGAAACTAATAAAATAAGGAACCTGAAATAAGCGGAATTCATGGAGGATACCATGTTTGCTCTGATACCATGTTGAAAAACATGGCATCCATAGAAATTAGAGAGAAAAAGCTTTAAAAGTCTATTATATCAAAAGTAGTGGAATCTCACAAATGATAAAGGTTAACCATAAAGGAGTCTACCATCTACCTTATATAGTAACCAACTAATGGGCTTTACTACTAACTAATGGGCTTACAACCTATATTTTAACAATTGATGTCAACGTGATGAACACAACCATAAAGTTATAGAGAGATCATTGTAATTCGATTATTTGAGGAGAGAACACAAATCGCAAAACATTGGTTTCAAGTTAGATTTTTTAATTATGTAAACTTTGGAATATAAAGTAATTAGTTTAGACAAAATAAATGCTTATATATATATATATATATATATATATATATGAATACAAATATATTAACTTTGGAATTCAAAGTAAGTATATTGACCAAATTAATGGTTTATGATATCTATATAAATATAAAAATATAAACTAAGTCAATTGCGCAATTTATGCATAATAAATTAGAAGCAAGTTTGGTTTCACTAATCACACGCACATGTTCCTTGTGCGACATATAAACCTAAGCTTTCGCAATTTCACAACCAATCGGGTCCATTGCAAGGGCATAAGATCGAAGTGGCTGGAAGACAATAAGTATATATGCATTAACACTAACTACATTTGCAAAATAGATAGGTAATAAATCTTATATAAGCACACTTGTATACCTTTGAAGAACTCGAGACTGGATTGTCTGAAATTCATATAGCAAGTGTGTGACCTTAGAATGACCATTTGGCATTTCTTGAATTAAATAGCCAAAAGGCCTTCTCTGGCTTTTTGAGATTGTACCAAAGCTCACAATCCATTTGAAAGCTGCTTACCAACATATTGAAAAACAATTTTTTGGTCAAAATCAGATAAATAAACTCAATATATTATCATAGTCAATCCAAAGTAGCATATATGTCAATTTCAAAATGAAGTTTGTTAATTAATATTTACCTTTCTCGAATTTAACACATGTTGTTAACATGCAATTTCACCCATATTAAATCACGGTAATCACAGCCGTTTGGATAGTTATGCAAATCATTGCCAGGATGAAATATATATATATGAGAGTATAATCGAGATGGATAGCAAATAGACATCACCAAAAATTTCCATTTGACAAGACAGATAACAATGATCGACGAATTGGATTTTTTTGCCTCTATTGATCCACATGGGTCTACAAGAAACAAAAGGGTATAGGAAGTTAAAAAACAAGAGGTGACTTATTCAAGCTACACAGTACATATAGCAATCGTATAATATTATCTAGCATAATAATCAGTTCAGTCATAGAAGTATATATTCGAAATCATATGTTTGATTAAAATAAAGCATTGTTAATTCATGAACTAATTTTTGCTATGGTATTTTCTTTTGACTTAAAATATTGATTTGTATTTTTAAAAATTTAGTTGAGATGAGTATAACTTCTAATTTTTATATTGAAAAGGAAGAGAAAAACTTCTTTTTTTACCATGAAAGATTTTGTATGCTTGTGAAAAAGACTAGAAAGAGAATGCTGGTTGAGTTGGATAAGAATTCATTAGGTTTAAATGTCATTTTGAATAAATTATTTTACGTAATAATACTCATTTTTAAAATATCATTATTTAACAAAATAAAATCTTATAATTATAAATGTATTGATTATTTAAGAATGTCAATAAATTAATTATTTTCGTATAGTCAGTATTTAAAATCAGTATCTACCTTAAAGAAAATCTATTAATTAGTAAATTTATGAATTATTTGTTTTATATTAATTTCATATATTTCTATTAAAATCAGTATATCCTCGACTAGATTTATTATTTAATCGAATAATAAATCACTCGTTAATTTCGTAAACCAAAATTAACGTTATTTTTTGGTCTAACCCCAAATGCAAAATTTAAAATTGGAAATCTTTTAAAAAATTATTTAGATGGAAAAAATGTTAAAAAGATTATTTAAATCGGCCCTACAAGTTTTTATATATAATAATTTAAAACATAATTTTCTTTCAATTCTTTCCTATTCTAATATGCATTACGATAAACAATAGGCAATACTTAATTATTAGACATCGTTATATTATGTAGTAAAAGTTTTGTGCCATTTAAAACACTGGTCACCAGAGAAACTTAGGATACTAACTAAAGGAACCGTTTTCTAACATTGCTTAAGTGATGTCATATAAATAAGCATTGCTATCTAATTTATAAAAATAAAAAAACATAACTATGTCATATGAATGTAAGAATTTGGTTATAAGATTAAGTCCTTATCAAATAAAAAACTTAAGATAATATTGAAAAGACATCGAGATTTACTGCCTGTTTGAATTGAGTTTTAAAAACTACATTATGGTTTTTAAAATTTCACAAAGAACAAAATTGTTTATTAAACATTTTAAAAAACAAAAAACTGTTTTAAAAAGGGATTTCAAACTAGCTCTTAATTATTTTTTTCGCACACACTCCCTCTATTACAATTTTTTGTTGGACTTGTATCTTTTATACTCATGTAAGATGTTTAATTTCTAACAAGTACCTTAAGATCTGATTGAGAATCTATCTCATGATACCGACCAGTCTCCCTTGCTCCACCGAATGCTTGTCTAAGGATCCCTGGGAAATAATATTTTAAAATTAATGTTAGTAAAAGGTCCAAATCAAATATATTATGGAAAAAAGACGGGATAAAAAGTAGATCTAGATCTGCATATGAATGGGTATTATTTAATCCAAAACCATTTTGGATAGTATAAACAAACCTCGGATAAGTATATGAAGATCTCTGAGATGAAATTTTGGCTCGAATCACATCGATCTTTGAAGCATAAGAATATGGTTGAGGTTTTGCCTTTTGTTTCTACAAGAAGCTTATGACTTACTACCACTACCTTTTATATATGTTGTAGATGGTTTGAAACCCTAATTCATTTGAGCCCTCTCTATCTATTTGATTTGGGCCGTTTACTTTTTTACTCTTGAGCACATGGCAATAAGAAGTAGGTGGGATTTACTAAATAAAAAAAAAGTCATGTTAGGTAAATAATATTAAGATAATTTTTAAAATCCTCTTTATGATATCCTTAATAATAAATAATTCACGATATTTATACGATACGTATCTAAGAAAACCATTTTTGACTAAGGCCGGGGACTGCAAAGAGGATTATTGGAATCAAGTGGATCCAGAGATAATGACCCTTAATTGATTTTAAAGATACCAAATTCTATTAGAGAATAAATTATTTATAAAATATGCACTCTAATACAGAATCAAGTGTGCGCCGAAAGAAGTAAAAAAGAAAACAAAAAACTCAAAGATATATTTGAAACAATTTTTTTGACACAATTTTTGAAACAATAATTGATGCATTATAAGTGTGATATATTCAAAAAGCCCACCAAACTATTATTAGAAAAATACTACTGTTTCCTATAAAGGCATTAATTTGTAAACCAATTGTGTTGAGAGTATGATTTTATTTTCATTCTAACATCGAAAAATTGAAAATAGTAGTAGTGGCATTTTATTTAGAGGGTTAAGGTAAAGTTGTTTTAAAAAACTGATAGTTTATCCAAGGTTTAAAGATAACCCCTTGGGTTTTCAAAGACTATTTTAGAGGAAATCCTTCAAGTGTTTGTATGGGTAACATGCTACATAAAGGATCATTCACAACACCAATACGATACATGTTTCCAAAGAGGTTTTACAATACAAGAATAAAATGTGTTTGAAATATGTAACACCCTAATATCTCTAACTAGTAGAAATATTAAAATGTTCAATTCAGCATACATCAAAGAAATAATTTCTGCTTAGATATTAGAACACCACTAAAATAACCTGTCAAAGCTTAAATTGAAACTACAACGTTTCCATAACTTCAATATCCTACAAATTGGTGTTCCATATCATCACAAGGAAAGAGCGGAACGATTACACAACTTAAATATTTCAAGTCTGACATCGAGTATAAAGATAACAAGGGAAAACATAAACTAAGACTAGAGAACTAAGTCTTCAATCTTCCTCTCGAGCAAGTCACCTACTCGTGCCTTATAGCCATCTTTTTCCCTGTTTCTCTGTAAAACAACAACACATGAAAGGGTGAGATACATATCTCAGTGAGTTTTACCGTGACCCCTATCCACGCTCATGATTCATTTATAAAACCTTTATCTGGTAATTCAATTTATGAATTACAAACATTTTTAATTAGAATAATATCGGCTATAATAACCGACATACCGATAATTATTCCTTATTATCTTTTAACGAGAATAATATCGGCTACATTACTGACAACTACCGATAAATTCTCCTGTAACGTCTTTTAAGGAGAATAATACCGGCTACATTACTGACAACTACCGATAAATTCTCCTCTAACATCTTTTAATGAGAATAATACTGGCTACATTACTGACAACTACCAATAAATTCTCCCTTAACATCTTGTAACGAGAATAATACCAGCTACATTACTGACAACTACCGATAAGTTCTCCCTTGACATCTTTTAACGAGAATAATACCGGCTACATTATTGACAACAACCGATAAATCCTCCCTTAACATCTTTTAGCACAACACTAACTACATAACTGACAACTATCGGTGAACCCCACTGGCCAGTAGTACTTTCCCTAATGGCAAAATGATCGATAAACATCTTAGGGCCTAGGCTAAGGGCTCATGGCTTCCCACGCCTAGTATGCTAACCTCTGGAGGTCGTCACCTTGACTCGATATAATTTATATATCGTGAACCATAAACAGTCTATAATGATAGTATCATCATCCCATATCCAAACATTCAATGTTAAGTTGAACTTATAGTTCGTTTACTTTTCCAAATACATGTCCTCTCACGTAGACTAGGTTTGTTTTTCAAAACATTTGTAGTTCGAGACAATTCGGTTTATAACATCCCAATCATAAGCATTTCGCCAAGTATTACGGTTAATTTATCAATACATAGGTCAAGGTAGGAATTAGAAATGAAAAACAATCGATTTATGATCGAAACGAGTGAAAAATAGTGGGCCAAACTGATCCTGACATGGCCACCCGTGGTAAGCAACACGGGCCGTGTTGACTGGTTGCAATTTTTTTAACTGCACACCGAAAGTCATAGGGGCATTCGTGGTGGCTGCCACGGTCCGTGGTGGACCAACAGTGGCCCAGTTTTGCTAAACAACCTCCAAATAAACTATCATAACACTTCCATGAATAAGCCCACGGATCGGCAGGGCGACAAAGTCAGCTAAAAAAAGTTCCTTAAACTAGTATATACTAACATGCAAGTACTTAACCACACTTTCTTAAAAATTGACAATAGCGTCCACAACATGTTGCAACCAACAAAGCCTAAAATTTCAACTATCAAATCACAAAACAATTAAACAAGAAAAATCACAAAATAGGATAGTGAAAGTAAAAGGATATTATACCATTCAAGAAGTTTAGCAAAAGTAAGTTCAAAAAGCGTGATCAAGGAATAAAGAACCCAGTAAGTTAGCCACTGTTGATCATCAACAGGAGATTTGCTCTCAATTGCCCTAACCAACACATATCTGCAATTACAGAATAAAACCCACACAAACCAAGAATCAGCCCATTCTCAAATAATACCTTAACAATCACAAGACAATGAAAAACACTCCCATTATAACATTTCCATTATTATAGTTAAGAGGAGTAACTAACAATACTCTGATTCCCAACTCTCTGATCATTTTCTTAGATTCAATTATAACATTTCCATTATTAAAGAAATAAGTCATATTAATCTTAAACCAAGTCATAGGTATAGGGGGGAATTCTCTAGTCATATTCCAAAAGAGGTTATTCTGATTTGTTTAGTGTACTCAGTCATGAGCATAACAGAACCCATGGATTTGAACTTATAAAACTAGCCAAGCAACACAATTCACTATTTTCACAATTCCTTGGAATGTCCCAGAAGATAGAATCTAGCTTGATCACAACAACTACCTTCAAGACAATGAACCATCAACCTGGAATATGAATAAGTCTTTTCCAATCCCTCTTGCAACTCTCCACACTTTGCTTTAAATGTTACAATTAAAAGTAGTTTGGATAAATTATATTTACAAAGTGTCATCTCTATATACAAAGATAGCTGTCATTGCTTCTTATCTTTGTTAGTTGCAAACTTACACATTTTATTCTTAGGAGTAATCTTAAAATGAAAAATGCCTAAGTTTACCAGGTACCTAGAAAGTGGAAAGGCAAAAATCAATGGCCTTTAGTGAAGCTGTGTCACTCTACAAATAAGAAATTTTCAGGTTTCAAGTCCCTATGTATGCAGCTTAGTTCTTTTAGCTTCATATCTTAGAAGAATAGCTTACCTTACATATGACCAACTAATTACAACCATCTTTAAAACAAAACATGCAAGTAAGTCAGGTCCCAACCATTAGATAAAGATAAAAAATAATCACTAACTGAACCAACAATGCATTGCTGCTCTCAATCTTCATTGGTTGAGGGCCATCAAGTAAAACAAAACCACAAGACGATAACTTCGCAGACTCTATCTCCATCTGATTCCTTAAGCCCTGAGGTGAATATGAGTATATAAAATTCTGAAAGCATGCAACTGGCAAAACATATTGTTCCGGACTGGGCCAAACCCTTCACTGGCTAAGGGCCGACCCATTTCCGCCTCTCAGGATATTAACATCAGAACTCTGTATCCAACCAACGATCAGGATCAATCCTCCGCATCCCAACGGTTTAGGTACGGCGTCTCGTCTATAAATAGAGGTTCCGCTCTCCAAACCCAGGTACAATTCACTCACAAGAACGCTAAGACACCGCGCATATCTGATCCTCCCCAAGCTCGGCGCACCCGATCCCTCTAGTTCGGGCACGCAGAGCTCGGGCACTCAGTCAAGCTCCTCGGCACAGTCTCGAGATCGTATTCTTTATATCTTATTATCTCTCCATCTTTCACATACTGACTTGAGCGTCGGAGTATCTTGCAGGTACCCCACACCCGACGTGGACGGAGCTCTACCTTGGATGTTCGAGCTCAGCTTTCGGACTATAACATACCTCATTGGAAGCAATCAAGCACTTAGCCCCAGGTTTGGAGTCTCATCTAGCCTCGGGAGCTTCAATCTAGTACTCCGGTACCGAACATTGGCGACCACAGTGGGAGCATCACCGCTTGCTTCCACCTCTCCAAGTATCAAGCTCTCTCTGGACTAACTCACTTCTCCAAGAGGCATAAACACTCTTTGAAATTACGAAACCTATTTCCTACTATTTCGCAGGATTTCTCTTTTCCCATTTTGCAGGTTATGCTCGCCTCCCAACCACGGCTTGAGCCTGAAGAATGTGCTTGCCTCCCAACCACGGCTTGAGCCTGAAGAATGTGCTCGCCTCCCAACCACGGCTTGAACCTCAAGAATATGCTCGCCTCCCAACCTCGGCTTGAGCTCGAAGACTCCGCTCGCCTCGCAAGCACAGCTTGAGTTTCTATCCGACCCCGGATATCTCTAGGGCACCTCTCTAGGATTCTCATCGCCGAACTCTGGCGTCTACCTCAATGTTAGATTTTCATCCGATCTTCTCATGATTTCTTTGCAGATCTTCGCCCGCTCGGATCTCCCTCATGATCGCGACGCCAAGTCAACAGCCTGCAGCGGCTCCAATAGCTCTCTGATCTCTGAGCCCCGTGCTCCAGCAGAGAGTCCGACCTTCCCTCTGGTGTCTGAGCTGACGAGCTCCACCAAAAGCCGAAGGGTTCCCAATTTCGCCTCGTGCAAGCCAACCTCCCTCTGATCTCCGAGCTGACGAGCTCCATCAGAGGCCGAGGTCTTCCCAATTTCGCCTCGTACGAGCCTGCAGCGCCCTGATCTTCGAGCTCAACGCTCCATTAGGGGTTGAAGGGCGGAGGTCCGCAGTGATCTCCGTTGGAGGAATTTTTGGAGAGGAGCCCGCAGCAGCTTTCTCATCTGTGAAGGCAATGGCCCGCAGCGACTCTCATGTTATCTAGCTACGAAACAGGGGGCCCATGCCGGCCTTTTCCCCTCTTTAAAGCTTATTCTCAACTCTATTGTCTTAAATTGCAAGAATGTCTCAGGACCTACATATTTTCTATTGGCTACCTCGGATTTCGCTCTGGATTCGGGATCATGGCATTCCTCTTATAAATGAACAGCCGTCCTACAACAGCTCGCGTTCTAATCTCGGTCGTTTTCCGACTCTACGGACACTCATTCAAAGCATGCATGAAGAACAACGATTAATAAACAGAATTAAAGACCGGAAAAAGGGGACGGCACCCATTGTATGTTACAATTAAAAATTGGCTCCGGACATACCCGGGACCAAATCAAAGAAAAGCCCAAAAACAGAAGATCAGCGAGCTCCGCCTTCTTGTTCGGCATTCTCTACAGTGTTGGCAACAGCGGTCTCTTCCTCAGCAGCAGGGACGGCAGCAGGATCATAGATCACTGTATCCTTATGAACTATCCTCCCATCTTCAGCCCTATACTTGGCATCCAACAGGTTGGTGTTCAGACCGGGTTCCAGGACCAAGGCCATAGTCAGGCAACACCTAAAGCCAGACATAGCAGCTTTTGCTACGTTCTAAGTAAGCACGGTCTTGTCCACCTTCAGCTGCTCTACCTCCTAGTACTTCTTCCGCCTTCAGATCCTCCTTCAGTTTTGGAAGGTCGGCAACTAGTTTGTTCTGCCGAGAGACCTGAGCACGAGCATCCTCAAGCTGCTTCTGGACATCCTTCAGCTTCTCCAGCTCCTCCTTCAGACTCCGTTTCTCCTCTGAGTAGGCTACCAAATTGCGATCTCGGTAAGAACCGAGCTCACGACATATTTGAAAATATTTGCCTTGTAAAATTCTATTTTCAGCGTCAAGGACGGAGATCTTACCTTTGAGGCGGTCAGTCATCTTGCTGGCTGCTAGATCTCGCAACACCTTGATGACCCCCGCACCGGTTTGACCATCCCGGATGCAGGCTTCAAAGTCGGGTAGGGAAGCTTTTACTTTACTCTTGTCTGTATTTTGTTGCGTAGACCTTTGTTTTTTGGCAGGATCACTGACAACAACCTCGGCGGTGCTCCTCTTCTTGCCTACCCCAGTGTCCTACTGTGGAGTAGAGGAACGAACAACAGGAGATTTTGGAGGAGGTTTATTCTGACTTGACTTTTGTTTATCTACTGCGGGTCCCTCAGAGTCGGACTTGCCCGCGTTCTTGTCTGATGGGCCGATCCCAGTGGCCGACCCACCCAGAAGGCTTGCCTGTTGCCTTCTTTGCAGGTGTATTCTTGTCGATAGTGATCGTGGTCGCAACCCCGGTCACCTGGAAAATGGCATCCAAGTCCAGGTCATCCATTTTACCTGCAACAACAAAAGGATCAGTCAACAACAATGATATGCTGAACTCGGCTCTAAGCAAAATAAACAAGAAGAAATTAAAGGCGAATTACAAGTAGCAAAATATTGATCCAATTTGGCTTTCGACACGGCCAAGGCCTCTATCATTGAACCACAATGAAACCGGAGTCCGGCCTTAACCATTATTTTTTCCCATTTATTGAACAACTCATAGGATTTTTTATCCTCTTCTTTCAGCTTTTCAGGGTTCGACATGTAGCTCTGGGTGCTGATCTCCACTCCGTTCCGGATGTAATGGCTCTGATCCCAGAAAAGAGGGAAGTGCCCGGCCACCAACTTTTAGTCCTTGAAGTCGGCAACAGCAAGCTTTGCTGCACTACTTGAAGCTCGGACAAAGAAGAAATTTGGCTTGAAATCCTGGTTCGAATCATTACTAGCAAAGAAGTAAGACCGATTTGGGTTGTATCTCAGTCCGATGTGTCCATGCCTCTTGCCCTTAGATTCGGCCTCCGGGAAACGGAGCACATTGAAGAAACAGAAGAAGACCTCCGCCGTTGGAACTTTCCCGAGGCGCTCCCTGACCAGCTCGAAACCTCGGACGAAGCCCCAACCATTTGGCGTTAGCTGTGAAGGGGCCACGTGCAGAAATTTGAGCACATTCTTCTGGAACTCGGTCAGTGGGATCCGGATTCCCATTGTCTCCATTACAACTCCGTACAGGAAGAATCCTGCCGCGTCATGCTCCATGCACACCGGATACTTGTCAGCGTCCATCAACTCCCATCTCTACTCAGCAGGAACAGTGACGAACTTCTCGTAGAAGGATAGGGGTCTATCCGGCCTCAACCTCGCCATGGTATTGCAGATCCTTGTCGCCACCCAGGGGAATTCCTCTTCAACAAGGACCTCAGGCTCCTCCGCCACGGCTTCGACTTCCAACTCGGCCTCAAGTTCTTCAGCCCAAGAAGCGACTTCGGCGTCCTCCATCCCAGGGTTCTCCTCATCAGTGCATTCCGAGGTCTGCGGTACTGGCTCTCTGGCCGAAGCGCCCGACCCCGCAGGAGAAGAAGCGCAGGTTGAAGACAGTAAAGAAGGGGCCCCCTTAGGGGCCAGCATCGGTTCACCCATGGCTGACTTCCTCAGGATTGGTTTCCCAAGCGGTTTCCCTGAGGCTCGTCATTCTTCACTCCTAGTTCGAATCATGATCTTCAAGGGGAGGACGACGCCATCACTTAATCTAAACGCATGATGTTTTCTATCTTAACTCGCAAACAATGATACGTCTTTGCCTCGGGCATCCCCAAGGCCGGACGGCTCCTCCCCTTGGAACGAGCTGCGACGGCCACTGACATGGTGACGCCTGCCGCGACTAGAATGATAAAATACACAATAACTGCGAAAGAACTAACCTCGGTGCAGGTACTTTTGAATGTCAGACTGAATGTTGACCTCGCAGGTGAGAATCCCAGGAAACAACGCCGCCGCTCGAAGAGTTGATCTCGCGCGATTACGAAAAGATTCGCCTTGCAGAGATCAAAATCAGGAAAAATGCAGAATGACCAAGAAAACCTCCAACTCGCCCTTTTATATAGGAGGGGGAGGTGAAGCGTCACAACGGAATAAATGCGTGACTCTCCAACTCTTCACAAACAGGTATTCAGAATTCCTGAAGCATTACATGTATATTCAACTTACCTTTTCAAGAGACGACAAGACCTGTCAAGGGTCCACCTCGGAAGAAGACAAGTCGAGACCGAGTTCAGGCCACCCCGCTCTCGACTTGAGGGGCCACTGTTCCGGACTGGGCCAAACCCTTCACTGGCTAAGGCCCGACCCGTTTCCGCCACTCAGGATATTAAAATCCGAACTCCGTATCCAACCAACGATCAGGATTAGTCCTCCGCATCCAACGGTTTAGGTACGGCGTCTCGTCTATAAATAGAGGTTCCGCCCTCCAAACCCAGGTACGATTCACTCATAAGAACGCTAAGACACCGCGCATATCTGATCCTCCCCAAGCTCGGCGCACCCGATCCCCCGAGTTCGGGCACGCAGAGCTCGGGCACTCAGTCAAGCACCTCGGCACAATCCCGAGATCGTATTCTTTATATCTTATTATCTCTCCATCTTTCACATACTGACTTGAGCGTCGGAGTGTCTTGCAGGTACCCCCCCCACCCGACGTGGACGGAGCTCTACCTCGAACGTCCGAGCTCAGCTTTCGGACTATAACATACCTCATTGGAAGCAATCAAGCACTTGGCCCCATGTTTGGAGTCTCATCTAGCCTCGAGAGCTTCACTCTAGTTCGGTACCGAACATTGGCGACCATAATTCCAAACAATCACACCCAATTCACATAATTCCAAACACTAATACATAGACTCATATGATCTAGCAATTAAGTATTACTTTAGCGATGACAACCTCTCCATGACTTGACTTATTATTTACTCGAATAATAAATCGCTAGTTAATTTCATAAAATGATATTAACCAAACTAGGGAGGTTTCATAAAACCCATCACTAGTCATACCATCGATTAATAACCGTATATACCTCCCCTACTTTGGCAATTAAATATTGCTTCATACATTCAAGCAATTAAGCAACACTAGTTAATTTCGACATTCGAAATTAACCGAATTGGGGATGTCACAATACACCCCAACTTGAAAGATTTTGTCCTCAAAATCGTTCAAGTCCTATACATCTAGCCGACACGAGAATTCTTTGATTGCCCAACTATACCTGACTTTTCTATTGCATGCACTTGCAGTTATTGACCAATTTGTATACCCACTATCTGTTTAGAAAACACTCCTACAACTTAGGGTCGAAACATGTTTTTCACAGTCAAAACAAAAGGAGTTCGGAATGTGCATACTTAGGTGTAGTGTTATGTTGAAAGAAAATAATCTTTATGAGGGGTTTTGTTTTGAAATAGTATCACACTGTATGTGGAAGAAAAGTTTTCTCATCTTCCCGAGTTACGCTTATATAAGCGCTTAACTCCTTTTTACTGAAAGTTGCCTAAGAAGAAAACTGGGTTGTTTTAAAATAGGTTGACTCGTAACCCAAATGAATATGAAAAACGGTTTTCCCGTAACTCGATTCAAGTAAAACTTTAAAATTGTAGTAAAATAGTCATTTTATCTTCTTTTCCTTACATACTAGTGCGAGGAAAGTCATGAGCCCTTAGCGTAGGCCCCCAAATGTTTATCATTTTTTGTCACTAGGGAAAGTACTATTGGCTAGTTATTGTGCTAAAAGATGTTGAGAATTTATAGGTAGTTTGAAAGTTATTGCAGCCGGTATTATTCTCATTAGGAATTTATCGGTAGTTTGACAGTTATTGCAGCCGATATTATTCCTACTAATGATGTTTGTAATTCATTAATAAGATATGATAAAAAGAATTACTGCTAGTTGTCAGTTATTGCAGCCGGTATTATTCTAATTAAATAGGCGTATTTAGGTTGAGAGGAAACTCTCAATGCTATTGACCAATTCAGAGAGGAATTGGGTACGTCATAAATAATTTTTATTGAAAGGAAAAAGGATTCATAATTGAATCGAGAGCGTGGCTAAGGGTCACGGTAAAACTCACTGAGATATGTTATCTCACCCTATCATTTGTTATTATTTTTAAAGAGAAACAGGGAAAGAAGAAGATTAAGCGGACGAGTAGGTGACATGCCTATGGAGTTGACGAAGACTTAGTGACTTTGTCCATGTTTCATAGTTCCCTTGTTGTCTCTGTACTTCGTTTATGTAACTTACAATCGTCTTAAGTAGTATAAACCGTTTTCGCTTTTTTTGTGAGGATATTGAACACTAGGATTTCAAGTTGTTTATGTTATGAACCAGTTTGGGTTCAATGAAGAAATGACAGGTTGTGATGAGGTGATATTTTGTAATATCGCAAAATTTTAGTCGATTCAATATCTAAACAGGAATTTTTATACTCTGATGTAAGCTAATATGTATACCTTAGTATTTCTATTAAATAGAGATACTAGGGTGTTACAAGAGCCATTATAGTTGTCTCTAGTTAATTAGTTTTTTATTTAGTACTTTCTCGTTAAAAGAAATGTTTTTATATTAGTTTCACCGATGCTAGTTTTCTTTAGTCAATCTTTAATTATTTAGAAATTTTAATATTTTGTGTCAAAAAAATAAAATTTAATATTTTTTGTTGGTGAAGAAATTTAGTATTCATTTAAAACATTTCCTTACATACATAAAAATATATGAAATTAATAGAAAACAAATAATTGATATATTTTCTAATTAATAGATTTTCTTTATGGTATATACTGATTTTAAATAATGACGATACGAAAATAATTAATTTATTGACATTCTTAAATAATCAATGCATTTATAATTATAAGATTTTATTTAGTTTTTTTCTTTGAAGCAAGATTTTATTTAGTTAAATATTGATATTATAAAAATGAGTATTATTAAGTAAAATAATTTATTCAAAATGACATTTAAACCTAATGAATTCTTCTCCAACTCAACCAGCATTTTCTTTCTAGTCTTTTTCACAAGCATACAAAATCTTTCATTGTAAAAAAAACAAGTTTTTTTCTTCTTTTTCAATATAAAAATCAGAAGTTATACTCATCTCAACTAAATTTTTAAAAATACAAATCAATTTTTTAAGTCAAAAGAAAATACCATAGCAAAAATTAGTTCAGGAATTAAAAATGCTTTATTTTAAGGCTTAAATATTTGATCCCCCTGCAAATATCCCATTTTTCCATTTACCCCCCTGTAAAAAAAAATTTAAAATCAACCTTGCAAATAATAAGTGTTTCTAGTTACCCCCTGTCGCGCCCGAAAAATCCGGTTTGGGACTTCTCGTTTTGCAACGTGAAAAATAGTAGAGCCGCCACCAATATTTATTTGGGAAAACATCGGAAAAACCCTTTTTTTGGAAAAGCGAGTGGTCTTTCGAAATCAGATATGTAGGTTCGGGGGTCGGTTACGCATGGGGAAGGTATTAGCATCCCATACGTCCTTTCTACTGAAAGGGAACCATTAACTCGATGTGTGGTTTGACAAAGGTTTGAGTTGAAAGCGATTTGTTCTACTTCTTTTCTTTTCTTTTCTTTTCTTTTTTTTTTATTTGAAAAATCTTTTTATTGAAAACGGAAGACAGGAATATTTTTGTTATCTTTGAAAAGTGGAAACAAAACAAAGATTTTTTAAAAGGGTGCTTGACGGGACGGACTCGCTCCTACGTACCCTCACTGGGTTGAGGGATCAAAGCTACGTAGTTCTCGGCTTTTGCGTCTGAAAACGGCTTAAGAGTTTTTCGCAATTGGGTGAGCGTTTGTGAAGACCGAACAACAACGGTTAGAATGGCCTCACTACTAACTCTTTTTGAAAATACAATCATCATTAACGATCTAAACGGCAACAGCGCGAGTGATCATCAATGACAATTTGTTTTATTTAATGGAGGAAGAAAATGTTTTCGCAAAGCAAGGAGCGTTTGAAAATGAGTTTAGAAAATGGGTTTTGGAAAACAAGTAGAACATTATTCAATCAATTCCAAGTCCATAACCAAATGCAACCATGAGTGAACAAGATTCAAACATACTCACCAATCAAGCAATCATAAACATGTTGATTATTAACCAAGATTAAGCATGCCAATATAATCAAGAGATCCAATTATTAAGGATGCAAGACAAAGCTCTCAAGACAATTGTGTGTGTGTGTGAGAATTGCTACGGGACGGGCAACAATCTCAAAGGGGTGCATATACCTTAATGACTCTATGCTACAACCGGAAAAGTAGGCTTACGTCTTCATTAAGAATACATACTAGTGGAAGGAAGGGCACACAATTAAATCAAGTCATTCAAATGGCATCAAGAACAAGGGAACACAATTGATCATAGGCATAGAGTATTCTAGGTTTAATGAATGAACATGTGAGCGATGATACATGATTAAGCAAGCCTGTGAATGCATGAGCATACAAGAGAATGCATGAATAAGTATACAAAAGAATGCATGAGCATTTATTATGCATGGTATACAAGTATGAGTGAATGTGAGTGCAAGCATGCAAGGTGTCGCATAGATGATGCAAATAAGTGAAATGCAAAGTAAGAAGTGGTAAAAATGTTTTGGGGTTTTAAATGAGAAGTAGTAAAAGTTTAAAATGCAAATGATTGAAATGTTTTGGGATTTTTTTATGCAAATTTACAAGTGTTAAAAAGTTTGAGTGAGAAGTTAATGAAATGGTAGAGTAAAAATGCATGAGGTAAATGGTAATTATTTAATGAGATGGTAAAGTAAAAAGGTAAAAGGGTAAAAACACAATTGCACAATTGCATTTATTCACACAAGATCAAAACAACACGTTTTCAAGCACAAAATATGCACAAAAGTGGCCTAAGGCCGAAGCAATGCTAAGCACAAATCACCATCAAGTTTCATGCTAAAATTCACAATTAATACATGAAACAATTCACAAGACTAAACCCTAGATCATCATGCCATGTTCTAAGGTAAGCATCAACCATATCATGTATTTTATTCTTCACAAAATCAAAGAAGTAAAAAGGCAACAAAAACCCTAGGTTTTGAAGCAACAACCCGAGGCACCCAACACCAAAATCAAGCCAAAATTCAACTTAAAATCATGAAATGAACAAAATGAACACAAGAACCCTAAAATCCATGCTATGGCCGAAGCAAAATAGGTAGGAAAACAAGGTTTTAATTCACCAAAATCATGCAAATGAGGTAGAAATGCAATGAATGATGAGAAAACACAAGAATCTTTCCTTCAAGGCCAAGGACTCATCTCAAACACCCAAGGCTCCATATATCCTTGTCCAATAATGTTTGAAATGAGTCCTCAAAGCTTCTTTCAAGAAGGAAAGAGGAATAGAAGAGAGATTACATGATGAAAATTAAAGAAAATGCAAGGGTCACTACAACATTTTGACCCTACGGCAACGCCTGAAAACCGTTGCAAGATACCAAAAAACCGTTGTCTTTTCCTTTGGCAACAGTTTTAAAACCGTTGTTTTTGCAGGCGTTGCCTATACCTTAGGCAACGGTTTTTGTGCGAAAAGGCAACACTGACAAAAAACCGTTCCTATTGAGATGGAAAAGACAACGGTTTTTTACTTCACGCTATCCCAACAACATGAAACCGTTGCAGTTAATGGCAACGATTAAAAAGTGTTGCCTACTGTAAAACCGTTGCCTGTGATCATCTTACACAACATTTTAAAACCGTTGCCATTGATAATAAAAAAATAAAAAAAATTATCAAATTGAACGTGAAAACTCACTAATTTAATGAGGCAAAAAGTCAATATTACACAAGCCAACAAATACATGTGTTAGACATTACTTAAACTAAAGTACTTTTTTCTTCTTGGTGAAAAGACACTTTATATTACAATTACACCAAGCTAGTAAAAGAATTAGCAACAAAACTCTAGAAAGCTCTAAAGTAGCTTTTAAGCTTCAATCATATAAATGTGACTGTGAATCCAAAGCCACCTAGCCAATCCTCCACCTACTTGCATGAAATATTAAAAGCTCAGAAAACCTCTCATAACTGATTGGAATCTCACCTACCAAATCATTCCTTGCAAGGACTAGTTGTCTTGAAAGCTTCAATCTTTGGTGCTTCTAGAAAATGGACTAACAGGTAATCTGTAATACGGTTCCATTAAAGTT
This sequence comes from Astragalus glycyphyllos, assembly GCA_963573325.1. Taxonomy (NCBI): domain Eukaryota; kingdom Viridiplantae; phylum Streptophyta; class Magnoliopsida; order Fabales; family Fabaceae; genus Astragalus; species Astragalus glycyphyllos. The sequence goes on along the minus strand of OY754312.1, from coordinate 47,525,551 downwards.
AGGAGTGATTTATACTGAAGTGGAAAGCAAACAACTATATAAAGTATAAACATTATGAGTTTGAGCTTTTTTTTGCTTTGAAAGTGAACGATTTCAAACCTGTATAAGAGTCCAGCCACAAGGGTCTGAATAAAGATATCAACCATTCCACCACATTCCAACAAACCTTTGAACAACAGAGTAGATTACTTCCTGCTCTTTCTTCAACATTGGTGAAAAGGGAGGGTCTTGCAATTGGCCCTTATAAAGACAAAACAAAATGATGAATATAAAGACAAAACAAATGAGAAGTATCAAGGCATAAGTGTTACTCAGTATAGCCATGCTAAGTATCAAGGCAAAATGATGAATATAAAGACAAAACAAAAATAAAGAACATCTTGGAACTTCTTTGATGAAATCCTTATAGCCATGCTAAGTATCAAGGCATAAGTGTTACTCAGCAGTCAGGAAAATGAGAAGTAGTAGGTTCAAGGGTCACATTACCATTTGCAATAATGACAACATAATGTAAAAGTAACATGTATAAACTATATAAATTAAACTATACATAGCACATAACAGATTAACATAACATTTTAAGTTCAATTCAATCTTGAAGTGTTTTCAAACTTATACTAATCCAATCATTAAATCCTTCAGTCAAAAAGGAAAGAAACTAACTCCAATAAAAGTAGGTAACGAGAACTTTAAATGTTCTACAAGTGGTGCGTTGGTGGTAGCAGGAACAACACAATTGCTCCTTATGCCATCATAGGACATGTGTCCTAGCCGTGGCAAAATCTGCAAACACAAATAGATTAGTTTACGAACAAAGTCTTAATGAGAATAAATTTGACAAGATCTAATTTGGCATCAAGTACAAGCTGGAAATTTTCCAAAACTGAATAAAGAATGCAACTTGGGACATCCCAGTATTTTCTGTCTCATTCAAAGCTTTTGCTTCTTTAACAAATAATCAATTACAGTGCCCTGCTGCAGCTTTTTTTTCAACAGAGATATCCTGTCCTTAAAAAACCATGAAGGTTCACAAAGTTTCCATGCAATAAAGCAAAGTGTAGTTTGCTCTTCTTACTTGGAAATTCAGGTTTCCCTTTCCCTTGATATTCTTACTTGCAATTTCACAATCTGAATATATTTAAGTATCCACAATTCCCTGGCTTGCAAAAATCAAGAGAGGAGATATCTGAATAACATTTTTTGAGCAAAAAATCTGAAAAACAAAATTCAAGATACGAGAAATCTGAATAACATTTCCAACACTTTTTTTTGACAACATTTCCAACACTTTTAACAAAACAAAAATACCAAAAATCAACAAACCCCTATCAAAAATCATGAAACCAAAGAGGGAAATCGTAAAACTCAAGGTCGAGGGGTCTTACCACTACTAAGACTCAAGAACCGGTTCCTAATTTTGTAACGATCTTGAAGGATGAACAGCGCATCAATGTTGTAAACAAATAGCGATCTTCAAAACGAGAGCTAGGGATTAGCGCTTGCTTTTGATTTTGGCACAGTGATTAGATCAGCGAGAATCTGGAGATGAATTAAACTAAACCTAAATCAAGAAAGGGGGAATTATTCAAAAACTAAAATCAACATAGAAAAGGTGAGATTCACACTATGCGATGTTCAAGCCAGATTAGGGTTCACCTTACAAGAACTTTGATGCAAGCCAGAGAGGGGGAAGAGAGAGAGGTTCTCAACCTTCATATCCAAAAGAGCAAGCCATAGACAATCTGCTGAAGAAGAAGCGAGAGTGATTAAGTGAGACCAGAGTGACGGTGAGCGGAGTGACGGTCGAGAGTGATGAAGAAGAGCGAGTGATTTGTTCCCCGTGGAGAAATAAGAGGCTGCGCATAAAAAGTGTAAGTAGAGGAGATTTTTTTCCCCGTGTATTCAGAATTTAGAACCCGTTCTATTTGGCTCATCTATGACAACGTTTTCTTAGTTTTTAGAAAATGAGTGTTGCCGTATCTACCAAATGTTGTAGTGGGTTAGTGAGCTTACCTCTAGATCTAGCTAGAAAATGAAGAAGGAAAGAGAATAGAAGCAAGAACACTTGAAGAACACCACAAGAACCTCTTGAACCTTTCGCAAATGCTTGATTCTTGATGGTTTTTGATGAAACTTTGATGATTATGCAAGTTTAGAAGTAGATTTATTGAAAGGATGAAGAATAAACAAGGTTTGATGGTTGATTTTTTTGGAAGAATTTTGAAGAAAGAATATGGGTATGGTGGCTGGTTGCTTCGAAGGAATGAGAGAAAGAGAGGAGAGATTTGGGTGCTAGGGTAAAAAAATGAGTGTCCTCCTCATGGTCTCTTATTTTGGGTTTTATATGAGGTGCAAAATTAAGGGTATATAGGACATTGTGCTTTTGCAAACCATTGAGATTTGAGCTAGAATTTGAATCAAAGGCCAAGATTGCAATGCACATGGATTAGGGACAAGGAGAAAACACAAATGAGTGAGGAATAGCTGGTCATACACAAAAATTATGAGTTTTTGTTGCACAAAAATTGTTGAGGGCACCTAGGTCATTCTACACAAAGTTGTAGCCTAGGATTTGATCTAGAATTTTAATCAATGGCTAGGAATACAACTCACATGGATCAAGGGCATGAGGAAACACAAAATGAGGTGAAAATGAGCTGGAAAATTCGGAGCAAATGAGGCCTTGGTGCCCAAGTTTTGCAAGCTTGTCAAGAAAAATAGTACATTTTGTCTTATTGGGGACACTTCCTTATTTTCACCATTTTTGATTATTCTTTTCTAGATAATTCCATAAAAATCATGCCACTTTGGGCCATATCCTAGGAATCAATGATTGGGCCCAAAATTCCATGGTATCACCCTTCCCAAAATTGTTTTGAGACCTCACCTCGATGGAAATTCCCATTTTGCCCTTTTGCTTAAAATTTGAATTTTATGCCAAAAATCATGCATGCATGTGCACAAAAATTCATAACCCAAATCATCTAGATCCAAATAAATTCCTCTGAGATTGAACAATGATTTTTGGTGAGAAATTGCTTAATTTTGGAAATGACCAAAATACCCCTTTTGCCCAAAAAAACCCTAATTTTGCTCCAAAAGGCATTCCAATCCTAAAAATGATTTTAAAAGCGCTGAAATGACTTTTAGAACCCAAAAATGCATGCTCATAGTTCTTCACATCATTCAGAATGATGCTTCACTTCATAATTTATTTCTTTTTTGTGGAAAATTAAGGTTTTGTTCCAAGCCGGACAAAATTAGGGAATGACACCCCCCTACAGGGGGGTAACCGTACATGGTTTTTACCCATTATACACTACATAATCTAACAGAGGGGGGGTGACTGAAAACTGTTTATCTTTGCAGGGGGGTAACCTTAAACAATTTTTTACAGGGGGGATCAAATATATAAACCTTATTTTAATCACACATACGATTTCAAATATATATATTTGTATGACTGAACTGATTTCAAATATATACTTGTATGACTGAACTGATTATACCATAGAAAATACCATATGTTTTATTTTCAAATATATACTTGTTTTTCAATATGTTGGTAAGCAGCTTTCAAATGGATTGTGAGCTTTCGTACACTCTCAAAAAGCCGGAGAAGGCCTTTTGGCTGTTTAATTCAAGAAATGCCAAATGGTCATTCAAAGGTCACACACTTGCTATATGAATTTCTGACAATCCAGTCTTGAGTTCTTCAAAAGTATACAAGTGTGCTTATATAAGATTTATAACCTATCTATTTAGCAAATGTAATTAGTGTTAATGCATATATACTTATTGTCTTGCAGCCAATTCGATCGCTTGATCTCAATGCTTATCCTGAAGATGAAGATGACGTGGAAGGAGTTCCTAAATTTGACAGCAGATATGGTACAAGACCATCAGGAGGTGAAGTTGTGCTGGTTGGAGATAGTTCTAATGGTGAAGGAGAAGATGCAAAGGGAAATAGTGCAGTTAATCTTTCATTGGAGACTAGAAGTGCAGTTAATGCCACTACTACTACTATTTATAAAAAACAGTAGTATTTTTCTAATAATAGTTTGGTGTCCTTTTTGAATATATCACACTTATAATGTATCAATTATTGTTTCAAAAATTGTGTCAAAAAAAATTGTTTCAAACATATCTTTGAGTTTCTTGTTTTCTTTTTTACTTCTTTCAGCGCACACTTGATTCTATATCAGAGTGCACATTTTATAAATAATTTATTCTCTAATAGTATTTGGTATCTTTAATATGATTTACGGGTCATTATCTCTAGATCCACTAGATTCCAATAATCCTATTTGTAGTCCCCTGCCTTAGTCAAAAATGGTTTTCTTAGATAAGTATCGTATAAATACTGTGAATAATTTATTATTAAGGATATAACAAAGAGGATTTTAAAAATTATCTTAATATTATTTACCTAACATGACTTAGTTTTTTTATTTAGTAAATCCCACCTACTTCTTATTGCCATGTGCTCAATAGTAAAAAGGTAAACGGCCCAAATCAAATAGATAGAAAAGGCCCAAATGAATTAGGGTTTCCAACCGTGTACAACATATATATAAGGTAGTGTTAGGCAGTCATAAGCTTCTTGTAGAAACGAGAGGCAAAACCTCAAACATATTCCTATGCTTCAAAGATCGATGTGATTCGAGCCAAAACTTCATCTCAGAGATCTTCATATACTTATTCGAGGTTTGTTTCAAACTATCCAAAATGATTTTGGATTAAATAACACCCATTCATATGCAGATCTAGATCTACTTTTTATCCTGTCTCTTTTTCATAATATATTTGATTTGAATCTTTCACTAATATTAATTTTCAATATTGATTCCTAGGGATCCTCAGACAAGCATTCAGTGGAGCAAGGTAGACTGGTCGGTATCATGAGATAGATTCTGAATCAGATCTTAAGGTACTTGTTTGAAATTAAACATTTCTATTAAAAGCATTTCTTACATGAGTATAAAAGATACAAGTCCAACAAAAGATTGTAATAGAGAGAGTGTGTGGGGAAAAAATAATTAAGAGCTTGTTTAAAATTCATTTTTAAAATAGTTTTTTGTTTTTTAAAATGTTTAATAAACAAATTAGTTCTTTGTGAAATTTTAAAAACAAGAAAGTAGTTTTTAAAACTCATTTCAAACAGGTAGTAAATCTTGATGTCTTTTCAATATTATCTTAAGTTTTTTATTTGACAAGGACTTAATCTTATATTGAAAAGGAAGAAAAAAAAACTTCTTTTTTTTTTACGATGAAAGATTTTGTATGCCTGTGAAAAAGACTAGAAAGAAAATATTGGTTGAGTTGGAGAAGAATTCATTAGGTTTAAAAGTCATTTTGAATAAATTATTTTACGTACTCATACTCATTATTATAATATCAATATTTTACTAAATAAAATCTTATAATTATAAATATATTGATTATTTAAGAATGCCAATAAATTAATTACTTTCGTATCGTCATTATTTTAAAATCAGTATATACTTTAAAGAAAATCTATTAATTAGAAAATATATTAATTATTTGTTTTCTATTTATATAATATATGTAAGGAAATGTATTAAATGAAATTATTAAAACCTTTCAACAAAAAACTTTGGGGGTTTTAAAGTATTTACCTTTCATTTGTTATGAATCTTTTATTAAAAAATGAATACTAAATTTCTTCAACAAAAAAAAATATTAAATTTATTTTCTTGACATAAAATATTAAAATTTCTTTTTTTTGACCAAACAAAATATAAAATTTCTAAATAATTAAAGATTGACTAAAGAAAACTAGCATCGGTGAAACTAATATAAAAACATTTCTTTTAACGAGAGAGGAATAAAATTAGAAGTTATACTCATCTCAACTAAATTTTTAAAAATACAAATCAATTTTTTAAGTCAAGTGAAAATACCATAGCGAAAATTAGTTCAGGAATTAATAATGCTTTATTTTGTTCACACATATGATTCCAAATATATACTTGTATGACTGAACTGATTATTATGCTAGATAATATTATACGATTCCTATATGTACTGTGAGCTTGAATAAGACAGCTCTTGTTTTTTAACATCCTATACCCTTTTGTTTGTTGTAGACCCATGTGGAACAATAGAGGCAAAAAAATCCAATTCGTCGATCATTGTAATGTGTCTTGTCAAATGGAAATCTTTGGTGATGTCTATTTGCTATCCATCTCGATTATACTCTCATATATCCAAACGGCTGTGATTACCTTGATTAAATATGGGCGCAATGGCAAGTTAACAACATGTGATAATTTCGAGAAAGGTAAATTAATAAACTTCAATTTGAAATTGACATGTATGCTACTTTGGATTAACTATGATAATATATTGAGTTTATTTATCTGATTTTGACCATAAATTGTTTTTCAATATGTTGGTAAGCAGCTTTGAAATGGATTGTGAGCTTTGGTACAATCTCAAGAAGCCAGAGAAGGCCATCTGGCTGTTTAATTCAAGAAATGCCAAATGGTCATTCAAAGGTCACACAAATTTCAGACAATCCAATCTCGAGTTTTTCAAAGGTATACAAGTGTGCTTATATAAGATATATAACCTATCTATTTTGCAAATGTAGTTAGTGTTAATGCATATATACTTATTGTCTTGCAACCATTTCGATCGTTTGATCTCAATGCTTATCACGAAGATGAAGATGATGTGGAAGGAGTTCCTGAATTTGACAACAGAGATAGTACAAGACCTTCATGAGGTGAAGTTGTGCTGGTTGGAGATAGTTCTACTGGTGAAGGAGAAGATGCAAAGGGGAAAGAGTGCATTTGATCTTTCATTGGAGACACGAAGTGCAGAACCAAACAAAAGTGTTGTTGGAAATGAGGACAATGTTGAGACATCATTAGCATTTGCACCATCTTCGTCTTATGCCCTCGCAATGGACCCGATTGGTTGTGAAATTGCGAAAGCTTAGGTTTATTTGTCGCTCAAGGAACATGTGCGTGTGATGAGTAAAACCAAACTTGCTTCTAATTTATTATGCATAAATTGCGCAACTGACTTAGTTTATATTTTTATATTTATATAGATATCATAAACCGTTAATTTGGTCAATATACTTACTTTGAATTCCAAAGTTAATATATATATATATATATATCTAAGCATTTATTTTGCAAATGTATATTATGCTAAAATGATTATTATGTTAGATAATAATATACCAAATGTATATTCAATTATAAAATTGCTATATGTACTGTGTAGCTTGCTAAGGGAAATTCCAATTCTACCCACCCTCTAATCATCTAGCTCTTAAACCCACATAATCCTCCATTACCTCAAAATTCTAGTAACTCATAGAATTTACCAATCTTTCAATGATACTGAATTATTTCTACATTTCACAGTTAAACAATAATAATTCAAGCACATATAACTTCAATTAAACACGCACAATCATTTAGCAATCAAAGAAATGAAATTTTCTTTGGGCATTACATAAAGTTGCAGAGGTCGGTGTCCATTCATAGTGGAGTATAAGTGAACTCATCGAGGTCCCATTCCAAAATTTGAGTATAGAATGTGTAACATCCTAGATTTTAGTTGACAATAAAATCCCAAATATTACTTTTAAGACATCTCAGAGATATACTTTTGTACTTTGTATTAAACTAAGGAACAACATGTGTCCTTAAATGAGTCACATACATTGATAGGATTTTTTTTAAACTTTAAATGAAGATCTTGAACATAAACCAATTTTCAATGCATCTATCAAAGTCGACACGACCAACTTAATCCAAATTACAAGGTATATGAATCCTACTACATATTAGGATGAGCCTAATACTTCAACATAAAACAGAGATCCTCATCTTGAAATTAGCACCATTACAATGTGCTTTAACTTATACATAAACATCACTGTCCTTCAAGGGTGAAATCCTTTCCGATTGCTATAAACATTCCTTAACTTTCACCTGCTTGTCGGAAAAACAACAACAATGATGGGTGGGATTACATAATCTCAGTAAGTTCTTCGTGACTCCCTTACCATAATACGCTCTCCAAATATCTTTTAATAACTACCTTTGATGCACCCCCCTTCGCCTTAGACTTACATAGTATAAAAGCTACGACGTACAAAGTGGGGAACCCGTATTCTGTAAATAAATAGAACACACTAACCTAACCTCTTGGGCCTTTATATTGGTTCATGACACCGACCCCAAGTACATCATCCATTATTTAATTCATTTACGGTGTACTTATATATGTACTATATAGTTTTCTCACGCGTATTTTGGAAACAAACATCAGCAACCAAACAACAACAAACACATGCATTTATCCACCAGAATTTTCATCAAGCATACCTCTACTTCGGTGAATTAATTAACTTATGAAACGATATCGAAACTTAGCAAAGGATCAGTCTCTGGAAAGCTTAGCGTCTAGTTTATGAACCTAATTTTTGTTTTGACAGCAAATGAGCCAACAAGTACAGTTTTACAAAACTAAAGGACGTGTTCTAAAAGGTCACAAATTTTGAGTTCTAACTTAAGTCAGATTTTAAAATATCAAAACTCAATCAAATGACACAAAATTTAAGTTCACACTGAAGCAAATTGATTGTTGTATTCAATGAAACAAAAATCATTCAAAAAAGAATTAAAATGAAAATACCATGCCCGAAATACTGAACCTATACCTAGATTGTTTCCAGAATTTTAACCTATCTTGTGATACCTATAACTCGAGCTATACAACTCCAAATGCAACCAAAACAGTACCAAATTAGCAAGCATTAAGTCTAGTTTCTAAAAAGGTAAACCACATGATTTTTGGACCACTAGATTGTTCCCAGTTACTGTGTAACAGAACCTATACCCAGAATACCCCAAACAGTGAGTTTAGCATCAAAATTGACATCAAATATTCAATCAATTTCAAAAACCAAACACATTATCAACCCACTTTAGAAATACACATGTTTTTACATGAAAACAGAGGCAAATTTGTAGAACTCACCTTTAGGTGATGAAAATCACAAAACAGCAAGCAATGAAGAAGTGAAAAACCCCCAATTAGCTTCTAAGCACCCAAACCGAACCAAATCTCTCCAAAAACGATTCCTCCAGCACCAAACTTACTCCTTTCTTGTTCTAATACACACCGTAACATGCAAACCAAAATTTCTTCTACCCAAAGCTCTCAACTCACTACCTTTCGAAAATGGGAAAAAGAAAGGGATTGAAGAAATGAAATGTAGTTGTCTCTCTACTCACTAGTAGAAATTTCCAATTTGAGAGAATGAGAAGCTTGAAAAATGACTAGAATCAAAGAAGAATCAAGGCATATGAAGAAGGGTTTGAGTTTTTCCCCTTCCTTTCTTTTTCTCTCCTCTCGCCACTCTCTCTTTCTCCTCTCTATAAGTGTGGTTCTGTTTTTGAACATAAAAAGTAAGGAAATGAAAGGTGGTAACGTTATATCTGGTGGGACACAAAGTGTGTGAAATCCCTACTTTGCCTTTATTCTATAATTCCTCACTTAAAACTACATCTACTTAACCAATTAACTACTCAATACATTTAAGTACCCATTTAGTCGATTAAATCATATAGTTATCCAGTCAAACAACAAATAATTACTTCACACCAGTTACCTCAAACAATAATCAAATCATTAAGCAATCAAAGTAATAAGGATAGTTACTTTGGGGATGTTACAGAATGCTTGATCAGCGTAGGTGTTTTCTTTTTATTGTTGTTTTGGGAAATTCCCCTAGTTTATGGTTCTTGAGTGGTTCTTTGTCTGGGCTCTTTCTGGAAGTGTATTAGTAGAGGAAGTCATACCTAGATTAGGTGTACTTATATTTCAAAAACATTTTATTCTTGCATTGTAAAACCTCTTTGGAAACATGTATCGTATTGGTGTTGTGAATGAACCTTTATGTATCATGTTAAGAGAGACATCATGCTTCTAAAGTCTTTTCGCAAACTTAGTTTCCTAAAACCTTTTTAGAAAACAATTATAGTTCAGGTAAGGTGAATAAAGCTTATAGTAAATGGCACAAGAAATATATTCTAGTTCACTAACACCTAAAAGCTAGTCCAAACCCATACAAACACATGTAGGATTTCCTCTAAAATAGGGTTTGAAGACATCAAGGGTTTGTCTTTCAACCCTCGATAAACTATCAGTTTTTTTGGAATAACTTGACCTCAAGCCTCTAAATAAAATGCCACTACAACAATTTTCAATTTATTGATGTTAGAATGAAAATAAAATCATACTCTCAACACAATTGGTTTACGAATTAATGCATTTATAAAAAACAGTAATATTTTTCAAATAATAGTTTGGCGTGCCTTTATAAAAAACAGTAATATATCACACTTATAATGCATCAATTATTGTTTCAAAAATTGTGTCAAAAAAAATTGTTTCAAACATATCTTTGAGTTTCTTGTTTTCTTTTTTACTTCTTTCAGGGCACACTTGATTCTATATCGGAGTGCACATTTTATAAATAATTTATTCTCTAATAGTATTTGGTATCTTTAAAATGATTTACGGGTCATTATCTCTAGATCCACTTGATTCCAATAATCCTCTTTGTAGTCCCCTGCCTTAGTCAAAAATGATTTTCTTAGATAAGTATCGTATAAATACTGTGAATAATTTATTATTAAGGATATCATAAAGAGGATTTTAAAAATTATCTTAATATTATTTACATAACATGACTTAGTTTTTTATTTTGTAAATCCCACCTACTTCTTATTGCCATGTGCTCAATAGTAAAAAGGTAAAAGGCCCAAATCAAATAGATAGAAAAGGCCCAAATGAATTAGGGTTTCCAACCATCTACAACATATATATAAGATAGTGTTAGGCAGTCATAAGCTTCTTGTAGAAACGTGAAGCAAAACCTCAACCATATTCCTATGCTTCAAGGATTGATGTGATTCGAGCCAAAACTTCATCTCAGAAATCTTCAAATACTTATCCGCGGTTTGTTTCAAACTATCCAAAATGATTTTGGATTAAATAACACCCATTCATATGTAGATCTAGATCTACTTTTTATCCTGTCTCTTTTTCATAATATATTTGATTTGGATCTTTCACTAACATTAATTTTAAAATATTGATTCCCAGGGATCCTTAGACAAGCATTCAGTGGAGCAATGGAGACTGGTCGGTATCATGAAATAGATTCTCAATCAGATCTTAAGGTACTTGTTAGAAATTAAACATTTCTAGTAAAAACATTTCTTACATGAGTATAAAAGATACAAGTCCAACAAAAGATTGTAATAGAGAGTGTGTGGGAAAAAAAATTAAGAGCTTGTTTGAAATACCTTTTTAAAACAGTTTTTGTTTTTTAAAATGTTTAATAAACTAATTAGTTCTTTGTGAAATTTTGAAAACCAGAAAGTAGTTTTTAAAACTCATTTCAAACAGGCAATAAATCATGGTGTCTTTTCAATATTTTCTTAAAATTTTTTATTTGATAAGGACTTAATCTTATATTGAAAAGGAAGAAAATATTGGTTGAGTTTGAGAAGAATTCATTATTTTATGTATGTAAGGAAATGTATTAAATGAAATTATTAAAAACTTTCCAACAAAAACTTTGGGTGTTTTAAAGTATTTACATTTCATTTGTTATGAATCTTTTATTAAAAAATGAATACTAAATTTCATAAACAAAAAAAAATTAAATTTATTTTGTTGACACAAAATATTAAAAATTCTTTGTTTTTTGACCAAACAAAATATTAAAATTTCTCAATAATTAAAGATTGACTAAAGAAAACTAGCATCGGTGAAACTAATATAAAAACATTTCTTTTAACGAGACATTTAAACCTAATGAATTCTTCTCCAACTCAACCAGCATTTTCTCTCTAGTCTTTTTCACAGGCATACAAAATCATTCATGGTAAAAAAAAGAAGTTTTTTTCTTCCTTTTCAATATAGAAATTAGAAGTTATACTCATCTCAACTAAATTTTTAAAAATACAATTCAATTTTTTAACTCAAAAGAAAATACCATAGCGAAAATTAGTTCAGGAATTACTAATGCTTTATTTTGTTCACACTTATGATTTCAAATATATACTTGTATGACTGAACTGATTATTATGCTAGATAATATTATACGATTCCTATATGTACTGTGAGCTTGAATAAGTCAACTCTTGTTTTTTTTGTTGTAGACCCATGTGGAACAATAGAGGCAAAAAAATCCAATTTGTCGTTCATTGTTATCTGTCTTGTCAAATGGAAATCTTTGGTGATGTCTATTTGCTATCCATCTCGATTATACTCTCATATATCCAAACGGCTGTGATTACCTTGATTAAATATGGGCGCAATGGCATGTTAACAACATGTGATAATTTCGAGAAAGGTAAATATTAATTAATAAACTTCAATTTGAAATTGACATGTATGCTACTTTGGATTAACTATGATAATATATTGAGTTTATTTATCTGATTTTGACCATAAATTGTTTTTCAATATGTTGGTAAGCAGCTTTGAAATGGATTGTGAGCTTTGGTACAATCTCAAGAAGCCAGAGAAGGCCATCTGGCTGTTTAATTCAAGAAATGCCAAATGGTCATTCAAAGGTCACACAAATTTCAGACAATCCAATCTCGAGTTTTTCAAAGGTATACAAGTGTGCTTATATAAGATATATAACCTATCTATTTTGAAAATGTAGTTAGTGTTAATGCATATATACTTATTGTCTTGCAGCCATTTCGATCGTTTGATCTCAATGCTTATCACGAAGATGAAGATGACGTGGAAGGAGTTCCTGAATTTGACAACAGAGATGGTACAAGACCTTCATGAGGTGAAGTTGTGCTGGTTGGAGATAGTTCTAATGGTGAAGGAGAAGATGCAAAGGGGAAAGAGTGCAATTGATCTTTCATTGGAGACACGAAGTGCAGAACCAAACAAAAGTGTTGTTGGAAATGAGGACAATGTTCAGACATCATTAGCATTTGCACCATCTTCGTCTTGTGCCCTCGCAATGGACCCGATTGGTTGTGAAATTGCGAAAGCTTAGGTTTATTTGTCGCTCAAGGAACATGTGCGTGTGATGAGTAAAACCAAACTTCCTTCTAATTTATTATGCATAAATTGCGCATTAGACGTAGTTTATATTTTTTATATTTATATAGATATCATAAACCATTAATTTGGTCAATATATTTACTTTGAATTCCAAAGTTTATATATATATATATATATATATATATATATATAAGCATTTATTATGCAAATGTATATTATGCTAAACTGATTATTACGTTAGATAATATTATACCAAATGTATATTCAATTATAAAATTGCTATATGTACCGTGTAGCTTGCTAAGGGAAATTCCAATTCTACCCTCCCTCTAATCATCTAGCTCTTAAACCCACATAATCCTCCATTATTACCTCAAAATTCTAGTAACTCATAGAATTTACCAATCTTTCAATGATACCCAACCTCCTCTAAAATATGAACAGCGCAAAATAATATGTACACTTGTCTTATCAAAACACACAATACCAGTTACTATAGGTCCTCATAGAGGCCAACAGAGTCATATCCAACTACAATCAGATAAACCAATAATGTAACAAAGCCTCTACAGATTTTTATACAAATCAAATACATACGGACTCAAAAGAAAATATAGGTGACATAAAAATATTTCCCTCCAAAACCAAAAAGGGGCCTCACCGAGCAGTAAGGGACGAGACTCATGTAGAGGAGCTCGGTTCAGCATGAACCTTGGAATCTGAAATATATAAGAGACACGATGTGAGTCACCACTCAGTGTGTAAATAATGAAGAGCATAACAAGAGGGACTCAATAATATCGGGTATAAAACAAGTTCATCGACAATCATAGTTTAATCAAGTAAAGCATATAAAAATGTAAATTCAGTTTAAATGGGGTAATACTTATACAGAACTAATATAGGCTCCCAGCCTGAAAATATCAATAATAGGCTTCCCGCCTTGAAATATCAACAATAGGCTTCCCGCCTAGAAATCAGTTATAGGCTCCCCGCCTCGAAATATCAATAATAGGCTCCCCGCCTTGAAATCAACAATAGACTCCCCGCCTCAAAATATCAATAATAGGCTCCCCGCCTTGAAATATCAACAATAGGCTCCCCGCCTCGAAATATAGACAATAGGCTCCCCGCCTAGAAATATCAATAATAGGCTCCCCACCTCAAAATATCAATAATAGGCTCCCTGCCTGATAGGTAAATCATGGTGCACCAAGACTATCACATAGTGCTATTAGCATGCAGAGTTCTGATAAACTCTACCCCTAAAGTCGTTCAAAATCCAAAAGTCATCAACTCATACTTATAAAACGATGTTACTATGTCCAATCTAAAAAAGTAAAGCATTTCAATTTATCTTTCGGTTAAGAATCAGGAACAAATAGAAAAACTATAATCAAATAAGTTTAAAAGAAGTTTAAAGAAATAAACTAGAATTTGTTATAGTCCCCACTATTTACTCACCGACTTTCGAAGCCACAGAGAGAAGAGTCGAGGGTCGGTGCCGCTAGAATGAATTCTTTAAATCTTAAATAGGCTTCACTAGGAATCTAATCCTCTTTCAAACCCGTCTATCTCTCTGACCTCTCCTTCATTTCTCCTTGATTTGCTTGTTCTGCTTCTCTATTGATTCCATAAAGCACGAAACCTTATCTTTTAATTCTCACCGGAGCACCTCCCTATAGAAGTAACATTACCTGCTCCCCTTTTAATCATTGATTTCACTACGGCTCATCATCTCTCCCTCTCGGTTTCTGATCCTTTCTCTAATCTCATAGATATTGTTTTGAAGGGAGGTATTTTCTTTCAGAGCGTCTTTTTATTTCTTCCACATATTTCATTAGTTGCCTTTCAAAGCAAAATCAAAACATTTGCTGGATTGTGTTCTAGAAAACCTCTAGTCTTAATAATCTATTATTATATAGAACCTATTGCTATATCTTATCCACTTATAATACTTTAATATATTTTCTCTTTCTCAACCATCCTACGGGCATATCTTTACCCATCCAAGATGGTAATTTTGTTTGTATACTATACATAAACTATTTAATTATTACTAAAATTCTACTCTAAATAACATAGCTAACACATAACTAAATTAGGTAACTTCAATTTCTTAGAAATTATCTAAATGCTCTTTTCTTATGACACTCTTTATTTCCTATGTCCTTTTAGAAATTAAGATTTTAAGTCTACACCTATACTTCAAAATTTGAGAGTGTTACATTTCTCCACTCCTAAATAAATTCGGTCCCCAAATTTAAATGCATTTATCAAATCTCCTACAAAATGGGGATGTTTCCCTAGCAATAATCTATTGAGTTATACTATCTAATGCTTAGACTCAACAACTTACCTTTAATATCACTTCCAACATATTTTCTCTATAAACTAAAGTTTATCCTGAAAATGATCGCTAAGACAAAGTAATTCTATTCGACGTTGTCCTAAGATATACCAACTAATCTATTAACAACATATAACCTGGACTCTTTTCTGTCTAATTTTTTTCCGGACCCACCTTGTCCTTAACCAACTCAACTCAATGCAGCAAAACTTATATGCCATTTCCAAGAGTCTAAGTCGTTGTCTATATACTATAGCTATAGCACATAATCTTATCCTTATTACAAACTCCAATCTCTAATTATAACCATTTCACTTATTTCACCTTGTCAAGCTGTAAAAAAATATGTTTAATCTTAACCATACTATAATACAGCTTTATACCTACAATCAAAATTTACTAAGAAATAACTCAAGTCCCTTAATTATAGTTTCACCACTCGCTCACATTTCAACCCCGAAATTATCATTTATCATTATTCCCACTTCTCATTCATTCATCTTATATTATTTCTATAGTGAGTGTGTCACATCGCTTCACTATTATATTACATAACTTACCAAGAAAAACTATCTTAGTTAGTTGTGACGTTTCATACTATTATATTACTATTATATTACATATAAAGACCCCATTTTAACATATTAGTATACTTCATAAAACTTGAGGAAATTCCTTATAGATAAAACTTTGCTTATTGCTACTTGTAACAACAGCCAAAGCCAATTTGTTTCAAAAACTACAACTTCCTTCTAATCCTAACCTTTAACTTGGCCTTGGGTCCTAACCTAAAATCCTTTTACTATAACACTTTGCTCCACCAAATTTTTAAACCTACCAGTCATAACCCTATGACTAGCGTACCAACCTACATAAAATATAATTAATCAAATAATCTCTACATCTCAAACAAAATCAAGACTAATAAATTTCCAAATCTAATTCCATAACACCATCTTTGTAGCCTCTCAATTATGTATGGCCAAATTAGAATTTCTTATTCTCACGTATATCCTTCGTGCCCTAGATGAATCTCACTACAACCTTTGCCAATAACTAGACATATCTTTACCCATCCAAGATAGTAATTTTGTTTTCATACTATATATAAACTATTTAATTATTACTATTCTACTCTAAATAACATAGCTAACACATAACTAATTTAGGTAACTTAAATTTATTAGAAATTATCTAAATGCTCTTTTCATATGACACTCTTTATTTCCTATGTCCTTTTAGAAATTAAGTTTTTAAGTCTACACCTATACTTCAAAATTCGAGAGTGTTACATTTCTCCCCTCCTAAATAAATTCGGTCCCCGAATTTAAATGCATTTATCGAATCTCCTACAAAATGCGGATGTTTCACTAGCAATAATCTCCTTTTATTGAGTTATACCATCTAATACTTAGACGTAACAATTTACCTTTAATATCACTTCCAACATAATTTCTCTTAAAACTAAAGTTTATCCTGAAAATGATCGCTAAGACAAAGTAATTCTATTCGACGTTTTCCTAAGATATACCAACTAATCTATTAACAACATATAACCTGCACTCTTTTCCATCTAATTTTTATTTCCGACCCACCTTGTCCTTAACCAGCTCAACTCAATGTAGCAAAACTTATATGCCATTTCCAAGAGTCTAAGTCGTTGTCTATATTATAGAATTATTACATAATCCTCCATTATTACCTCAAAATTCTAGTAACTCATAGAATTTACCAATCTTTCAATGATACCCAATTATCTCTACAATTCACAGTTAAACAATAATAATTCAAGCACATATCACTTCAATTAAACACTCACAATCATTTCAATCATTAAGCAATCAAAGAAATGAAATCTTCTTTGGGCGTTACATAAAGTTGCAGAGGTCGGTGTCCATTCATAGTGGAGTATAAGTGGACTCATCGAGGTCCCATTCCAAAATTTGAGTATAGAATGTGTAACATCCTGGATTTTAGTCGACAATAAAATCCCAAATATTACTTTTAAGACATCTCAGAGATACACTTTTGTACCTTAGATTAAACTAAGGAACAACATCAGTCCTTAAATGAGTCACATACATTGATAGGAATTTTTTAAAATTTTAAATGAAGATCTTGAACATAAACCAATTTTTCATGCACCTATCGGAGTCGACACGACCAACTTAATCCAAATTACAAGGTATATGAATCCTACTACATATTAGGATGAGCCTAATACTTCAACATAATACAAAGATCCTCAACTTGAAATTAGCACCATTACAATGTGCTTTAAGTTATACATAAACATCACTGTCCTTCAAGGGTGGAAACCTTTCCGATTGCTATAAACATTCCTTAACTTTCATCTGCTTGTCGGAAAAACAACAACAATGAGGGGTGAGATTACATAATCTCTGTAAGTTCTTCGTGACTCCCTTACCATAATACGCTCCAAATATCTTTTAATAACTACGTACGATGCACCCCCCCGCCCCCCCCCCCCCTTCGCCTTAGACTTACATAATATAAAAGGTACGACGTACAAAGTGGGGAACCCGTATTCTGTAAATAAATAGAACACACTAACCTAACCTCTTGGGCCTTTATATTGGTTCCTGACACCGACCCCAAGTACATCATCCATTCTTTAATTCATTTACGGTGTACTTATAAATGTACTAGATAGTTTTCTCAGGCGTATTTTGGAAACAAACATTAACAACCAAACAACAACAAACACATGCATTTATCAGCCAGAATTTTCATCAAGCATACCTCTACTTCGGTGAATTATTTAACTTATAAAACGACATTGAAACTGAGCAAAGGACCAGTCACTGGAAAGCTTAGAGTGTCTAGTTTTTGAACATAATTTTTGTTTTGACAGGAAATGAGCCAACAAGTACAGTTTTACAAAACTAACGGACGTCTTCTAAAATGTGACAGATTCCGAGTTCTAACTTAAGACAGATTTTAAAATATCAAGGCTCAATCAAATGACACAAAATTTAAGTTCACACTGAAGCAAATTGATTCTTGTATTCAATGAAAAAACAATCATTCAAAAAAGAATTTAAATGAAAATAACATGCCCGAAATACTGAACCTATACCCAGATTGTTTCCAAAATTTTAACCTAACTTGTGATACCTATAACTCGAGCTATACAACTCCAAATGCAACCAAAATAGTACCAAATTAACAAGCATTAAGTCTAATTTCTAAAAAGGTAAACAACATGATTTTTGGACCACTTGATTGTTCCTAGTTACTGTGTAACCGAACCTATATCCAGAATACCCCAAACAGTGAGTTTAGCATCAAAATTGGCATCAAATATTCAATCAATTTCAAAAACCAGACACATTATCAACCCACTTCAGAAGTACACATGTTTTTACCTGAAAACAGAAGCAAATTCGTAGAACTCACCTTTAGGTGATGAAAATCACCAAACCATAAGCAATGAAGAAGTGAAAAACCTCCCAATTAGCTTTTAAGCACCCAAACTGAACCCAATCTCTCCAAAAATGATTCCTCCAGCTCCAAACTCACTCCTTTCTTGTTCTGTTACACAACGTAACATGCAAACCAAAATTTCTGCTATCCAAAGCTCTCAACTCACTACCTTTCGAAAATGGGAAAAAGAATGGGATTGAAGAAATGAAATGTGGTTGTCTCTCTACTCACTAGTAGAAATTTCGAATTTGAGAGAATGAGAAGCTTGGAAAATGACTAGAATCAAAGAAGAATCAAGGCATATGAAGAAGGGTTTGAGTTTTTCCCCTTCCTTTCTTTATCCTTCTCTCGCCACTCTCTCTTTCTCCTCTCTATAAGTGTGGTTCTGTTTTTGAACTTAAAAAGTAAGGGAAATGAAAGGTGGTAATGTTATATCAGCTGGTGGGACACAAAGTGTGTGAGGGTTTTAAGTGTGAAATACCCACTTTGCCCTTATTCTATAATTCCTCACTTAAAACTACATCTACTTAACCAATTAACTACTCAATACATTTAAGTACCCATTTAGTCGATTAAATCATGTAATTATCAAGTCAAACAACAAATAATTACTTCACACCAGTTACCTCAAACAATAATCAAATCATTAAGCAATCAAGATAATTACTTTGGGGATGTTACAGAATGCTTGATCAGCGTAGGTGTTTTCTTTTTGTTGTTGTTTTGGGAAATTCCCCTAGTTTATGGTTTTTGAGTGGTTCTTTGTCTGGGCTCTTTCTGGGAGTGTATTAGTAGAGGAAGTCATACCTAGATTAGGTGTACTTATATTTCAAACACATTTTATTCTTGCATTGTAAAACCTCTTTGGAAACATGTATCGTATTGGTGTTGTGAAAGAACCTTTATGTATTATGTTAAGAGAGACTTCATGTTTCTAAAATCTTTTCGCAAACATAGTTTCCTAAAACCTTTTTAGAAAACAATTATAGTTCAGGTAAGGTGAATAAAGCTTATAGTAAATGGCACAAGAAATTTATTCTAGTTCACTACCACATAAAAGCTAGTCCAATCCCATACAAACACAAGAATGATTTCCTCTAAAATTGGCTTTGAAGACCCAAGGGTTTATCTTTCAACCCTCGGTAAACTATCAGTTTTTTAGAATAACTTGACCTCAAGCCTCTAAATAAAATGCCACTACTACTACATTCAGTTTTTTGATGTTAGAATGAAAATAAAATCATACTCTCAACACAATTGGTTAACAAATTAATGCCTTTATAAAAAACAGTAGTATTTTTCTAATAATAGTTTGGTGTGCTTTTTGAATATATCACACTTATAATGCATCAGTTATTGTTTCAAAAATTGTGTCAAAAAAATTTGTTTCACATATCTTTGAGTTTCTTGTTTTCTTTTTTACTTCTTTCGGCGCACACTTGATTCTGTATTAGAGTGCACATTTTATAAATAATTTATTCTCTAATAGTATTTGGTATCTTTAAAATGATTTACGGGTCATTATCTCTAGATCAACTTGATTCCAGTAATCCTCTTTGCAGTCCCCTGCCTTAGTCAAAAATGGTTTTCTTAGATAAGTATCGTATAAATATTGTGAATAATTTATTATTAAGGATATCATAAAGAGGATTTTAAAAATTATCTTAATATTTTTTACCTAACATGACTTGGTTTTTTATTTAGTAAATCCCACCTACTTCTTATTGCCATGTGCTCAAGAGTAAAAAGGTAGACGGCCCAAATCAAATAGATAGAAAAGGCCCAAATGAATTAGGGTTTCCAACCATCTACAACATATATATAAGGTAGTGTTAGGAAGTCATAAGCTTCTTGTAGAAACGAGAGGCAAAACCTCAACCATATTCCTATGCTTCAAGGATCGATGTGATTCGAGCCAAAATTTCATCTCAGAGATCTTCATATACTTATCCGAGGTTTGTTTCAAACTATCCAAAATGATTTTGGATTAAATAACACCCATTCATATGCAGATCTAGATCTACTTTTTATCTTGTCTCTTTTTCATAATATATTTGATTTGGATCTTTCACTAACATTAATTTTAAAATATTGATTCCCAGGGATCCTTAGACAATTATTTAATGGAGCAAGGGAGACTGGTCGGTATCATGAGATAGATTCTCAATCAGATCTTAAGGTACTTGTTAGAAATTAAACATTTCTAGTAAAAGCATTTCTTACATGAGTATAAAAGATACAAGTCCAACAAAAAATTGTAAAAGAGAGAGTGTGTGGGAAAAAAATAATTAAGAGCTTGTTTGAAATCCCTTTTTAAAACAGTGTTTTGTTTTTTAAAATGTTTAATAAACAAATTAGTTCTTCGTGAAATTTTAAAAACCAGAAAGTAGTTTTTAAAACTCATTTCAAACAGGCAGTAAATCTCGATGTCTTTTCAATATTATCTTAAGTTTTTTATTTGATAAGGACTTAATCTTATAACCAAATTCTTACATTCATATGACATAGTTATGTTTTTTTATTTTTACAAACTAGATAGCTTGAGAGAGTTGCTTATTTATATGACATCACTTAAGCAATGATAGAAAACGGTTCCTTTAGTTAGTATCCTAAGTGTCTCAGGTGACTAGTGTTTTAAATGGCACAAAACTTTTACTACTTAATATAACGATGTCTAATAATTAAGTATTGCCTATTGTTTAACGTAATGCATATTAGATTAGGAAAGAATTGAAAGAAAATTATGTTTTAAAGTATTATAAATATAAAAACTTATAGGGCCGATTTAAATAATCTTTTTAACATTTGTTCCATCTAAATAATTTTTTTAGAAGATTTCCAGTTTTAAGTTTTGCATTTGGGGTTAGACCAAAAAATAAATAGAGACATTATAGTTATCTCTAGTTAAGTAGTTTTCTGTTTATTCCTTTCTCGTTAAAAGAAATGTTTTTATATTAGTTTCACCGATGCTAGGTTTCTTTAGTCAATCTTTAATTATTTATAAATTTTAATATTTTATGTCAAAAAAATAAAATTTAATATTTATTATTTTTTTGTTGAAGAAATTTTGTATTCAGTTTTTTATAAAAGATTCATAACAAATGAAATGTAAATACTTTAAAACACCCAAAGTTTTTGTTGAAAAGTTTTTAATAATTTCATTTAATACATTTCCTTAGATACATAAAAATATATTATATTAATAGAAAACAAATAATTAATATATTTTCTAACTAATAGATTTTTAGGTATATATTGATCTTAAAATAAGGACGATACGAAAGTAATTAATTTATTGGCATTCTTAAATAATCAATATATTATAATAATGAGTATGATTACGTAAAATATTTTATTCAAAATGACATTTAAACCTAATGAATTCTTCTCCAACACAACCAGCATTTTCTTTCTAGTCTTTTTCACGGGCATACAAAATCTTTCATGGTAAAAAAAAGAAGTTTTTTTCTTCCTTTTCAATATAAAAATTAGAAGTTATATTCATCTCAACTAAATTTTTAAAAATACAAATCAAGTTTTTAACTCAAAAGAAAATACCATAGCGAAAATTAGTTCAGGAATTACTAATTCTTTATTTTGTTCACACATATGATTTCAAATATATACTTGTATGACTGAACTAATTATTATGCTAGATAATATTATACGATTCCTATATGTACTGTGAGCTTGAATAAATCAGCTCTTGTTTTTAACTTCCTATACCCTTTTGTTTGTTGTAGACCCATGTGGATCAATAGAGGCAAAAAAATCCAATTCGTCGATCATTGTTATGTAGGGGTGTTCGCGGTGCGGTTTGGTTCGGTTTTGAGACAAAAAGTGAACCGAACCGCAAGCTAAAACTACATGCGGTTTGGTTTGGTTCGGTTGGCTTCCTAAAATAAAACCGAACCAAACCAAACCAAACCAATGCGGTTTGGATTGGTTCGGTTTTTTCCAAGACAAAACATAATTTAAAACCGAATTAAAATTAACTAACATAAAAAACGGCTAACATAAATCTTTAAGAAAATATATGCTCAAATATATGTAGTATATAATTTACTCTCTTTTAATTCTTTTAAGATAGCTACGCCCATGTTTAAAAGAATTTAAATTAAATGTTTTATTATAATTTTTAAATATAGCATAACATTAGGGAGAGTTTGTAAGTGAATCAAAGTATTAATTGGATTTGGGCTAGTGAGTGAGTGAGAGTTGGAGTTGGGTTAGTAAGTTAGTAAGGAAGATTGTATGTCAATAAGTCTAAGTGTTACTTGTGGTTCGGTTTGGTTTGGTTCGGTTGGTGCAACAAAAACCGCGGTTTAAACCGAACCTTGCAGTTGATTGAAAAAACAAACTGAAGAGATTTTGCGGTTTGCGGTTTTTGGTTTGGGTATGTTCGGTTTGCGGTTTTCTATTGGTTTGGTTCGGTTTTGAACACCCCTATTGTTATGTGTCTTGTCAAATGGAAATCTTTGGTGATGTCTATTTGCTATCCATCTTGATTATACTCTCATATATCCAAACGGCTGTGATTACCTTGATTAAATATTGGCGAAATGGCAAGTTAACAACATGTGATAAATTCGAGAAAGGTAAATATTAATTAATAAACTTCAATTTGAAACTGACATGTATGCTACTTTGGATTAACTATGATAATATATTGAGTTTATTAATCTGATTTTGACCATAAATTGTTTTTCAATATGTTGATAAGCAGCTTTCAAATGGATTGTGAGCTTTGGTACAATCTCAAGAAGCCAGAGAAGGCCATCTGACTGTTTAATTCAAGAAATGCCAAATGGTCATTCAAAGGTCACACAAATTTCAGACAATCCAGTCTCGAGTTCTTCAAAGGTATACAAGTGTGCTTATATAAGACATATAACCTACCTATTTTGCAAATGTAGTTAGTGTTAATGCAAATATACTTATTGTCTTGCAGCCATTTCGATCATTTGATCTCAATGCTTATCCCGAAGATGAAGATGACGTGGAAGGAGATCCTGAATTTGACAACAGAGATGGTACAAGACCTTCAGAGGTGAAGTTGTGCTAGTTGGAGATAGTTCTAATGGTGAAGGAGAAGATGCAAAGGGGAAAGAGTGCAGTTGATCTTTCATTGGAGACTAGAAGTGCAGAACCAAACAAAAGTGTTGTTGGAAATGAGGACAATGTTGAGACATCATTAGCATTTGCACCATCTTCGTCTTACGCCCTCGCAATGGACCTGATTGGTTGTGAAATTGCGAAAGCTTAGGTTTATATGTCGCTCAAGGAACATGTGCGTGTGATGAGTAAAACCAAACTTGCTTCTAATTTATTATGCATAAATTGCGCATTAGACGTAGTTTATATTTTTATATTTATATAGATATCATAAACCATTAATTTTGTCAATATACTTACTTTGAATTCCAAAGTTAATATATTTGTATTCATATATATATATATATATATATATATATATATATAAGCATTTATTTTGTCTAAATTACTTACTTTATATTTCAAAGTTTACATAATTAAAAAATGTAACTTTAAACCAATGTTTTGCGATTTGTGTTCTCTCCTCAAATAATCGAATTACAATGATCTCACTATAACTTTATGGTTGTGTTCATCACCTTGACATCAATAGCAATAAAAAAAAAATCATTTATCCAAAATTGTGAAGATATCTCTGTCATCAACAACACCTGTTTTTATTGCAATTGTGACACTTCTTTCTTTATCTCCTGTTCACACATATGATTTCAAATATATACTTGTATGACTAAACTGATTATTATGCAAGATAATACTATACAAAATGTATATTCAATTATAAAATTGCTATATGTACTATGTAGCTTGCTAAGGGAAATTCCAATTCTACCCTCCTTTTAGTCGACAATAAAATCCCAAATATCACTTTTAAGACATCTCAGAGATACACTTTTGTACTTTGGATTAAACTAAGGAACATCATCTGTCCTTAAATGAGTCACATACATTGATAGGATCTTTTTTAAACTTTAAATGAAAATCTTGAACATAAACCAATGTTTCATGCACCTATCGTAGTCAACATGACCAACTTAATCCAAATTACAAGGTATATGAATCCTACCACATATTAGGATGAGTCTAATACTTCAACATAATACAAAGATCCTAACCTTGAAATTAGCACCATTACAATGTGCTTTAAGTTATACATAAACATCACTATCCTTCAAGGGTGGATCCTTTATGATTGCTATAAACATTCCTTAACTTTCACCTGCTTGTCGGAAAAACAACAACAACGAGGGGGGGTGAGATTACATAATCTCAGTAAGTTCTTCGTGACTCCCTTACAATAATACGCTCCGAATATCTTTTAATAACTACCTATGATGCATCCCCCTTCGTCTTAGACTTACATAATATAATGGCTATGAAGTACAAAGTGGGGAACCCGTATTCTGTAAATAAATAGAACACACTAACCTAACCTCTTGGGCCTTGAGATTGGTTCATGACACCGACCCCAAGTACATCATCCATTCTTTAATTCATTTACAGTGTACTTATATATGTACTAAATAGTTTTCTCACGCGTATTTTGGAAACTAACATCCAGCAACCAAACAACAACAAACACATGCATTTACCAGCCAGAATTTTCATCAAGCATACCTCTACTTCGGTGAATTAATTAACTTATCAAACAGTATTGAAACTTAGCAAAGGACCAGTCTCTGGAAAGCTTAGAGTGTCTAGTTTGTGAACATAATTTTTGTTTTGACAACAAATGAGCCAACAAGTACAGTTTTACAAAACTAACAGACGTGTTCTAAAATGTCACAGATTCTGTGTTTTATATTAAGACAGATTTTAAAATATCAAGACTCAATCAAATGACACAAAATTTAAGTTCACACTGAAGAAATTGATTCTTGTATTCAATGAACCTATACCCAGATTGTTTCCAGAATTTTAACCTAAATTGCGATACCTATAACTCGAGCTATACAACTCCAAATGCAACCAAAATACTACCAAATTAACTAGGGGTGAGCAAAAGACGAGTTGGGACGGGTTACACTTGTCCCTTATCCGGCCCTAAATTTATATTGGGTCATTTTTTAGACCCTAACCCGTCCTTAGGCCCGAATAGACCCGATGTTCTTAGAGACAAAGTAAGACCGGGTCTATTTAGGACGAGACCGGGTTGGCCCGAAGGACAATTAAAACAAAACTATAATGTGGTCACTCAAGTATGACTAAAAGTTATAAGTGATAAATTGAATCTTTTTAGTATTATATCATGAATTCAAACTTACAACATAACTTTTACAATATTACTTTACAATAATGTTTCTACTTAAACTAACATCGATTTCAAATTGAATATTTTATTTATAAAATAGAGTTAAAAATTAGAGTGAGGAGTGAGTAAGGGACAAGTTGGGACGGGTTATACCTAACCCTAACCCATCCCTAAATTTTGGTCGGGCCAATTGTTTAGACCCTAACCCGTCTTTAGACCCGAACAAACCCGATATTTTACGGGTTTAATGGGACGAGGACGGGACGGGTCTTAGGGTTGGGCCGGGTCTTGCTCACCCCTAAAATTAACAAGCATTAAGTCAAGTTTCTAAAAAGGTAAACCACAAAATTTTTGAACCACTAGATTGTTCCCAGTTACTCTGTAACCGAACCTATACCCAGAATACCCCAAACAGTGAGTTTAGCATCAAAATTGGTATCAAATATTCATTAAAATTCAAAAATAAAACACATTATCAACCCACTTCATAAATACACATGTTTTTACCTGAAAACAGAAGCAAATTCATAGAACTCACCTATAGGTGATGAAAATCACCAAACCACAAGCAATGAATAAGTGAAAAAATCCCTATTAGCTTCTAAGCACCTAAACCGAACCCAGTCCCTCCAAAATCGATTCCTCCAGCTCCAAACTCACTCCTTTCTTGTTCTAATACACAATGTAACTTGCAAACCTAAATTTCTTCTACCCAAAGTTCTCAACTCACTACCTTTCGAAAATGGGAAAAAGATGGGGATTGAAGAATTGAATTGTGGTTGTCTCTCTACTCACTAGTAGAAAATTCGAATTTGAGAGAATGAGAAGCTTGGAAAATGACTAGAATCAAAGAAGAATCAAGGCATATGAAGAAGGGTTTGAGTTTTTCCCCATCCTTTCTTTTTCTCTCCTCTCGCCACTCTCTCTTTCTCCTCTCTATAAGTGTGGTTCTGTTTTTGAACTTAAAAGTAAGGGAAATGAAAGGTGGTAATGTTATATCAGCTGGTGGGACACAAAGTGTGTGACGGTTTTAAGTGTGAAATCCCCACTTTGCCCTTATTCTATAATTCCTCACTTAAAACTACATCTACTTAACCAATTAACTACTCAATACATTTAAATACCCATTTAGTCTACTAAATTATATAATTTTCAAGTCAAACAACAAATAATTACTTCACACCAATTACCTCAGACAATAATCAAATCATTAAGCAATCAAAGTAATTAAGATAACTACTTTGGGGATGTTACAGAATGCTTGATCAGCGTAGGTGTTTTCTTTTTGTTGTCGTTTTGGGAAATTCCCCTAGTGTATGGTTCTTGAGTGGTTCATTGTCTGGGCTATTTCTAGAAGTGTATTAGTAGAGGAAGTCATACCTACATTAGGTGTACTTTTATTTCAAACACATTTTATTCTTGCATTGTAAAACCTCTTTGGAAACATGTATCGTATTGGTGTTGTGAATGAACCTTTATGTATCATGTTAAATGAGACATCCTGTTTCTAAAATCTTTTCGCAAACTTAGTTTTGCTAAAACCTTTTTAGAAAACAATTTTAGAAAACCTTTTTGCAAAGACATTTTCGAAAACAAAATTCCTAAACGAAGTAAAACTCACCTCTTGTGATGAAAATCACAAACAACCGCGAAGTCGAAGCTCACGAACAATCGAAATCACACGAACGGTCCCCGAAACGCCTCCGACGCTCTCACGAACTCAAGTTTGCTCGGAAGCTATTCCAAACAACCCAAAACAGAACTAAGCTATCCACACCCTCTAGAATTTCGAAATGTGGCTTGTTTGAAGACTTTAGGACCTCCAAGCTCAAAATGAGTCAAGTTGTAAAGATTGAATTCTCAAGCTCCACTTTCTCTCTCAAACTTGAAATGGATAGATGGGGAAAGGGGGAGATATGAGCTGAATCTTTGGACAAAAGTGGTATCAATTGGAAGAGGAAGAAAAATGAAAGAGATTGATGGCTAGCATTCAAACATGCATTGAGGTTTGACCATGATCCTCTTCTCTTCTTCCTTCACCCTCACTCTCGACTTCTCTTCTTCTCTCTCTATGTTTCTTTTCTCAATTTCAGAATATGGTACATGAAAGTGTGGGTGTGTTGTGTTATTATTGATTTATGAGCTGAAGGTAATAATGAGGCATAAATGACTATAGTGCCCTTTATCCCATTCACTCATTTAAACCTATTTCTAATCAAACAATCACACAATAAAACACAAACTAATGCCATTTTATGATATAATCTAGCAATTACTTTCGTGACTACCTTATATCCATGACTGGACTTATTATTTACTCGAATAATAAATCACTAGTTAATTTTGTTACCAAGTGGCTTCAGTCTCGAGAGAGAAGGGGGGAATTGAGATTTTTGAAAACAGTTCCCCTTTTAACGACTTATTTTAATTTTTGCGCAGGTTTATGAAACGAATGAATTAGAACGATAAAGTAATAAAGAACACGCGAGATTTATACTGGTTCGGTCACCTCCCAGTGACCTACGTCCAATCCTCACAACCCTTTGTGAGATTTTCCACTATCAAATCAAAGCTTTCAATCGGGTGCTTTAAAACCCTTACAGACTCAGACGCTCTTCACCTAAGATACCCCACCTAGTGCAAGAGCCCTTAACAACAATCGGTGGAGCGGGGTAATAGCCACACACGTGTGGAATATGTTGTGTTCGAGCTTTTAGTAGCCTCCGCTTATCATTCCGGTTAAAAGAAACCAAACACAAAACTTCGAAGAAATATGTAGTTATCAGAGTGGTTAGTGTTAGGTTAGCCAGAAGGAGGAATGCCAACGTGAGTGTACATAATGTGCATTTATCATGCATTAGTCGGAATGCAATAAGCAGATAGAGAAAATCACAATGTACCATATATGTTGTTCAAAACAATGAGAACTTGGGTATGATTATGATGATTCCAACAACATAAAGTGAATGTGCATGATTATCCTTTAGATTTTGACAAAGATGACTTAGCAGTATGTGTCATGAGAGTGACTAATAATTACTTAGAAGTTGGGAATTCATTGAGCACAAATTCGACAATGTGTATCTTAAATAAGCATCTTGATCAAGTAATTATTAACAACTTCGGGTAGGTGCTTGGTGTATTGATAAAATCCACAAGTCCCAATGTCTTGCACAGACTCGAAGGCGTTAATGGCCATGGCATATGAGCGCTATTCATTGGGCTAAACATTGTGTAATTGGGCACTATCAAATTTGAGAGCATAACATACTTTGTTACCTTTAGAATTTGGCAGAGGATGGTTCTCCCTCGCTACACGTAGAGTCGAACTCAACTCCAAGCAAGTTTAGATGTGAAAATCGTGTTCCGAGATGGGGTGAATGG
The DNA here is from genome assembly GCA_963573325.1 of Astragalus glycyphyllos. Taxonomy (NCBI): domain Eukaryota; kingdom Viridiplantae; phylum Streptophyta; class Magnoliopsida; order Fabales; family Fabaceae; genus Astragalus; species Astragalus glycyphyllos. The sequence goes on along the minus strand of OY754312.1, from coordinate 47,495,972 downwards.
TCGGCGTGGAAAGAAACTCTGTTGCCGCCATCAAGAAGGATTCTTGGTGAACGAAACCAAGCATTTGATGTTCCTTTTTCAATTCGTTTCTGCCGGTGGCTGAATGGTGACTGAAGATTCCGATCCAACCCGCGGTTGATCAGATCTCTTCGTATTGAAGCAGATTCGAAGCAGGTCCTTTCGAGTTGAAACAGATTGCAACCAGATCTTGTTTGAATTGTTGTAATTCTTTCTCCAATCTGACGTTTCCTTTCGTTCCACTCTTGAAGCCAAAGTACGTCAACTCGTAATGTCGCCGGAACGGTTCTGTCGTCGGGTCGCCTGCTCAGATCAGAGATACTAAGGCGACGTCCAAACCTTAGTTTCATTTTTTCTTTTTGACATCCGAGAACGTGAAAAACTCCAGATGAAACTATGACTCTCCTTCGGTTTTCCTTTTGCGATCTTGGGGAAGATTTTCGCCTTCGTCTTTCTTGATAAATGATGTAGATCAGATTCTGACACTGTTTGCAGATCTGATTTGGTTCAGACTCGAAGTCAAATGTGTGAATCTTCCAAAGAAAGGATCTTGAACACCAATAAACTTCGATGCAAGATAGGTACCGCCGTGAGTGAAAGAGTGACAAGAAAGATCTCCCACTACGGTCGCCAATGTTCCGACGGAACTCACTCAAAGAGAAAATCGTACCTCACGGTGGTTGGTGATGATGAGATGGAAATCCGAGACAATATCAGTTCCGATGTGAAGCGCGGGGAGGCCGCCACCTGGAGGCACTCCGACGCCCAAGTCAGTCCATAATCAAAATGAGTGGAGAAAGCTTACCATAGTTTAGGGTGTGGAGTGATATATATAGTGGTGTAAGTGGGCTTGCTTACAATTGGGCTTCTGGGCCCATTATCTCTAGCCAAAGTTGGATCCAGAACAGTAAGCGTGAGATAAAGTTTGAGAGTCAAAAGAGCATAGCTAAGAAAAATAAATAAACAATTACAATTGAAGACATAACACAAAAAAAATTTACTTAGAAAAATCATTTGAATTCTTTTGCAACACTTAAATAGCTCATATTTCGTTCAAATAGATGATGAATCAATGATTTCTAGTTCTCTTCGGATGTAAAAGAAGCTTTCTTTTTGCATTGGTTTTGTGAAAATGTCAGCTAGTTGTTTTGACGACTCAACGAACTCAATCACACAATCGCCTTTCTGAACATGATCTCTAAGAAAATGATGTCTTATCTCTATATGCTTAGTCCTAGAGTGTTGAACAGGGTTCTTTGTAAGATTAATTGCGCTTGTGTTGTCGCATTTAATTGGAATATGATCTAACACTACACCATAGTCAAGAAGTTGTTGCTTCATCCAAAGGATTTGTGCACAGCAATTTCCTGCTGCAACATATTCTGCTTCAGCAGTTGACAGTGCGACACTGACTTGTTTCTTACTGTGCCATGAAACTAATGTACTGCCTAAGATATGACATGTTCCACTAGTGCTTTTCCTATTTAGTTTACAACCAGCAAAATCAGATTCGGAGTATCCGACAAGACTGCACGTGGCGCCCTTGGGGTACCACAAACCAACATTTTGTGTTCCTACGAGATATCTCATGATTCTCTTGACTGCTACTAGATGTGACTCTTTTGGATTTGCTTGATATCTAGCATACATGCAAACACTAAACATGATATCCGGTCTACTAGCAGTTAAATAGAGAAGTGAGCCAATCATACCTCGATATTTGCTTAATTCTACTGGTTTACCTTCTTCATCCTTGTCTAAGTAGCATGAGGTGCTCATCGGAGTGATCATTTCTTTTGCCTTATCCATTTCAAATCTCTTGAGCAGTTCTTTGCAATATTTTGTTTGAGAGATGAAGATGCCGTTCTTGGTTTGCTTTCTTTGAAGCCCGAGAAAGAAGTTGAGTTCTCCCATCATCGACATTTCAAACTCATTCTGCATAATACCCTTTTGATACATCACCGATAATATTATCAATTGAGTGATGCCTTGGGATTCTCCATTCCTTTGGTAACTCATTGCTTGATTCTTCTTCATTTCTTTGTTGAGGAGTAGACTCGGTCTCCTTCTCTTTAATTTCATTTTTCTTCTCTTCATCTAGTTGTAATGCTTCAAGCTCATCTGCAACATCATCAATAACCTTTCCCAACCTTTTGGGGTTAGTTTCTTCAAATGTAACATGTACAGATTCCTCAATTACTTTATTTCTTTTATTGAAGATTTTAAAGGCTTTACTAGATAAAGAGTAACCGAGAAAAATTCCTTCATCAGCTTTAGCATCAAATTTTCCTAGGTTTTCTTTTCCATTGTTCAAGACAAAACATTTGCATCCAAAAGTATGTAAGTGTGAAATGTTTGGCTTTCTCCCTTTGTAAAGTTCATAAGGGGTTTTCTTTAAAATAGGCCTAATCAAAACTCTATTCATAACATAACAAGCAGTACTTACAGCATCAGCCCAAAGGTATTTTGGGATGTCATGATCATTCAGCATTGTTCTCGCAAGCTCTTCCAAGGATCGATTTTTCCTCTCAACGACTCCATTTTGTTGAGGAGTTCTAAGTGTTGAGAAGTTGTGATCAATACCACGTTCTTCACAGAAATTTTCAAACCTTTCATTCTCAATTCTCCACTGTGATCGGTTCGGATGGAGACAATTTTCAGCTCTTTCTCGTTTTGAATGCTACGAGCAAGTTTCTTAAAAGCTCCAAATGCATCGCTTTTATTTGCAATGAATAGTGTCCAGGTGTACCTTGAATAGTCATCTACTATGACAAGTGCATAGTAATTTCCACCAAAGCTTTTCGTCCGTGAGGGACCAAATAAATCCATGTGTAAAAGCTGCAATTGTTTGTTAGTAGACACAATATTCTTTGATTTAAAAGATACTTTGACCTGTTTACCTTTTTGGCATGCATCACATAATTTATCCTTTTCAAACTTAATTTTAGGAAGACCACTAACTAGTTCCTTAGAGACTAGTTTGTTAAGATGATCCATGTGAATATGAGCTGCTCTACGATGCCATAACCAAGAGTTTTCTTCCTTACTAATGAGACAACATGCATTATGAGATGAAACTTCATCAAGATTAATCATGTGTATATTTTCTACTCTGTTTCTTATCATTCTAACTTGTTTGCTCTTTTTATCTTCCATGATGCATGATCCTGAATCAAATATTACTCTATTTCCTTTATCACATAGTTGGCTAATACTTAGTAAATTATGTTTAAGACCTTCAACATAAAGCACATTATCAATAGCAGTATATAAATCTTTACCAACTTTACCTTCACCGAGGATTCTTCCTCTATTGTTATCACCATAAGTCACATGACCGCTTGATCTAGGGGTAAGAGTTAAGAACTTTGTTATATCTCCAGTCATGTGCTTTGAGCATCCGCTGTCAAGGTACCAATCTGACCCCCGTACCTTGAAGCATACCTGCAATGAGTTTAAAACACGGTTTTAGGTACCCAAAACTCTTTGGGTACTTGTGGGTCACCTTTTTCACAACTTGTCTACCTCTAGCCATGCACACAGAAGCAGTATGTCCAGGTTTAACACAGTAATAACATTTGATATATGGACTAGTAGTAAATTTAGGTCTATGATGCACATGTCTTTTCATGAAGTTGTTTCTAGGAGACCTAGGATGCACATGTTGTGTATTAGACATTTTTCCTATTGTCCATTCAAGCTCATGAATCTTCTTTTGATATTCAGCACACTTATCCCATACATAATTTGCTTTTAAACAACCAAGACTATAGTTTTCTTTTCTAAGTTCTAATCTTTCCTTAGTCAAGGAGATAACTTGATTTTGAAGATGATCAACTGCTTTCTTAGATTGTGTTAATGCTTTAGCTAGTTTCAAAGAATCATTATGCAATTCAAGAAATGCTTCACGTAATTCATCATATGCATTATGCAAAGTTTCAGAGTTAGAATCTACCTCATTTTCGCTTTCACTTTCACTTCCATGATTGTCCATGAGTGCAACTTGAGCTTCTTCACTTTCTGAATCATCTGATGAGTCCATGTCATATCTTCCCATGCTATGTAGGCTTTTCTCCCTTTGTTTTCTTTGAATCCCTTTTTCTCATATTTTGACGCCTTTTTCAGTAAACTTGGGCACTCCTTCTTAATATGACCAGGTTTTCCACATTCGTAGCAAGTTGGAGGACTAGATGAGTTTTCCTTGCTTGAGAACTTTTTAGGAGGAAAACTCTTCTTAGGAATATTTTTCTTTCTCATGAACTTTTTGAATTTTCTAACCATAAGCGCCATGTTCTCATCATCTTCATTTTCTGAGTCATCACTATCATCAGGTCGATTTGAACTAGAAGCCTTTAAAGCCAAGCTTTTCTTTTTCTTATCTTTCTCTACATGCTCTGCCAGACGAGTGAGCTCTAGTTCGTGCTCTTGTAGATTGCCAAAAAGAGTAGCGAGTGTCATGGTAGCTAAATTCCTTGATTCAGCTATAGCAGTTACCTTTGGTTGCCATTCTCTATTCAAACACCTTAGCACTTTGTTGATCAAATCTTCAGCAGCAAATGATTTTCCTAATGAACCCAATTGATTCACTATGTGAGTGAACCTCTTTTGCATTTCTTGAATGGTTTCTCCTGGATGCATTTCTTGGACAATCTTCAAGTCACTAGTACCTGCATGAGTGACTTGAAGATTGTCCAACATTTCTTGGGCAGTTTTGCAATTTGACACCCTGAAGAACTCATCGGGGCTTAGTGCGGAAGTAATGATGTTTTTGGCCCGGAGATTGTGTTGAACCTTTTTCTTATCATCATCAGTCCATTCAGCTCTTTCTTTGACAGTGAGAATACCATTTACCATGTGCATGGGGACATATGGTCCATTTTCCACAGCATCCTATACATCAACATCAACCCCTTCTATAAATATTCTCATTCTTTCTTTCCAATATGCATAGTCTTTCCCGTTGAATCCCGAAAGACGGGTAAGACACGCACCCTCTTGTGTAGACCAACCTGAAGCCATTTCTCTTGAAGATGCTAGGCCCTTTAAACAAGAGTCTAGCTCTGATACCACTTGTTACCAAGTGGCTTCAGTCTCGAGAGAGAGGGGGGGGGGGGGGGGGGGGAGGGGTGAATTGAGATTTTTTAAAACAGTTCCCCTTTTAACGACTTAGTTTGATTTTCGCGCAGGTTTATGAAACGAATGAATTAGAACGATAAAGTAATAAAGAACACACGAGATTTATACTGGTTCGGTCACCTCCTAGTGACCTACGTCCAATCCTCACAACCCTTTGTGAGATTTTCCACTATCAAATCAAAGCTTTCAATCGGGTGCTTTAAAACCCTTACAGACTCAGACGCTCTTCACCTAAGATACCCCACCTAGTGCAAGAGCCCTTAACAACAGTTACAACAAGAGATACCCCACCCTTGTTACAATCAAAAACCCTAGAGAGATACCCCACTCTCTAGTATAAACCCAATAACAATAATAAACAGATTACAAGAAAATAAGAAATACCTCTAAGAAGGTGAATAGAACAACTTGAAGATTCCCAACCTAACCCTTGAGAGAGATCAGCTCAAAGTGATGAAGAACGTGAAAAAGTGATTGTGACAGTGAGAAGGTTCACGTTCTGCGTCTTAGAATTGTAGGTTGTGATTTAATCGTAAAACCTAGGTCCTATTTATAGAGTTGGTAAAAATATGACCGTGGAAGCAATTTGTGTTATAAGTGGACAATCGATTATCTTCTTTAAAACCATAGTATGTTAATCGATTGTTTGCTTTAAGGAACATAGGATGAGAATCGATTATGTGCTTTAAGGAATAAGTAAGGAAATCGATTGTTTGCTTTAAAAATAAGTAAGTCATAAATCGATTGTGTGCTTAATGAAACAAGTATATAATCGATTGTTGACTTTATAAAATCAAGTCATAGAATCCATGAATCAAGTCATATAATCGATTGTTGGCTTTAAAATAGGAAGTGCATAATCGATTCTTTTCTTTAAAATAGGGAGCTATGAATCGATTTTGCACTTTAAAACACATATGCATAATCAATTCTTTGCTTCAAATAAACAAGGTAATCAATCGATTATTTTCCTTCCAAAACAAGTTCCTTTTTTAAACCATCAATATGCATATCAATTTCTAGCTTTAAGTTTAAAGGCTATGAATCGATTTCTAGCTTTAAACATGCTATGAATCAATTTCTAGCTTTAAAGTTACAAGCTATGAATCGATTGTTTTCTTTGCAAAACAAGTTCTTTCGAAAAACCAAGCCATGAATCTATTTCTTTAAAAAACAACAAGTGCCTAACCTATTTATCATGCTTTTATCAAGTGAAAACATTTGCTTGTGTGAGTGCTAATGTGTTGATGATTTGAGCCGATCCTCAAAAGCGGCTTACAATTCATTCCTAAGACACGACCCCCGACTTCCTAGTGACTACCCTTAACAGGGACTTAGTTCTTGGGTTGATTGTGCCTTGGAATTCTGTTTGTCACTTTGTGTTAGATTGCTTCGTCATCAAAACTTAACCTGCAACGCAAGATATCCTCAAATTTCGTAAATCAAAATTAACAGAACTAGGGATGTTTTCAAGTTTCCTTTCATTACTAAGCATTATCTTGACGATTCGCTGATCGTTCGACTACACATAGATTTCCAATCCAAACATAGGTCATCATCGGCCAATATATAATTTTTTTCAGTGAGCATCAATCTTTAAGTATCATTTGTCCGTTTAGCCTCATATCTAGTTGTCATATATTGGATTGAGTTAACTGGGGTTTTAGTTTCTCCGGGGAGAGTAACAATCACAAAACGGCTTATTGTTATAACCTTTCATGAAGTCTTTGTAAAATATTTCCGAAATTTCAATAATGGTTTTGAGATCCTTACTCGATCTAAGTTTTATATTCACCCCAACTTAACTCAATCCTACTCGACTTACAACTTCTCACTGAAATGTGAAGCCACATTAGGGTTTAATTAAATTAGGTTGACTTAGGGAGAGGATGGGGAAAGAACTCACGTTGAACGAAAGCGGATAAAAAGTATTTCTGTAATGAGCAGATGAAAACGCACTGTCCGGCTCTAGACACACAGATCGGGCTTTTTTCATCTGTTTTCTGAACTTCGGTTTTCGTCAAATTTGGTTACTCCATTCGATCCGATTTCTTTTCCGATCAATCCTTTACTCAATCCGGCCTAATTACGAGACCTCAATTTCTACATAAGTAGCACTAACACCATTTCGACGATGTCCCCATGGCACACCTAGTACATGACCTTAGGGATTATCCCAATATTTGTCAAAGATTCTAAACAACATTATGTATGGCTAATCAAAATAACCCAATGGCAACCCACTGGTTCAGAGAACTCACAATCATGGGCTCACGCCTTACACCTTCACTGCCCAATCATATAGTCATACATAGACTTCATCAATTCTTCCCTCGTGCTAGAATCAGAACATTGTCACATTTAGCACATACTGATCCTATTGAGTTTAAAACACGGTTTCCAAACAATGTACTGTTAACCTTAGCAAATCTGAGATTAATAACTAAACTCTACTATCATAGTGTAGGTTTTGGTAAACATGAAAGCTGAGGAACAACTTCCTTATCACACCTGTTACTTTTCCTTCTCATTACTAGCCACTACACTCGCATACTCATCCCACATCCTACCCCTTCCGGTAGTAAGCTGTGGAACATTCCCTTTCGGTTTTTCTCAGAGACACCGCTAGTATTTTGGGTTAGATTCTAACATAAACGTTGTTCATGACAGACTCACAAATGGGTAAGGTTTTGAAGAAAAATTTTCTTGAAAAGGTTTGGGTATAAAATAGTTTCCTCACATACCCATAGGAATCAGTCTCGTCACTAACCCGCAATATTAGCAAGGTGTGTCTTCAAACCTCATGAATCGGCCTTTGGAATACAACCCTAAGCCTTGATAGCTTTACCTGGGTGCAAGCTCTTCAGAACTTATAAGTCAAATGACTTTTCCAACAACAACTATTTCTTGACATGATTAGATGGTTATCTGTAACTTGTAACCTCTTAAGGTCTCAATTATTCTGATACTAAAGAATTAGGAGTTCGGGGCATTAGAAATCTTACTAGTGAGACATAAAGATTTCCTTAAATGGTAAGGTTGTTTGGCGTTTTATGAGTTTCTTGACTTATCAATTAACCTCGGTGTAACGGTTATTCTCGAATCAGATATGAAATAGACATAGCGGTGCACCAAGGAGATTTTGAAAACAAAAATATTATTTAGAGAATCAAACGAGCGCACCATTAGTGTCTTCGTATTGATTCATAAAACTGAGTAAAATATCATTGAACATTTCTTTGGCCTATCTTCTTTTTGAATTTTCCGTAACTATCCGAGCATAATCATTGGGATTACGTTAATCACTCAATCTTCAGAGTGAGTTCTACTTCTAGAACAACATCACGTTCGACTCTTAGGTAACTTTGAGCTTCCCTTCTCTTTCGGCACACTAGTTGGGGTCTAATTAATAGTCTAAGGCTTAGGAAAAACTCTTTTGATTGCAAAAAGGTTATTGCTACTAATGACCATTTCTGAGAAATAGGTTCCTTGGAAAACTACAATGAATGTCATCCTAAACCGATATCTTGGAATCTAAGCTTAATGATTGGAAGTCCTTTTCCAATTTCCTGTGTAACTTACGGATTCATGCTCTACGAACGCTTCAGGGTTTAGCATCTTAAGGTAAAACAGGAGTGCACTTCAGAATACAATTGGAAACACAGTTCAAAAACTACTCAGATGTGTAAACATTTTCGTCAGTTTTCCAACGCATGTCGGAACATAAAAATTGGAGTTCCGGATTAAAAGTTATGAATAAAACACGTCGGAAAACTAGCGAAAGTTTCTTACAGACTGAGGGTGGCATGCTCCTAGTCAGAAGGTTATAATAAGGTCACTTCTATTTGACATTGCATACAATCTCTTTTTGGTAAGGGACATGGTTCATGAATTTGGGTCGGGAACTAATCCGGTCATCATTGGTTGGTTTTGCTTGCTAGTGATGAGGATGGACTATTGTTTACGAAACTTGGCTTCAAAACATTTCGAAAGGTGTCCCTGAAGAAAAAGAATCTTGATCTAGGCTTGTGACTATCCAAAAGAGTTTCTCTAGACAGTGACATAAGTTGGGGTTAGCTTGGACCACTAGATAGGGTTAACTGCTAAACCGTATCTCGGTAACTGATAGGTTGGTTAACAAAGGTCAGAGTTTCAGGGTGTCAGCTAATCTTAACAGATCTTAGGACATTGACACTACTACTGCCTAAAGTCTTTGCTTAACTTGTAACTCTGTAGATGACCTACAATAACTTACACTGCAACATAATGGGTGCACCGGTTTCAATGACTGAACAGTCGCCCACAGTTTCCTCGAACCAACATCGATGCCCATCTTTTTCTCCTGAATACCATTTGTTGCCCTCTGCTTCTGCTGCACGCTCTGGTGAAACTAGAAGGCTAGAAATCCTATGGTTTAGGGTTTTGGACATTTTTGGGGCTGAGGCAACCAATCGTCATCATTATCAGTAATTCACATGAAACATTGAGTGGATCCTGACTCAATACTTCACACAATATACTGAAAGGTTCTTACATTCAATTGTCTAAGTCCCTAGCTGACTCGATCTAACCTCTCGACCATAAGGTCTCTAACGAATAGAAATACTAAGATATACAGTTTAGCAAACATCAAAGATAAATTTCCTGTTTCAGATATTGAACAATACTAAAAATTCTTGATAATTATCATCAAAGAGTCACACATAACTCAAGTACTTCAGAATATAACAACATCTCAAGTACTTAAATTCTTATGTCTTCCTTAAACTTGAACTCACCTAATGTTCAATATCCAAAGATATGGAAATAGTGGAAACAATTTTACGACTTTACATAAGTTCAAGTTATATAACCGAGATACAAAGACAAGAAGGGAAATAAAGCTTACGCTAAGTCTTCATCTTCCTCTCGTGCACATCACTTACTCGTGCCTCATCGCCTTTCTTTTTCCCTGTTTCTCTGTAAAAACAACAACTTAAAAACAGTGAGTTCTACCGAGACCCCTAACTACACTCGCGGTTCAATTATGCTTCTATTGTTCATAGCCCAATTCTTGATGACTATGTACAGTCCTTTTTCATTCTTCTAGCACAACACCTTAAACCATTTTTTTCCTCGGTTTGCGGTGAACCCAATCCACTAACGTTATGAGCGGACAACCTCTATGAGCCTAGATCGAGGGCTCATGACTTCCCTCTCCCTAGTATGCTATCCTCTTGGGTCGTCACCCATATAAGTCTTTAGCGACTTATCATTCATATACATTTACCCTCAACTTAAACTTAATGAACTAAGAGTCCATCCTTTGTCATGTTGTTCCATTTTCTCAGTCAGAATTACTAATTTATTTTGCATAACACGACAATTAGAGTAATGGTACAATTCAACATTCAAACATATACATTATTCATGTATTACGGTTATTCTAATAATAGTCAAACGATAATATCATTGCTCAAGTATCATTAGGGAAGGTTATGGAGGGTGTTAGGGAAGGATTGGACCATTTACTTTGAAGAAAACATAAAAATTCAGTTTGGGACACGGGCCGTGTCCAAGTTTTCAAAAAAATGTCCAGAGTGCTCTATTGCACACGGGTACCCGTGTCACTTTGACACGGGCCGTGTCCTTGTAGCAAATTCTGTTTCCTCAGTTTTTGAAACTCAGTTTTGTGTCATTTTGCAATCCAAATGGTTCCAATACCTCACCCATAACATTCCTAACTCAACAACAGTCTCTAACAACACAATTAGGTGCTCAATCAACCAATCCAAACAACACAATCACATAATACAAAACATCCAATCACTCGTTCGTTCTGAGACACGTTAACGCGTAGTTTTCAAAAGTTACGGTTTTCATCTCTAAAATTCACGCAACAACACCAAGCATCACGAAACAGTAACAAGCAAAGACATTTTGGAAAACAAAATTCCTAAATGGAGTAAAACTCACCTTTTAGTGATGAAAATCTCAAAATCACAAGGAGATGAAGTTCAAATTTAACAATCAACAAGAGATATGGAGATTTGAAGCCCCAAACATCAACCAAACACCACCAAACTCCAATCTCGAATCCCCAGCTACTGAAACTCGCCCTAGGTTGCTCCAAATTCAAAATTTGGGTTCTAAAGTGTCCTCATCCCGCTGTCAAAACAGCAATCCAAACAACTACCAACTTTGTCACCTTGAGCTAGAAGTGTCCAAAAATGGTGAGGTGGTGAGGAGAAGGAATAGGGTGAAGATATGGTTATCAATGGATGGAGAAGGAGGAGCTGATTACAATGGTGAAATAAAAAGGAACATGCATTGAGTCATTGTCCCTCTCTCCCTCTCTTCTTCCCTTCGCATGCTCTCTCTCTCTCTCTCTACTTCTTTCTCTTTCTTTCAATCTAAAATTCTGGGTATGTGTAAAAGTGAGGAGGGTGAGTGTTGTGATGTTGTGTTTTATTAAAGTGAGGGTGTGATTTTAATGAGATCAGCTGTGGGTTTTTAAAAGCGACGCAAAAAGACTATTTTGCCCCTGCTCCTATTTACCCACTTAAACCCCAATTTCAATCAACAATCAATCATCAAGGCACAATTTCATATCATTAGCAATTAAATTAGCTATCACATACATTCATATACGCTAAATTACTTAGATTAGCTAATCAATTAAATATGACCTCTGGCTAATTTCGATTAACGAAATTAGCCAAAGTGGGGATGTTACAGGATGCCTAACCCCCCTTTCAAAACTCAAACAATTCCAATGAGGATGCTTCTACAATCACAATATGAAGGACTCAACCTAGACTCATCCACCTTAACAATACTAACAACACTTTCAATCGAATATCTACACTTGAGAGCCTTTTAATATAAGGGAAGAAAGGGCGAGGGACTGACCCCAACTTAAGATGACCGTAAGCATCAAATACCATGTGACCTCCTATTTCGGACATTGATTTTAAAACTTAGACTCCTTAGTTTCATGAATTTCTAGTGTATGATTTACTAGCTAGAGAAATAAACTTATAACCATCAAGTACATATATCCATATGGATAATCCAAGAAAACCGAAATCATAATTACATAAACATTAGTCACTTTTATCTAATAATAAGGATGGGAATAAGTCATAGAAATCATACTTCAAGTTAGCATATGAAACTCAATCAATGACAATCATTCTATGCACTTTTTTTCTAGTGACATCATTACTAGCACATCTATCTTTATCAATTCCATAATAATCCAAACAATATACAAGCAAGCATAGGTACATCGAATAGACAATCAATCGGTTGAAACTATGGGGGTCTTTAATGAGCCTAAGTGACAAGTTATCCAATCACGATAAAGATTCATGTATCGCAATGATGTTTTGCTATGTATCAAGTATAATGGTTAGAATAGATTAAGAATCATTCTTAGACTAAGTTAAAACACAATCGTTCTCATCCATTGTGCTAAAATCAGAACAACATACATTTAGCACATACTTACTCTATTGAAACATAGCGAATAGTATACTGAAACGAAAACCTCGCCTTGACTCGCAAAATAGACTATAGTCACGACAACTTACTGTTAACCGTCACAAATCCAAGGTTAATTACTAGAACTCTACCACCCGTAGTGGAGATTTGTGTAGTATAACGGATATAAGACTATTGCCCTTATATGACCTAGTATTTCTACTACTCCTCACTAACTAATATACTTGTATGCTCGCCCAATATTCCACCCCCTGCAGGTAGAAAGCTGAGGAACATTACCCTTTGATTTTCTTAGAGAGAATGCTATCATTTGGGTTAGACTCTAGCACAAACGATGTTCATGACTGACTCACAAATGGGTAAGGTTTCTATAAAACTTTTGCTTGAAAATGTTTAGATATAAAACAATTTTCTCACCTACCCATAGGAGTCAGCCTCATCAATTAACCCCAAAGACTAGTAAGGGTGCACGGCTCTTCGGAAACTTATAAGTCAAACGACTACTCCTAAAATCAACGATCCTTCTTATTAAACAATGCTGAAACTCTATACTTATGCCCTTTTGAGTCTTGACTACTCAAATACTAAGGGATTAAGAACTTCGGGCATTATGTATCTTACTTGTGAGGCATAAGGATTCCTCAAGAAGGTAGGATTTAATGGCATTCTATGAACTTCTTGGCTTATCAATTAATCAAGACGTAACAGTTACTCTCGGATTCTGTATTGATTGGAATAATAGTAGTACCAAGGAGATTCTGAAAGTGAAATAATTCTTTAAGGAATTAAACGGGTACACTTTTAGTGCTTTCGTATTGATTCATAAAACTGAGTCTACAAATATTTTTGAACATTCCCGTGGTCCTCCTTTTCGAATTCCAGAGATATCCAAGTGTAATTATTACGACTACCTTAATCAATCAATTTCCGAACGGTTTCTACCTCTAGAACAACTTTGTGTTCGACATTTAGGTAAATTTGAACTTCTTCCTCTTTCGGCATATAATCCGGGTGCCTAAAAGTCTAAGGCTTTTGAAGACTCTACTGGTTGCTGAAATGCTACAACTACTTCTAACTATTTCCGAGAAATAGATCTTTTGGAAACTACAATGAAAATTATCTTAATCCAGTGACTAAGAACTTAATTTGAATGGTTGGAAGTCCTATTCCAATTTCCCTGCAACTAGAGGGTTTAACGACTTAGGTAGAGCGGGAGTACCCTTTAGATTACAAACTAGAAACACAGTCTAACACCTACTCAGACATGTAGACATTTTTGTTAGCTTTCCAACGCATCTCGGAACATAAAAATCGGAGTTCCGAATCAAAAGTTATGAATAAAACAAATCGGAGAACTAGCGAAAATTTCTCATAGACCGAGACTGGCATACTCTTAGTCAGAGGGTTGTAACAAGGTTACTTTTGTTGACATCACGTACTAATCTCTTCATGAAAAGAACTTGGTACATGAATCTTGATCAGGGATTAATCCGATCAATCATTGAGTGGTTCTGCTTACCGATACTAAGGTTGCACTAATGATTACTAGGCTCACTTCGTAACATTTTTAGCGATGACTCTGAGGAAAAAGGAACCTAATCTAGACTTGCGACTATATGACGGAATTCTCTAAGTTGTTTCATAAGCTGGGGTTAGTCTGAATTATAAGATAGGGTAACTACTAGACGTTATCTCGGGGATTGAGAAACTTAGATAAACAGGGATCAGAGTTTTAGGGTGTCAGCTACTCTAAATAGATCTCTGACACTAACACTCTGACTATCTGAAGATTTGATTAGATTGTGACCCTCTAGACAACCTAAAATGGTTTACATGAAAAAACGACAGTTGAATCAACTCCACAGACTGAACAGTCGCTCACAACTCTCTCGAACCATCATGGATGCCCATCTTTTGTTCTGAAATGTCATCTGTAGCCCTCTGCTTCTACTGCGTGCTCTGATGAAACGAGAAGTCTAGAAATCCTAAGGTTTAGGGTTTTGGACGTTTTCGGGGCTGAGGCAACTAATCGTCATCATTCTCAGTAATTCACATGAAACATTGAGAGGATCCTGACTCAATACCTCACATAATATACTGAAAGGTTATGACATTTAATTGTCTAAGTCTCTAGCTGACTTCATTTAACCTCTTTGACCATAAGGTCTCTAAGTCTAACAAGGCCGAACTGCTCTGATACCAAAATGTAATAGCCTAATATCTCTAATTAGTAGACATATTAGAATGCACCGTTTAGCATTCATCAGAGATACATATTCCTGTTTAGATATTGAACACAACTAAAACTTTTCGATATTATAAAATATCTCCCCATCATAACCTGTCAATACTTCAATAAACCAAAACGGTTCAAAACTTCAACAATATTAATTCCTAGTGTTCAATATCCTCACAAGGAAAGCGGAAACGATTATACAACTTAAAATAGTTCAAGTCATTAATCGAGTACAAAGACAACAAGGGATATACATAAATTAAGATTGAAATGACCAAGTCTTCAATCCTTTCCTCACGGACGTCACCTACTCGTGCCTTTTTGCCTTCTTCTTTCCCTGTTTCTCTGTGAAACAACAACATATAAAAGGGTGAGATACATATCTTAGTGAGTTTTACCCTGACCCCTAACCACGCTCGCGGTCCACTTATGAAACCTTACTGTTATGGACTGGGCCGAAGCCCAACCTACGCAAGAGAGAACGAGATCGGCCCACTGACTTGGGCGTCATAGTGTCATTGCAGGTGCAACCCGGGCTGAACTCTGAACGCGACCAGCAACTCAACGGAACGACTTGACATCTTAGCAGGGAACGCAGAACGACCCAGAGGTACAGTTTAGTGGCGACCACAGTGGGAGCTCGCGCGCTATCCCACCGTATCTTCCATGCCTCCACGAGGCAGACCGCGAGCGGCACAGCGCCTGCAAAGTGTGGCCGCAATCCCGAAACAGCCACCGCCCATTCCAGAAGGCACCGCAACCAATGGAGGGAGGTGTGGGGAAGATGATGGAAGAGCTAAAAAATAATAATAAAAATAAAAGGCCACATGAAAGCCAAATTGGTGCCACATAATTTAAAATACCACCTAGGAGATGCCACGTCAGCATTCTGATTGCCCATTCAGCACTATTTAATGTCAGAGACTAATAGTGAAAACGGAAAAATAAGACCGGGATCAAAACGCCTATTTCGTTAATGTAGGGACCAATGATTCAAATTGCGGACCGCAACAGGTGTTGCGGCTGCAATATTGCTGTTGCGGAGGTCGCCGCTACGACATCCCACCGCAATTGCGGTGTGTTCTGAAATCCCCAATTTTTCCGCAACAGAACCGCAACGTTACGCCGTTTCACCGCAATATAACCCCGTTTTCACTGTACAATACAAAAGAAACAAAATTTGCAGAGTTGAAGTGCCTTTTTATCACTATCTTATTCACTTCATTCATTTTGACAAAATCTGGATTTAGATCTTCCTTCATCTCCTCTGGTTTCCTCTCTTCTCCAAGATCACCTCTCTTGATTCTGGTATGTTCCTCTTTCCCCTCTCTTCTGGATCCGGCGTTCAGCTTTTTTCAATTTCTTGCTCCTGCTCTGTGTTTACAGTGTCGTTGGTTGTCATTGAGTATGAGTGAGTGTCGTAGGATTTATTTATTATTTATTTTTTTTACCACAATTTGTTTGTTCTTTTTTAAATGAGTAATATTTTTTGTAAAAAAAATCAGTAAGTAACATTTATGGCCACGTGTGTGTTTTTGTATGAAGAGTGTAAAGAATTACAAATATTATAGGATTTTAAAAAAAATTGTGCGAATATAAAATTATTTCATGCCGCATCGACCACAATACACAGCGCGGAGACCGCAAATGATCGCAACCGCCACGCGATCACAACCGCAATTTACTAAACTTAGAAGGACCCAATTTTGTAGGGACCAAAAACATATTTTACTCATGATTATATTATCATCATAGACTGTTTATGTTTCACGATATATAAATTATATCGAGGCGTGGTGACGACCTCCAGAGGTTACCATACTAGGCGAAGGAAGTCATGAGCCCTTAGCCTAGGCCCTCAGATGAATATATCAATTGCCATTAGGGAAAGTACTATTGGCCAGTGGGGTTCACCGATAGTTGTCAGTTATTGTAGTCGGTGTTGTGCTAAAAGATGTTAAGGGAGAATTTATCAGTAATTGTCATTTAATGTAGCCGGTATTATTCTCATTAAAGATGTTTGTAATTCATAAATTGAATTACAAGTAAAAGTTAAAATAGGCGTACTTAGGTTGAGAGGAAACTTTCAATGCTATTGACCAATTCGGAAAGGAATTGGGCGCGTCATAAATAATCTTATTGAAAGGAAAAGTGAACTGTACCTCAGGGTCGTTCTGCGTTGCCTGCGGAGATGTCAAGTTGTTCCGTTGAGTTGCTGGTCGCGTTCAGAGCTCAGCCCGGGTTGTACCTGCAAGACCATTTTACCCCTACTCCCAAAAAATTGGCTTCCAGAATTATCCTTTTAAAAGATAATTTCGGAAGTCATTTTGATGAAGTTTTCCGAAATTATCTCATAGGAGGAAAATTCCAGAAGCCATTTTGATGAATTTGGCTTCCAGAATTATCCTCTTATGAGATAATTCCGGAAAACTTCATCAATTTTGATAAAGTTTTCCGGAAACGCCTCAATTGAGGATAATTTCGGAAGCCAAAATGGCTTCCAGAATTATCTTCTTTTGAGGTGTCCCCGAAAAGTTTTTAAAAAATCAGTTTCAAGTTAAATTTTGATAAAAAAGTGAGGGGTATTTTAGGGATAAGTAAAAAAAAATGCCATATTTTGATTGCAGTAATTTTTTTAAAAAGTCCAATAATAGCAACTGTAAATATTTCATATTTGTTTAAAGAATTTAGCAAAGGGTAGTTTATACGATTAACATATTGTTGTTATGATTATGTGACTAACTGACTAGTCTAGATTTTGCTTTTTTTCCATAAGTTAAACTTTATTGAAGTTGTCAAGCTGAAACATTGCTCGACTAGTGAAAGTATAAACACCAAAGAATGGTACATCTACTGCACCATAAGAAGGACATGAGATACACCTATCTAGTTGGCTAGGCAGTGCCACACTCCTAGAACACATGTCGCATTCCAGCAACACAACACCCATTATCAATCTAGGAGCAAATTAGTACCTTCAGCGTGTGCAGTGGCGGATCTTGACCAAAATGTTTAGGTGAGCCCAGCTCATGAAAGAGCCATAGAAACTCAAAAATGCATGAACAGAGACGCAGAAACGCAAATTAATACAA
Source organism: Astragalus glycyphyllos (assembly GCA_963573325.1). Taxonomy (NCBI): domain Eukaryota; kingdom Viridiplantae; phylum Streptophyta; class Magnoliopsida; order Fabales; family Fabaceae; genus Astragalus; species Astragalus glycyphyllos. The sequence goes on along the minus strand of OY754312.1, from coordinate 47,478,005 downwards.
TTAAAGTATATAAATATAGATTAAAATTATTTATAAACAAAATTAAATTACTAAAAATATAATCTTGATTTTCACATAGAGACTCAATTGATATTGTTTGTAAAAAGATTGTTTTAAATTTATTTGATTCTAATTTTAAAATGTTGAAGATATTTTTCAAAAATGATCAACTATCTCTTTATAATTTCTAATTCTAATATAAGTATGTGATAATATCAAATAAACATATTGTTATAAACATTGAGTAAAAAAATAGTATTAGTGAATAAAAAACAGCTTTTTCTTATACATTTGTAAATTTTGTGTAAATAACGATTAGTGGTGTAGTGGTAATTAGTTGGGTAAGTAATCCCTTTGTCATGGGTTCAATTCTTGCTATATTCGTTTTGGCAAGAATAAAGAGCAAGTGCAGCAAACTTTTGTTTTAATAAGAAGACAAAACGAGAAAAAAAATTAAAAAATGTCCTAACAAGGGATCGAAACGGAGTCTGGTTTACGTTACTAAGCAATATGCTTATTACTAAAGGGTAGTATGGTAAATTGAAATAGAATAAAATAGAATAGGAGAAAAAAAACTGAATATCCAATCCAATATTTTCCTCCATAATTTTAGGGATCCATTATTAGTAATTAAAATAGACCGGCGTACAACTTTTTCTTTTCTACGTGAAGCTTCTTCTTCTTTTCTACGTGAAGAAAAAAGCTTTTCTGCGTGAAGAAAAAAGTTCAGGTTTTTGTTACCTCTCTAAAGTTTTTTCGTTACCCAAATACTTACCCAAAAAACGCAATCGGTTTGTCTACCCAGAAACAATAGTCGTGGAGGTTGGTGCTTTACGTTTTCGTTATTTTCATGGTTGAGCTCTTACTAAAGTTTTCGTTTTTCATGGCTGACCTCGCATTTTTTTTTCTTCTTTTTTTTTGTGTTTTACCGCTCAGAACGCTGAAAACGTGATCGACCACGAGTTCGAAGCAACCATCGTCTCTAACCACTTCGCAATCTGAAAAAGGTTAGTGTTTTTCAATTTAATAACAGGGTTATTTTTATCAGCAAGTATTGTTTTGTGAGACGTTATATATATACTAGAAGTAATCAACTAATGAGTAAATAAAGAAATATATGAACTATAACTTTAGCTTAATCTGCAAAACTCTTTTCCCCGATCCCTACTTGTGCTCTATTCCATCATCAACTTGCGTTATGCTTATGCGTATAGATATGAAATTCTATCAAAGATAAAGAGATTGGCTTGAGGGCTGCGTTTGTTCGTTTGATATGTATCTTCATGTCATGATTTCACCTACCATGTTAAACCCACTTGCTTGTTCTCTACTTAGCCGTGAATGGCAACTAATCTGGTATATTCGACCTACTGATTAATGAGTCACGTGATGTTTTTTTAATTTGTTGAGTTATACTAAAATTCAAATTCTAGAGTTAAATTGATTCAGTTGTCTTATTTTTCACGTTGCCGCTTCATGATTGTGGCTAAGAAGCAACTAACCTATACTAAGTTCATATGCGGTTAGGTGCAAACTATTCGTGTTGTGTAATTATAAGGCTAGAAAGCAACTGATAAATGTTATATAAATTTGTGATTATTATTGTTTTCTATTTATCAAAAAAGGTACATCTCCTCTCCAATGTTATATAAAATTATAGCTAATACAGACACATTTAATGTATATCTGTTGTGAAATAAGCTATAGTTTATTTAGCAAGAATGTAATTATTCACCTTTGGGCGTGTTTTAAAAATTTGTTTGCTGAATTTAACACATAGCGACTTTAGCCGATGTGACACGGGAAAACCGTGTGGACCAAAGAGACCAGCAAACGGCGGCCAATACATTCACTACCAAGATGCAGATATTTGACAGATGTATCATGCAGCTGAATATTACAGGATTTGAATACGTAAGTTATCATTGGCCTTATTTGGTTTTGCCTTTTTAATATTAGCTGCACACAATTTCCGTTATTATATTGTAATTTGTGGTCTCACTTATATCGCAAATTCTCGTACCTGCTATTGCTCGATACCACTTCGTGACATACGTGCTAAACTTGAAGATGGGGCGATATGGATATCTTTCAAGCCATGATAAATTCACAAGAAGGAACAAAAGTGGGACATTTTTGGAATTTGAAGTTCTAGGCGATAGATTGATGAACGAGGCACGTAGCTTTGTTGCAGAACGATACAAAATCATTAACAAGCCTTGCCCATATCAATGGGAAAAGTTTTTCTGGTATGAATCAAAAATGCCACACCAACCAGATGGCACAAGCTGTGGTATATTCACTATGTTGTTTCTCAAAGAATGGAATGGCAACGCAAAGGAAATTGAATCGTTTAGCACGTGGGATAAATACTCCACCTCTCAAAGAAAGCTTGCCACTGTGAGAAACCGCATATATATATCTATGCTATGCAATCATGAACCACCAAACCAACTTACTGCAGAGAACTATCCAAGATGAGGCAAACAATTTCTGTCAGCAATTGCAAAAAGATATTATGAAAACTGGTTATGGACAAAAGGCTGCTGGAAAAAGGCACAGAAAATAGGCTAATTAGAAAGTTTGTTGCAAAATACAAATGACATGTGTTTTTTTTTATCATTCTTTCAACGAATTTTTTAGCATACGATCCTACTGTCAATGATTATAGGCCTGTCAATGATAACAAGCCTTGATATATTAGAAAGGTTAATTAGAAAGGTTGTTGCAAAATACAAATGGATATGTATTTCTTTTTTTATCATTCTTTCCACGAATTTTTTACAGATTGCCTTATAAGCACAAAAAACACCTCCAAAAATTAAATTAATTATGCACATCTTCTACCATTCTTAGTGTTGCGGTTTAGAATGTTGTTTAAGAAAACATATATACTTCAATATCGTTATAATACTACAATAAATGTGGTAGAGAATGGCTAGAGACTTCTTTTATATATATATATATATATATATATATATATATATATATATATATATATATATCCTGAACCGCAAACTTAAGAATGGATATGCATAATTAATTTAATTAATATAATTATATTCTAAACACAATATATATACAATATATATATATATATATATATATATATATTTTGATATCCACCATATGTATATATATATATATAAAAACTTGCTATTATATATATATATATTTATAAATTGTTAGAAGATATATATATATATATATATATATATATATATATATATAATATGTGTGGTTAGAATATATATAACCACAAACTTGCTATGGTGTTGTTAGAATATATATAACCACAAACTTGCTATGGTGTGGTTAGAATACAAATAACCACAGATGTGTAGGGCTGTGGTTAGAGTGTCACTAACCACAAACTTGCAATGGTGTGGTGAGATAATGGCGTACACGGGTTTGACCAACAAATTCCATCAAATTGTAAAAAAATGATATCAATGAAATTTATCTGAAACGTTTACATGACGATAACCTTTCCTCAAAACATGGTTCCCTCCTAATTTATAACTATAAAACTAAGAACACACCAACAACATTGTTTCCTCCAACATAGTAACAAACGGACCTAACTAGCGGACAACTTCTGAAGTTCGATTGCCTTCTTCCGTTGCTGTTTCCAAATCAATTGTCTTTTCTCCGGTTCGGACATCAACCTGATCTTGCTCTTGCATGGGTTTTGGCGTTGCTTTATCTTTTTAGCTGGAAAATCTCCTACTTCATGCAACTTCAATGAGCAACGTGATTCAAATATAAAATAGAAAATACCTGGCAAATTTGAACATGATGCACGTGAAGGTTCAGTCGTTTCAGACACAGAATGCAGCAACTGCTCAGCCTCTTTAACTCCATCATTAAGGTAACGCATTAATACATTAAATGCAGCCTCATTATAACATATGCGCGAACCAGCTCCAAAAACTATATCAGAAAGATGTTGGTATCTGTCGCCATAATTTGAAAGAGATTTGGTTTCAAGATGTAGCTCAGCGACACCACAACCAAAAGACTTCTTATAATCTCTGCACCATCTTTTTTAATATACATGGGAGGGATGCAATGAAAAAAAGGATGGCACAACGCAGCATAAGCATCCAATACTCTCAGTGTGTGGCGGCAAATTAAGCCCCAGTTCTCAAAGAAACGACAACTACATATAACATAATGATTGCCCAAGACTAACTTCACTGTTTCGGTTTCTACCAATTGTTCGTCTTCGGTAAATTGTTTATCCCATCTCTCGACATGTATAAAATATGTGGTGTCCTGTTTCAGCTCTTGCATAGTCTGCAAAAGAAAATATAATATCATGACAAATTACCAAAACAATATTACTAAAATTAAATTAATTATGCACATCCACAACCATTCTTAGTGTGGCGGTTTAGGATGTTGTTTAAGAAAAAGTATACTTTATTTGATCAATATTGATATAATATTACCATTAATGTGGTGGAGAATGGCTAGAGACTTCCTATATATATATATATATATATATATATATATATATATATATATATATTGTGTGGTTGGAATATATATAACCACAAATTTGCTATGGTGTGGTTAGAATATATTGCTAGAAAATATATTATCATGACAAATTACAAGAACAATAATACTAAAATAAAGATGAGTAGTTACCGAAATTGTGTAAGCTTTGGACGTGTCAAACTCCTTTTGAATTATATTGAACATGGAAGGAGTGAACAACTTAGCTGCATTACACATCAATGGTTAGTTGTTTATATAGCTAGTAACTGTGTAAAACTAAGAGTGTCAACATATTACCAATGAGAAAGAAAAGACTTACGAGCAAGTAACTATGTAAAACTGATATTCGTCTGATGTTCATCAACCCCGAATTGAGTCATCACGGCGTAATCGAATAGCGTGCTTCAATGGCTTTTTGATCACCGCGTGCGTTGATTTAATGCAAAAAGGTGTAACGTAAAAAAAATATGGACTGATCAAAGAGGAAGAAAGAAAGAATAAAGAGTGAATGATATAAAACGCATAAAGAAATAAAGTGCAGAATTAAGCGTGAAAGAAGGAAGAGGAAAAGAAAGAAAGTGCAGAAAGAAAACGTGGAAGAAAGAAGAGGAAGGAAGACGTGAAGGAAAAAAATGAAGGGAGAAATAATAGGAACAATTAAATATGACATTAAATGTGGCCTTAAAAATAGGAATAATTTTTCATTAATTATATTTAATTATTTAATTATTTAGGCAGAATATACGTTTGTACCGAAATACCCTCCTTAAATAATACCCATCGGATGCATTTTAATAAAAATGTTGAGCATCCAATGGCTCACACTAATTTAGTAATTATCACTAAGCTAAATGCTTAGTGATATAAGCCGTTGCCGATCGAAATCATATGCAAAGAGTGGAGAGCAACAACTACAATCGCTATGCCATACTACAATCTTGTTTAGTTTTGCGCCGAATTTTATATATTTTGTAATTTTGATTCGGGTGAATATGGGTATTTCAGTAATTTCATATATTTTCTTGGTGCGGGTCGTAGCCCTCCCCTATCCTAAAGAAGATCTGCCCATTAGCTCATGCTAACTTTGCTACCTTTCCCTTAGTTTTAGTCCGTTGAATGTATCCCGCGTTTGAAATTCTGACACGTGTCCTCAACTTCAAAATTTTAAAATTACAATCTTCAACCTCGACACAGAACGTCGTAACCACACTGCTCCAACTCATTTCAACTTTAACACTACTCCGCCGTCCCAACCTCCAATGAACCGCTCCGATGTTCCAACAGCTGTAACGATAACTATCCAGTGTTTGCAGAAGTACAAATTTCCTCCACGTCACCGCTCTCACATCGTTGTCGTTGTCCCTTTGCCTCTATTTCCTCTGTCGCACCACCTCCGCCTTTGCCATCGATTCTCCACTTTTGTCTCTGCGACACTAAAGGGAAGGCTGGATTGAGTGTTTTATTTTAAATTTTTTAAAAAGGAACAGACAGGTGGCAGGTTTTTGAGCGTGAGATGGATCCATCAGATCAAATTCGAAAAGGTAGCAAGGTAGCTCGTGCCCAAGGTACTGAATCTGCTCCCTAAACCCTACCATTCTCTACCTGTGTTGACACATAGCAATCTAAGGGTACACCAAATTAACACAGACTCCCATGGAAATTTAGTAATCAGATGAAAATATCATCAACCTCCCAAGCAACTTGGATCCATATCAGAAAAGAATCAACACCTTAACAAAAGAGAGCATAACTCCTATGGTTGCCTCCTACATACCATGTTACTTTTGCCTTTTACTCCTAAGAAGATTGTAGAGTTTTTGTGATACCTCCTCTTCATATTGCCAAGCCTCTTCTTCCTCCTTTTGAAAATCATCCTCTAATTCCGTCTTTAGTGCAGAGCCTTAGATCAGTAGGTTTTGCCATTGCCTTGGTTCTCCCTTCTTTGGACGTTCCTTTCTTGTTGCTACTTACATGTTTCTTTCTTGTCTGTTGAACTAAGCCAATATCGCATCCTATAATCGAGTTAGCTTATTTGGCCATTACATTCAAAATTGTTGCATCTAGATTAGTGAAACCCGGTGGGCCTTTAATGGTGTTGGCACTGTCCTTCACAAGTTGGAGTTCTTGCTCTTGATTATAGCTCAAGCTTGTCGTAACTGTTAGATGTGAAGGCTCTTTAGCTTCCATACTGGGAGCAGAAAAAAATAGCCAATAATATTTTTTTCAAAAAGATATTTTTAAATATTTACAAAATTTCATTATAGAGAAATCGTAAAATACTTATACTCCCATGTGTTTAAATCTCCCTCATTTCCATCTTGAGTAAGTGAATCACCCACCAAGCTAAACCATCGCTTTGATACCACCTGTTCGTGAGTCAGAGGAGTACCAAGAGTAATAATTAGCAAATGACTAGAGCCACCACAAAACACGAACACCACATATCCCCAAAAATCTTAAGGCATTGAATATATGGGCCGCATATCTTATATATTCGTTATTTAGTCTATTTTTAGCCGATGTGAGACTAACGACGTAAATTCGAGTTCCCAACACCTTTTTTCCAATTAACAACGCCAAAGACCTTTAGAGCAAAACACTTTTTTTTTAGATTTTTTTGGTTTCGCACATGTTTCCCTCACTAGAGGTAATCCCAGTCGAATAGTGTCGGACACAAAATTTGAATATCTCTTCCAGCAAGGATTTGAACATTAGCTCGCCATGTTTTGAGAAATCAACCCCTTTTCCCTAGATTCAATGGGTACCCTATGGGCAGGGTACTATAGTGCCCGTCCCCGAGCCCGCAAATGTATGGGTAGGGTACTGTAGTGCCCGTCCCCGTACCCTATGGGCACCAAGTGCCCATGAGCATGCCCATTATCCGCACTTTAACAACAAAAAGTAATAAATAACATTAAAAATATTATAGTTTAGCTTAAAAAGTTATTATTTTTTGTATATACTAATTAAAATATTACACATGCTAGCATTAGTTAATTAAAAAATTCAAAATATTAGTAGCTTGGATTTATTTTTTAAAGTTGGATATACTTAGAATTGTAATAATAGTAACTATATATATAGATATATATATATATATATATATATATATATATATATATATGTGCGGGTGTGGGCCTAGAGCGGGCTGGGCACCATAGTGCCCGTCCCTGAGCCCGCGCCCATGTGTGCGGGAAATTACCCACCCATTTGCGGGTAATTTTTGCGGGTACCCTATCGGCATGGGCTCAATTGCGATCCCTTGTGCGTCGCTTGACATATTTCTTTGGAAGGTGCATCAAAGGTTATAGATTTGTCATTAATTTCCACCTCACGTGCATGGGGAACATTAGCATTGGGTGGAACACTGCGGCTGTTAGTGCTACCACCAACTATCCTGCTTTTTCCCAATGTTCTTCTCTCCATTGCCACGTCTCATCCCTGTCCACTGCACTAAAAACTCTTCCTACTCCATCCATTGCTGAAACATTATAATCGTTGGATCAATCGGTAGGCATCCTATAACTCAACAATAATTAATTAACAAATAATTATATTATATTGCAATTTCATTCCGTAACTGCACCATGTTTCACGCCCCCAATTGCCACTCTCACTTAGTCACGTGCACAAAAGCCACACTCCTAATAAATAAATAAATAACAACCTATTTATTACTATTAGTTTGTAAAGAAAACAACTACTTCAGAGAAACTTCGGCGCCAGTAAAGAAATAAACTGCATAAACTGCACATTTCTATTAATTTGGCGGGTAGAGTACTTTTCCCTGCCATATTTTTCGTCGTCTTTATCAACGTTTTTGCTTCTTTACAAGTTTCACGCTCATATAAAATCATAAAATCAACGTCACATTGGTGCGCACAGTATTTTATCGCTACCGACTTCTTACTTGCAGTCATCTTCATTATCACGTTCGTGCTTCTTTACATGTTCCGTGCTCATAAAATCAACGTCACATTGATTTGGTGCGGGCAGGATTTTCTCGCTGCCATCTTCTTATTCGCCGTCGTCTTCACTCACGTTCTTGCTTCTTTACAAGTTCCACGTTCATAATCAACGTCACCTGTAAGAACATGTTTTCTAAGCTTCACGCTCTTTTTTCATTGTTTTTGCTTCATTCACATTCTTTCTTGATTTCACTTTATTTTTCTCCCTGTTTATTAATTCTTATTTTCCAATTAGTTATCGTTTAGTGAATGAATAACAATTGAATATCTATTAAGTATCATATGAATAAATATTGTTATTCATTCTTACTTCACTACTCTGAGCATGGTTTCTATTTGGGTTATTAATATCATATGAATAAAAATATCTTTTTAAAAATGCAGATACTTGCCATAAGATGCAACAAGATTGGAAGCCAAAGAAAGATATGGAATCTTCATAAGATATGTCGTATTCTTGGTCACTGTCATTAGCTTCGACGTAAGCAACCTTTTCTTTCTTACTTTGGAATCTACCTGTTCTGGCTTTTTCGGCTTTGAGTCTTTCGACTTGTCGAACTCTATCAGCCAATTGTGCAATATCTCTTAAATGTAGTGTGTCTAGTTTCTTTCTTATAGTGTAATCTAGACCACCAGCAGTCATTTCGACTAACTCATGCTCAGACACTTGAGTAAAGCACCTTGCTTTGAGTAGTCTAAATCTATTGAGATAATCATCAATAGATTCTGCCCCCTTGCGTCGAACGCTAGCCAGTTCTTTAAGACTAATCTTACATTGACCCATATAGAACTGCTCATGGAAGGCCTTTTCTAATTGACTCCAATTAAAAATTGAATTTGGAAGTAGTGTAGCGAACCATGTGAAGGCGTTCTTAGTTAGAGAATTTGGAAAGTATTTCATCCTTAAATTCTCATTGTGTGCTAGATCGCCAGTCTCAGTCAAATAACGAGCCACGTGTTCGACGGTAGATTCACTAGTTTCTCCAGCGAACTTTGTGAACTTGGGAATTTTCCATCCCCTAGGCAGCTCTGTTTGTAAGGTGTATTCTGACAAGGGCGACATTCTGGGCTAGAATAGTTTCGACCATATTAGCCAGATTATTTTGTGCTCCAAAATTGTTTTGTTGCACTTGTCTGACCACTTCGTCAGCATTTTGGTTTCTATTCACCAACACAACTTCAGGGATTGCCTCTACCCTGATAAGCTCTTCGACAACCTGTTGTTGTCCTTGGTTTCCCTGATTTATAGGTATTGGATTGTTAGGCCTTTCAACAGGTACTTCGACAGGCCTAGCATTTTGGATTTGGGGAATTTGCTGGTGATGTACTGGTGGAGTACCAAAGAAATCAGCAATCCTTCCCAATTGTGTTGCCAACATTTGATAACTGCTATTAGTGTTTTGTATCAAAGGATTAAACACTATACCAATTTGTTGTGTTAACATATTGACCATATCATGATTGCTATCATCCATTTGTTGCCTCAATGCCAACAAAGATGTTGTAGTCAAATTGGTTTGGGCATTTCGACTATGGATGCCCTCTGTTGAACTATGAACAGGAGAATACCCTGTAATTGCATTATCTGCAAATGTAGACGAATTTGTCTGAAAGCTTGCCATCAATGCTGTTGGCATGCCATACGGTAAAGCCCTTTCGCTCATAGTAAATGGCATATTTCCAATCATAGGATTTGCCATCAAAGGACTCGTTGGTCCTGTTATTGGTGGCACAGAAGCCATTGTATTAACATTTGTTAATGCTGCAGTGGTCATCATTGACACAGGAGTAATTATGGGAGAAGTTATAGCGGTTACTCCCATTGTTGTCGAAGAAGGCATAGCAACGGTTATGCCTGCGACATTTGCAGCGTTAACGTCACTAACTGACGCTTGTTCTTGTGTAGTTTGTGCATTTCATGCAGAAGCATTACTTGTACTAGAGCGTGCCATCTCTGGGAGATGTTTACCACTCCTTAATTGCATGCACAGACAAACACAAAGTTTAAGAATTCAATGAAAAACTTTTAAAATTAGCACAAATGCCCCACTGGGCGTGCCAATTTGTTTACCTTGGATTTTGGTAAACACCGCTAGTTTGAAATTGCTTCTGTTTGCAGGATCAACTAGTAAATCCTAAGACCATTTGTGTTAAAGTTTTTCCCAGAATTACTTATGTTCTTGCAGTTTAAAAGTAAAAGAAGAAGATAACCGTCGATCTCTCCGCGAAACCGTCAAATTACTCCAAATGAGGGAGGATAAAACAAAGAAAATTTTTGCAGGGAACGTAAAGAAAAGGAAAATTAAAATTGCATTAATTTAAAGGAGTGGTGCACAAGATCATACATGCGTTCCTTGTACTCGTTTCTCAGTGCGTGTTGGTACTTTGAGCGTGGGAACTTGGTATGAGAGATTGTGACCCGTTTTTCCTATGAGAAACTACTATTTATACAAATAGAAAATAACTGTACAAAGTTTAAAAAACTGTAACTGCTACGTGCTCTTGGTAACGGTTACTTGATCCTACTTCGTCATCAGCCTCCAACTCCTTCTTGTCGAAATATCTATCTTCAGCCTCTTCGACTTTGCCAAATCTGAGGTCGAAATCTACTTGATGCAACTTGATAGCTTAATTCATTTCAGTGTCGAAATTGATACTTGTCTCTTGAAATACCAAGTCAAACTTTAAAAATAAGTCAAACCTCGTTTACTGCATTTAATTTAGCTTGTCGAAATTCCAGGCTAACACACTTAAAAACACATATTCTGATATCTTGCAACAAGTGTCTGAGGTTTATACGCCCACTATTTTTGACCTTTTCCAACACGAGTATGAGTTGTTTGAGGCATGTATTGTGAAGAACATCAACACGGAAACATACCCAACTGAATATGTTATAGCCATGGTAAGAGATTTAGGAGAGTGGCGAGTGTCCTTTGATTTGGAGAATAATTCAATTTGTTGCTCTTGTCGCAAGTTTGAGAGCTTTGGTATACTCTGTTGTCATTGTTTAAGAGTCTTTATTCATATGGATGTCAAATCAGTACCCGAGCATTATATCTTGAAGAGATGGACAAATTCAGCAAGAGGTGGGGTATTACCTAATGTTCCTGTTTGCCATGTGTTAGAAGATGTTGAGGTTTCCCCAACTCAACGGTATAAGGAGATTTGTCCCCGTCTTATTAGGCTAGCCACTGAAGCATGTAGAAGTCAAGAAGCATTTATGTTCCTTAGCAAATTCACTGATGAATTGGATAAACAAGTTTTAGAAATTCAAAATAATCAAGTAAGTTTCACTCAAGTGAATGAGTTGCTTAGCAAATTTAAAGAGATATCAATTACCAATGATAGTTCAACACAAGTAAAAGGGTTGAAGAAAAGAGAAGGCAACAAGGGTTCAAAACGTATGAAAGGATGGGTAGAGTTGCAACTCAACAAAAAGAACAAATGTGGCTCAAGTACTTCACAAAGGAGAAAACATGACATAGTATTATTAAATTATTGAAAACTTATATTTTAGCTTTTAGTCAACAAAATAAACTTATTTACTTCAATTATTGATTTTATTTTTGTCATGCAAAATGTAAGCAGAAGAAGGTAAAACACCAAGTCACAAAAAGAAGCGAGAATAGTGGCTCAAGTGCTTCACACGGTCGTCAAGTGCAACGTGATGTGCCGAATACAAATGCATTTAACTCTGAACATGATCAACCATCAATGGTAAATAATTGAAATTTGAGTATGTGAATGTACACGAAGCAACTTAAGCAGAAGCAACTTTTGATAAGAAGCAACCACCTTTTGATAAGAAGCAACTTGTTACTTATATGAAGAGATATATCAAGTTGTTGACACCAAAATTAGATGCAGAGAAACAACAGTTGTTCAAGAAGAACATTGAAGGATCAACTAAGTTTCTACGGTTTAAAGCTTTGAGACTATATGATGTTTGAGCTGAAAAAACTCTGTTCTTAATTATTAGTTCTTATGTTTTTGTGGGTTATTGTTTTTTATACTAATTGAGATTTTATGAATTAAATATGTTATGATTTTCAAATTTAAAAAAAAAGATAGCCAGTTATTTATTTATTTATTTATTTATTAGGAGTGTGGCTTTTGTGCACGTGACTAAGTGAGAGTGGCAATTGGGGGCGTGACTCATGGTGCAGTTACAGAATGAAATTGCAATATAATATAATTATTTATTAATTAATTATTGTTGAGTTATAGGATGCTTACCGATTGATCCAACGATTATAATGCTGCAGCAGACAATTGCCTTAGGCAATTGCAGCTGAGGATCCGAACCGTGCTTTTTCCCAATGTTCTTCTCTCCATTGCCACGTCAGTCTCATCCCTGTCCACTGCACTAAAAACTCTTCCTACTCCATCCATTGCTGTTTCGGGTTCACTGGTTTTGATTCCTTGGTTATTCCCTCTTTCACCAATGATGTTACTTTCTCCTTCCATGATTTTTGGTGTATTGTTATGGAGTATTTCATCATTAACTCTGCCCAAGTCCTCATATTCTCTATCACATGTTTTGCTATTATCTTTTTCTTTGGCGAGAGAATTGGCATCATTCCGAGAGTTCTTCACTTTTTTGCTTGTATATCCTCAATATATGACATGATATTTGTGATCACCAAGAGTCTTACTGATTCCATAGATTTACCATCCTCAACATCAAAATCTAACCATGCTGGCCTTCCTATCGATTCTAACACTAATTCCATATTTTTTCTTCACCATGCTTGCGGTGGAATGCCATAAATTTCCAGCCATACGCACCTTGCACTGGAACCTTCTTCCTCAGATCATTTCCTTGCTTGTATGTAGCCTTCTTGGATATTGGTTTCAGATCCTTTTAGTGCAAAATCCATATGCTCTTGTGACTTAAAGGTTACTATAAATTTAAAACATCCTAAATCTCTACTTTCTTCCACTTATAATTTGAAAATTTCCACCATTTTCTGCACCTCCTCTGAGTTGGATGGATATTTTGTCTCAATAACCATGCTTCTCTTCAGCCACAGTAGTTTCTCATCACATAGTTCTCCTTTAAGCCTTCTCAATTCTTCTTTGTAGCATAACCTCTTCAAGTTAATTCCTGCTTGACTCTTGAGGGTTCTGGGCTTCTTGTCTTTGCATGTCTTTGCTTGACTCAGTGACCTTCTGGTTGCAGCAGGGCTTTCTTGGATAGTCTATGGTGACCTTTCATGAACTGCTCTGGGCATCGTCCTCTTGTTTTTGCGAATAACTCTACCACATTTCCATTCTTATCATACCTTCCAAGAGTTTTCCATTAAGCCTTATAATTGCCTGCTTTGCCTCTTCACGATAACCAAATCTGACAAATCGAAAACAACTGAAGGTTAAATAGGGCTTATATGGACAATGACATGGATAAATTGGTCACATAAACATATAATTTTGCTTTTGGACCATTTTTTCGTTTTCATTATTTTTCTTTTTTTAAAATAATGGTTTACATCCTTTATCTTTTTTAAAACACTTGTTTACGTCATTAGCTTTTCTCAGTTAATTAAAAAGGTCCTTTTAGTAAGTGATTGTTAATTACGTTTATTTTTTTTTTCGTTTTTGTCCTATATCTTTTTTAAAATGTTCATTTATGTCCTTTATCTTTTTAAAATGTCGGTTTACATCCTGTCTTTTTATTTCTAAAGGAAATTGATAGGCAGTACAAAACGAAAAGTGAAGAATGACTCATAATACGACAATGCCTTTTATTTACATTTTATCTAATGAAGTACGTCAAAAACCAAGCTTTTTTTGTTTTATAATTGTTCGACGTGTGTGAATTCTTACGTTTTGTACAAAGTTTTCTGGTAACAAATATGATTGGTTTTAATTACTAGAACATAAGTGAATTAAAAAAACTGAAAATTAAAATAAAACAAAAGGGGCGAAAGTTCAACTTGAATAATTCTTGATTTTTTATTTGTTATTTAATTGTCATTTTTAAATTTCTATATTAGAGCAACAGAATATTTTTCTTTTTTAATAAATATTAACGGAATAACCATTTTAATTAAGACCGATCATATTTGTTATGAGAAAATTTTATATTAAATATAATAGTTCACACACGTCGAACAATCATAAGACGAGAAAGCTCGGGTTTTGACGGACTTCGCTGGGTAAAAGATAACAGAAAGGCATTGCTTTATTATGGGTTGTTTTTCAATTTTGGTTTCGTACCATCCATCAATTTCCTTCAATTAACTGTTAAAACACAAAAGACGTAAAAGGATATTTTAGAAAACGATAAAGATTGTAAATAAACAATTTAAAAAAGTTAAAGGACGAAATCGAAAAAACAGGAAACATAATTAACAATCACACTTAAAAGAACTAATTCTTGAGGATGTGCAGGTATGAGACTGTACAGTTGAAGGAAGACTTAAAAGAATTAATTTGAACTACCTATACCAACAAGATATGCATCTTCTTTCGGAAGCCCTTCCCATAAGAACTCCATAGTTAAGCTTGTTTGACTTGGAGTAGTAATGGAATGAGTGACCTTTTGAAAAGATTTCTAGAAAACATGCAAGAGAGGACAACGCATGCTGAAAATACACGTATTCGTTTGTGAGAGTAGTCAACAGCTCTGAAAGCAATCTGGGATGTTACAAAGATGAACCCAAGTTGTTTTCTGCAGAATTCACTGCAACAACTACCTCCCTTCAAGCCACTCAAAACCCACTAATTGGAGCTCCAAAATTATAATTCTAGACTCAGACTTCAATATTCAACACTCTTAAATACGTTCCCAATATATCCCAATTTCAGATTTCACTCCTAAGTTTGACATTAAGGGCCACAAAAATGGTCTCAAGGAAATGTTCAAAATTTGTTTGTGCAGAATTTTCACATCTTCAAGCTCACTTGCCAAGCTTCTAAGACCACAAATTTGAAGCTCTCAAACCCTAGATTTGGCTCCATCTTCTAACTTGTTATGTCCAAAATATAATTCCAAGAATTACAGCTTCAAACTCCTCTCCGTTAGATGACAAGCAAATCCTCAAGATGGCTTTTCAACATTGTTTGAGAGTATTACTCAAGAAACTTACTTCACGCCAAGGCTTCATCTACCATATGACCAAAGTTTAGCTCCTCAATCTTCCTCTCCCTCCATCACATGCAAACAAATCTTTTAGTAAAATGGTTCAAAACTTTGTTGGTAAAGTGTGGTTTCTGTTTGGGGGTGAAAAGAAATTTGAAGAATGTGTAGAAAGTTGAAGTGAGGGATGTTAAGAAGCAAGGTTTGTTGAGGATAAGTATTAGAAGAAATAAATGGCTTCAGCTCTCAATTCTCTTCTTCTCTCCATTTTTCTTTCTTTTTTCTTTCTCACTTGCTTCTATCTTATGTTTTCCCCAAAATGTCTTCAGCTGAAAGCTCTCTTGTGTTTAAATGTGGGAAGTGGTGTTTAAACAAATTTCATTTAATTGCTCAATAACAATCTATATTCTTACCGCACTAATCTATCCTCATTTTTTTAACATTAAAGCTTGAAATAACACAATATAATGAACACTTAAATTTAAACAAACACTTACAACAGGCAATTAATCAAAATAATTATACCAACATATATTGTAACTAAGTTGTAATTCTAATCAAACACTCTTTCCTATCATTGTTATAACATTTGATCATCGTTATATTCTAATAAATCAACCATATTTCTTATCTTTCTCTCAATTTTACGTTCTAAACTATTACTCAATACTATCCATAGATAAAACATAAAATAGTCTAGCGGGATTCTATCTTTAATCTAATAAAAATTAAATTTAATCATCATAATCAATCAACTTATTCAAGAAATAATATATATTCATCATGCTTCAAGCATAAAGGGTTGGAATAGGTTAGGAAGGATCATCTAAAATAGTGAAAATACCAAAGAGTCAGCTTGACTCGAAAAGGCAACACAGCCACTCGTGTCAGCCCAACACGGGTCATGTTGCAATAATCGAACACTGAAGTGTCAGACCAACACGGGGCATAGTTGTAGTGTTTTTCTTCAATTTCCAAAACAAAATTGAAACCAACACGGACAGTGTCAGGCCAACATGGCCAGTGCCAGTTCATCATATGCCAATTCATGATATTTTGGTGTGTTTCCTTCAATCCATTCTACATCCGAACTTTGCCGCCAATTCATGTATCATTGGGTAAGAAACATAAAAATAGCTAGAACAACAAATGCAAATGCAGATTCACAATTTCCAATTAAGCACTCAATTCATAGCATATACTCATCAATTCAATATGAACACATGAAGTAGAATTTAAAAAACACTAATACAAAAGAAAACTATACCAGAACCACTTAGGGAACAAAAATAACACATTACATTATATCAATAATTAGTCAAAAGGGGTAAACACGAAATTGTCTCTAAAACCCTAGATTACCAAGTAAAGGGAAGTGAGGAACTTCACATTTACTTATCCAAACAAAACGGGAAGTGAGGAACTTTAGCTCAATATTCCCTTGACAGCACCCCAAGCTATTCCCCTATAGCTGAAATGAGCTCCACTAACCTCAAATCATCAATTGCCAACTCTTATTTTGATATAAAAGGAAAATAAAATAAAATACCACAACATGAGCAAAACATAGATGTAGTTTCATGTGGAAAAGAATATGATGACCTGAATATTTTTTTTGGTTTCCATGTCATTGGTGCGCAGTTTCCATCGGCTTTACCGATGACCAATCTACGCGGGGGAACCTAGGTGGCCACGAGTACCCGGCTTTGCCGACCCGTGTGGTTCTCCCCTCTCAACAGAGTTTTTTGCCACACCCAACGTTCAAACCCAAGACATTGGAGTTGGGATCCAAATCCAGTTACTACTTGGACCAACCCTTGTTGGTGATGACACGAATATAATAATATTAATTATAATATTGCTAATAAATAATAATAATAATAATAATAATAATAATAATAATAATAATTATATTATGTTCATACTCAGTTATGGTCCAGTAATGCATAAATTCAAGCACGGTTTTGAATATTCAAAGTCTAATAATGACTTGGGGTCGGGATCCAAATCCAGTTACTACTTAGACCAATCCTTGTTGGTGGTGACCTGAATATAATAATATTAATTATAATAGTAATAATGAAAATAACAATAATAATAATATTATCTTCATACTCAATTATGGTCTAGTAATGCATAATTGGAACAATTGGTTGAAGAGTAATCTGATTATAAACATGAAGAAAGAGAAGAAAAATCTTACTGGTAGGCATGGCAATGGGGCTGAGATGGGTTTTACATTCCCCATCCCTATCTCCGAATCCCATATAGTTCTCCGTTCCCCTACCCAAAGTCAACGGGGATGAACTATTGATCTCCATCCCCGTATCCAATGGGTTCCAAAGATCCTCGCCCCAACCCCGTCCCTACGGTGAAATCAATTTATTAAATAAAAAAATAGGTTTTACTTTTCCCAAACTCGAACCAGCCCCAAACCCACAAATTATCCCACACCCGAACTCACCCCCAAACCCACCCCGAATCCAAAGTTTAACATAACGATATAAAACTAATGCAAGACAACATATAACCAACATATTAATGTTCTAAATTAACCAATAATCCAAATTATTAAAACAACAACATAACCAAGTACAGATTACATCATCATTGTTCATTGAAAATTTAGGGGACGCAATAGTCAGTAACAAAGCAATTTAAGGTTAGCTCTTTGAGGTTTTCTAATTTAAGATGAGTAATAATGTAATTTCATACATTTGGGGCAGGTTCGGGGCGGGGACCTATGTCCCCATTCCTCACCCCGTCCCCATATTTTGATTTCGGGGAAAACCAAAACCCAAACCCAACCAAAGCGGGGGAAACCCGTCAAATCGGGGCGGGTTTGGGCGGGTCCCCAAGGGTATGGATTTTGTTACCATGCCTACTTACTAGGGTACGCTATTTGGATTCTCCCTGGATGTGGTGTGGCCCAACAGAAACGAATTCGGGTTTTCCCAAAAACGCAATTTAGCTCATGGCCTTCGTTGTAAAATCAAGAACCAGACTGAGTGGATAGCTCGATGTTATCTGAAGAACAACACTATCCATCCTCAAATCACTATCCACCTCCGTTTGGTCACTTGAAGCTTAACAATGACGGATCTGTCAAGAATAATGGTCGTCTTGCTGGGTGTGGGGGGATTTTGAGAGATGCTAATGGTGATTTCACAGTTGCCTTCTCTCACCGGTTGCATGCCTGCACAGTGATTGAATCCGAGCTCCCCGGTGTTCTCCGTGGAATTCAATTGGTACGAAACAAAGAATGTAGAAGATTAATTGTGGAAATTGATTCAATTGAAGAATTTGATCTGCTTGCTAATAGAAGAAACGACAACAATCAGATGCAGAATTTGGTTGATGCTATTTTTGCGATTGGGGAAGATGGAGAGGTTGACCTCAATTGGAGTGGGGTTCGCAGTGACTTCAATACTATTGCGGATAGACTTTCAAGAAATAGCTTTGACATTATTGGTGCTATTGTATTTTACGATTCTGTCCCTGCCATAATTGCCAATTTACTTCATGTAGACAAGTTTGGGCCTGATGGCCATAATTCAATGAGATAGTTTGGTGTGGCCCTTGGGCCTATCTTTCACAAAAAAATGCATAAATTCATGCACGATTTTGAATATTCAAAGTCTGATAATAACTTGTAAAAACACACGATATTTATTTTTTGAATTAGGATCAAATGGTAGAAAAATCACGTTGAAGATTTCTTTACCCTTAATTTGTGTAAGGGGAGAATTTTTTTTGTCTTTGATAAGTTTCACCCACTAGCATAGAGGAAAATAACTGTCTATCACTGTTTCTTGCCTTGGCAATTTCAGGGACATAGGAAACTCGACTTCCAGGTTCGAACCCGGATGTGACTGATGGTAGTGTACGTGCGTGATGTTTATTTATAATTTCATCTAGTAGACCAAAAAAATTATACGAAAAAAACTGCTATTTGAATGCAAAAGAAAATTTGACTGTAGTTGCGACACACAGTCATAAACATTTCAAAAAACTTCTTAATTGTAAGCCTAGTAAATAACTAAAAAAAGATTATATGTGGAATAGTTATAATATTAGATTACGAAATAGAAAGAATATATATGAATCACACAGCCAATCTTAAAGAGAAGTCTATTTAAACCATGAGCATTGAAAAATATATTAAAAATTACTGCCGTTATGAAATCCATCCATGAGTATACATTCATCTACTAACAATGACTATGCTTCATAGATGGCAAAACTCTAAAAAGCATAAACCTATTATTAGTTCAGTCTACACTAAGCTCATTCGCCTCCAATGAAACAACAACAATCACTCATATTTTTCATTCTACGGTAAATGGTTTTATATATTTTCTTGTTGTAATGTGAGAGGTTGAATAAAAACATTTTACACATCACTAATTGTAAAACTTGAAGAGATAATGAAAAATTTACTTATTATCTATACATGAAGAGATGAAATAAGATGGTGTTACTTGAACCGGTAAACTGCGCTTTGTAATCTAAAGAAGTTAGAGTCCTTCGTAACAAAAGATATTTTCGAGTTAATGTGACCTAATGAAATTAAGACTACTTGAAACATTTGTCGATCTTAGTAAAAATACCTTTAGATTGAGTGATTGGGCATATCTCTTATGTTAAATCTTCTTACCATTTTACCTTTATTAATTTCTTCATTCATATTTGTTTTATCGATCTAACCAAATGGATTGATATTCGGTTATGTATACCAAGTTTTTAGGAAAGGAAGTTAAATAAGATTCAAAATTATTTGTGTCTGGTTTCAAACCTGCATACGAAAATTGATAAGACGAAGACCTCTCTATGTCTTGTGTAAGTCATATTTTAGATACATTTGATTCATTGATTTTATTATGATTAGAAGTCTATAGGTATGAAATGTGATGTTAAATGTTTGTTTGAAAGTAAATCAAATTTTATTTGAATAGTATTATTTTATTTTAAATGAGAGATTAAAAATAGAGTTAGGATTGTAATTCCTAATACAATACAACTAAAAGGGACCATTTTACAATCACATAGTAATTGTGAATTGGCTATTACACCCTCTATTGTATGCATGGCCTTAGGGTTACTACATTTATCACACCTACACTATTATTATTATTATTATTATTATTATTATTATTATTGATTTATGTTATGGATATTTAGGATTATTCCTTAGCACTTATTAATTATCTAACAGCCTAGAATCACATGCGTAGATAATAAAATGAGTTAACTTGTTTGAACAAGTTTAATAGGATTTCAATTTCCTGTTTTCTTATTGTTTTGAATGCTTGTGGCGGAGATATCCTCATGGAGGTATTATGTAGTTTAGGACTACGTTTTGAAGTCCTTTTTATGTTGGTTATATTTATGAGTATAGTCGTTATTTGATTGAGTAATCGTTGTGTACTCTGTTTTGTGTTAAGGACTAATTTCATTTTCAAAAAATTTGTAACTTGTAAGGATTTATATTTTATTAAGGACTTGAATATCTCTGTTAATTTATGAAGTTGTTTTATATTATCATGTATGTTATCACTAGCGAATATTCTAGATAATTTCGTAAGGTGTTATCTCTGGTCTACGGAATGTCTACATTTATGAATCATTTTCAAAGAGTTTGTAAAGAACTTGTTTGTTTTTGTATCACTTTCTGTTTTATGATGCATATAACTTTTTTACGCACCTAATGAACTTTTAATCAAAAATATATTGGATATACAAAATAATTTAAAATGTAAAAGTGTACATTACGAGGATGGTGGCCTAATTGCCAAAGAGAGAGTCCCTAAACGTTTTGAAAACATAGGAACACATTGTTCAATAGAATTTATGTTCTTAGGCATCCGAGAGGGAGTCGTTTAGAATTTATATCTCACTCTGTGTTGTTTTTAGATGTGCAACTATTATGGGAGGCTTGAGCAAGGTTTGTTAGAGGCAAAACTTTGTTTTCTCAGTTTTTCATAAATATATACTTGTACTAACATTATGAGTCTTGTATTGATATGTTAATTGAGTTTCAATGCACATTTATATGTTAACTATAGTGTGACACATGAAACTTTGGTGGTTTAGCTTGATATTGCTTAAAGATTTTTAACTCCATGTTTTTTGTTTACATTGCTTAATTACTTAGCTTCACACTGGTAATGAAGATAAAGTGTTACATTAATACTATTAGAGCAGTTTATTCATTTTCTACCTAATAGTTAAGTTAGAGGTTTTGTATATTAAATTGTCAAACCTTAAGTTGTTGATATTTACTCCATCTGTTACAGAATATAAGCGAAAACTGGTCAACAGAAGTTGATGTATCTGGTTCAAAATTTGGCCCAGATACATCAACTTACGTAGATCAATTTTGGCTTATATTCTGTAACGGAGTACTATGTGTACATGGATATGTGTATTTTGATCAAGTTTCATTTTAATATTCCAATCTAACTCTTAATTATAATTACCATTATATGGACTATTATAATAATAATAATAATAATTAAGTAAACTAAAGGATACATTGGCGACAGTATCTAAAAACACAAATTAATACCAATTCAACATATCCTAAGAAGTCATACACGCAATGAATTAAAATCATTTAAACTGATAATTTAAAAATAATTCATAAAACACCCACATTTAAAGAACATAATGGAGCTAGAGTATTCAAAAAGTAAGAATAATTGGAAACATAAAGTTGGTGATATTAATGAACATACGAGAATAATAAATAACAGTAACGCCGAAAGCTAAAACTAGCTTACGATATATCTTTTCAATTTCAGGAGGATTGCGCCTAACCTCAACCTCCACCTTCATCTCTAAGACAAGCTAAGACAAGTGTCAGGATCACATCTTTCATCTCTATCATCGCTATCTTCCTCTTCATCTCTCTCCGGCAGCTGTGCATCTGGGGGTCGCTCATGGAATGGGACACTTGGCGCATGTTGAAGCCTGGATAAATAATCAAGAAGTTTAGCTATTTTTTCATCCAATAAATGTCTAGAGTTCTTATTTTCCATGGTATAAATAGGATAGTGAAGATCATAATCAGGAGCAAAATATTCATAATACTCATGTTGAGGCAACTTATCATCAAGTTCAGTCCCAAGAGCAACAGCAGTCTCATAACACCAACATCTTGCAACATTTCTTATTGTATAACCACCTCCACCAAGCAGCAAAAGAGGAACATTAAAAGATCTCATATATTTAACACACTCAGCATGACCTTTTATTGATAGATTAAAACAACCTAATATATCTCCAGATAAAGAATCAGCACCACATTGTAATACCACTGCACCAGGCTTATAAACCTCCATCACCTTTCCCATTATTGGCTTAAACAGATAATTATAACTCTCATCATCAATTCCATCATCCAAAGGAACATTCAGTGAATAATATTTCCCTTTACCATATCCAATATCATGAATATCACCTGTTCCAGGAAAATAATCCCCAAACTTATGAAATGAAACAGTCATAACCCTATCAGTGGTGTAGAATGCCTCTTCTACACCATCGCCATGGTGTATATCAATGTCCACATATAGAACACGCTCATGTGTCTTTAGAAGTTCCAAAATAGCCAACACAATATCGTTCACATAGCAAAACCCAGAAGCTTCACATTTCTTTGCATGATGTAACCCACCAGCCCAATTAATTGCAATATCAGCTTCTCCTTGGTTTAATTTCAACGCACCACCAACAGAACCTCCTGCATATGATTGACAAAAAGAATAAAGATCATCAAACACGGGACAATCTTCACCAACATTAAACCTTTTCATTTGTCTTAAAAGATCTGATTTTGTTTCAGCAGAGATGTTCTTCAAAAAAGAGACATAATCATCAGCATGGAACTGGCAGAGATCGTTATCTTTAGCAGCAGTAGGCTTTTGTATTTCCATGCTTTGAAGTAAACCGTAGTGGACTAAAAGAGCATGTGTCATTCGAATCCTATGTGGTCTCATTGGGTGACCGTGACCATAATAATAGTTTCCAATTTCTGGATCATAGAAATATGAAACCTTTCTCTTCACACCATCTGAACCCGACGTAAGGGAATTCCCTCCACTTTCCATTTGAATCCTTTGTGGTTTCAGTGAATGACCTTGTAAGAATTTTATTCGCTGTCAAAAGAAATAGAAATAAATTGTTGGTTTAGTTGGAAAGCAATATTAGTCTTTAATGTCATTTTAAATAAATTATTTTTAAGTATATTTTACTTAAAATAAAATATTCTAAATAGAAATTTCTTAATTATTTAAAAAAGTAAATAAATTAATTATTTTCTAATTTATTAATAGTCAATATTCTAAAGGTTTAAATATATGTTACCCCCTTGCAAATATCTCAATTTTCCATTTACCCCCCTGTAAAATAAAAAGTTTTAAAATCAACCTTGCAAATAATAAGTGTTTCTAGTTACCCCCCTACAGGGGGGTAACCGTAAACTTTTTATATTTTACAGGGGGGTAACCGTACATGGTTTTACCCATTATACACTGCATAATCTAACAACAAGGGGGTGACCGAAAATTGTTTATATTTGCAAGGGGGTAACCGTAAACTTTTTTTTACAGGGGGGTAAATGAAAAATGTGTATATTTGCAAGGGGGTAACATATATTTAAACCTATTCTAAAATCAGTATTTACCTTTAAGTAAAACTAGTAATTAGAAAATATATTAAAAAAAAATGCTAGTATCATTTGTTTGCTAATAAATCAATATTTTTTTATAGAAAAAATTAATATATTTTAATGTATAGAAGGAAATATATTAAATAAAGTCATTAAAAACTTTCCATCTAAAACTTCTATTGTTTTGAAGTATCTACATTTCATTTGTTACGAATCTTTTATTCAAAAGAAATACTAAATTTTCAAAATAAATATAGATCGACTAAAGAAAACTATCATTAGTGAAACTAATATAAAAAAAATTTATTTTTATAGAATGGAATACATAGAAAACTAATTAATTAGAGATAACTACAAGGACTCTATTTTTTTTGGATCAACCTAAAATGTAAAACTAATTAAAACTAGAAATTGTTTAGATCAATTTTTTTGATGGAAGAAAAGTAAAAAAATAATAATTTAGATCTGCCATATATGTTTTTATATTTATAATACTTTAAAACATAATTTTCATTCAATTCTCTCCTATTCGGATTTAAAACATAAATATAAGTCCTATTCTGGTTCTGATTTTGTAACACAAATCACTAGAGAAATTTAGGATGCAAAGTTGAAGACAAAATTTTGAATTGCTTAAGAGATCATATAGGTTCTAATTTGTAGGGGAAAACTATCTCAGACTACCTAGTTTAAATAACGTCCACTGAAACTAAACTTTTATGTTGTATTTTTTACTCTAATTTGTGCCCCTAAATTTTGGCTTGTGGCCTGTTTACATTAGTGCAATAGTGCTGAAAGTGAAACCATAATTCATCTAGAATACAATAACTTGATAATATCCTTTCCACTAGACATATCATTTTTTGTATACATTGAATTATGTTTACATCAGCTTACTTTTTTTTTTATTAAAAAAACATCATCTTACATTTTTGTTGGACTTGTATCTTTTGTAGTCATGTAAGAAATGTGTTTGCTCAAAAATATCTAATTTGTAACTAATACCT
The DNA here is from genome assembly GCA_963573325.1 of Astragalus glycyphyllos. Classification (NCBI taxonomy): domain Eukaryota; kingdom Viridiplantae; phylum Streptophyta; class Magnoliopsida; order Fabales; family Fabaceae; genus Astragalus; species Astragalus glycyphyllos. The sequence continues at coordinate 47,452,769 of OY754312.1, read as the reverse complement.
TAAGATTTGATTAGAATCTATCTTTGATACTAACCAATCTCCCTTGCTCCAGTTAATGCATCTGCAACAGTCCTTATCAATCTTTAAAGTTGATAGTGACAGATCAAAACCCAAATGTTACGAAACAAAATAATATGAAGAAAAGACAGGAAAAAACTAGACATTCTACATATGAATGATTATAGTCAAACTAAAAATCAGTTGGGATAATGTGAAACAAACCTCGATAGTTATTTGCAAGTCTCTGGGATGAAATTTTGGATCTAATCAGATCCTTGAAGCATAGAAATTTTGTTGACGTTTTGTCTCTCGTTTCTGCAAGATGCCTAGGACTGTCCAACACTGTCTTATATATACTGTAGATGTTTGAAAACCCTAATTGATTTGGGCCCTTGTATATATTTAATTTTGGGCCTTTTAACTTTTTACTCTTGAGCATCTGATAAAAAAAAAGAGGTGGGCTTACAAAATAAATTAAACTAAGTCATGTTCAATAAAGAAGATTCAAATAATTTGTGAAAGCCTTTTTAGATAATTTAGTACCTATTAGTTTTTTTAAAAAAATTAATCCTTGAAAACACAAACTTTTTTATTTTAGTCATTTTGTTAATCACTCCGTTAACAAGTGCTGATTACCAAACAAATATCCCTTCTAGATTCGTCATCTCATTATTTTATTTTGAAATGGATCCCAAAAAAATTTAGGGTTATTCATCTTTCCCATCTCCAAAACCCCTCTTCTTTTTCTTCCATTCCCCATTTCCATTCACTATTACTTCATTATTGTTTGGCTATGAAAATGCCATCAACATAAGCAAGGGGGTTTTCAGACTACGTGTACTGCAATGATACATTTAGACTTGTTCTAAACATGGAAAACACACATATCTATTGGTTTAATATCGTTTTCTCTTTGGAAATCTAGCCGTCCATCTGATAGTAAAATCGACTAGCATTTTTATGGTAAAGATGAAGAAACCCTAATTTTTTTTGGTATCCATGTCGTGAATTAAAATTAAAAATAATGATGTTGAAAATCTAGAAGGGATATCTATCTCACACATCGGCAATTGTTAAAGGAGTGGTTAACAGAAGGACCAAAACAAAAAAGTTTGTATTTACTTGGATTTCTTTTAAGAAAATGGCACAGACTAAAACCGAATTTCCTTTAATTGCAGGGACAGAAACCATATTTAAGCCTAATTTAAAATATCAAAAATGTTATTTTATTATTATAATAATAATATATTTATTAATCAACAAATCTCAGTGGTTATACAACACTTATCTAACAAAACTATTTTTGACTCAGGCAGAGGACTGTAGACAAGCTTGCTCCAGTAAAGTGGATCAGGAGACAATGACCATTAATTAATTTTGAAGTAACAAAAGTAATGTAGAACAAAATTAGAAGACTAAAACAAGATGAAGCAAGCATATATTCAAATGGAGATATGTCATCTGGTAAACAATGCACATCATTCGCTCTCTTTATATAGTGATTGACATCTAGTGAAATATTATCTATTCCTCAAGATCTCTTCATGTTCAAGGCTCTCTAAAAGTGCATCTGGTCAACTTTCGAAATGAGGCATCAAGTCGAGCAACATCTATTGAGTTCACGCCAAGATTTCTCAAGCGCGTGGTACTCACTATCTCGAGACTTCAACACAGTAAATGAGATATTTAATACTATCTAAAGTAAAGATATGGTATGAGGAATCAAACGGAATAAATAAATTTTTGAGATAGCACAAAAAAGATTGTCTAGGTTTGAAATTCGCGTTAGTACAAGTATCGACGCTACTACACAGTGTGTATGGAAAAAAGTAACTCTTGCCAGAGTTACATCGTATGATATTAGGAGTATTTGATATGCTTGTCTCTAGTGAAGAAACGCCAAACCTGAGGTCGATTTCAACACCTATTAAGTCATAACAGAACTTTTTCTACAACATAGTATAAGAGTTACCCTTAATTCAGAATCATGTGTGCACCGAAATAAGAAAGAAAAGAAAACAAGTTAGAAAATCAAAGAAATATTTGAAACAATACCTGTTGCACTATAAGTGTGATAAATTCAAAAGCACCAAACTATTCCGAAGCCAAGAGATTCAAGAGACAAAATTCTATTTTTCTTATAAAAGATTTCATTTGTAAACCTCTTTTGTTAAAAGTGTGATTTTATTTTCATTCTACCTCTGATTTTGTAAAAAACTCAGTAGTTGATTTTTCTTTTTAGGATGAGTTGTAGTTGTTCTAATAGATAAAATCTTGGGTTTGTAAAACCTATTTTAGTGGAAACTCGTCAAGTATTTTGAAGGGAATGGAATATCTTCCAAGTGGTAGTGAACCGACATATATTTTGTTGTGCCATTTCCTTTAAGATTCTTTATCTTACATGAACTAAAAATGCTTGCTAAAATGGTTTTTGAAAACTAAGTTTGCAAAAAGATTTTAGAACAAATCACCCCCCCTCCCCCCAACTTTCTAGTGTTTTCCTCATTTCAGGAATCATTTATCCGACTTAAGACTGTTTTGGAGCTCGTGGCGGGTAGGATTCGCATCCTAGTGACCTCCATTAATGATTCAAGGTTGGGAACAAGTCGTTGGGGGTATCAATGTCGTCAGCTTTTCCCTCTAGTTAGTTTATCTCTTTCATTTTCTTTATTGCTATGTCTACTTAAATTTCCTAGTGCTGGAAATGATCAAATATTGATGAATCCTTTATGTATTATATTTGAAACTCTTTTAATTGAATGACTCTCATGTGTGTAAGTTTCAAACTCTATTCTTAATGCTTTCTAGGGATTGATTACTATTAGGATGATTTACAGTTTGTGATTGTGAACAGAAGTTTGAGTTCTAAATGCTTGAGACTTGAAATCTTTCTAGGAATAGTCATTGATATTTATAATCAATATGTGAATTCTTGTTCATAAAGCTTATTTTCAAATTAAACCCACCTAAGGAATAGGATAATTTAGAGAATTCAATCGTAATCAAAGAAGGAATTTGTAATATATTCAATTCATTATGCATAAAGGTGAAATCAATTGAGCTCGTTCTCAGCACTTTTAAATCAAAAACCCGCAAAACATTTTACCGCTTTATTATTTTGATTTCTTGTGAACACATCTAGTTAAGTACTTGTTCAATTCAGTAGTTAATCTTTACATTATCTTATACACTTGCCATATGATTCTGTCATCTCTGTTTATGTATGAAGTTGTGTTATCTTATTATTATCTTATAACTTGCGAATATTCTAGATAATTTTGTAAGGTGTTACAACATCGAACAACTCTTGTAGCAACTAATGAAACTACAATGTATGTACAAAGAGTCAACTCTAAATATTCAAGGATTCAAGCTATCATTCATTCATTACATAGAAGCTTCCATGGTTAGAAAACGATTTTATCATTGAAGCTCAAGCACCTGAAGCTAAGAGAAACAGAAAAACCTTTTTATATCTTTCTAAAGGCTGTCACTGTAAACCTCTATGTTGAGAGTAAATTTTATTCTTCTTCAATCATTTGTAAAACACAAGGTAATTGCATTTGTACCTTAGAGACTTGAGTTCAAGTTAATCTAAAAATCTGATAATTTAGCCAGATATAAAAACGCCATGTAATTTCATTCTACACCTCTATGGTGGATCGACTTTGAGGACTGTAAGGCTAACAATTTTTTGTGGAAATCCTTCAAAAGATTTTGAAGGGGCTGGATTAGCTATCAGGTAGTAGTGAACTTGTATTAATCTCCTTGTGCCATTTACTTGATTTATTTTACCTCACTCGTGGTTGGTAGAACAGAAATAAAATTAAATGAATCCTAGCATAGGAACGATAGGACAAAGTAAAATCAGGGGATGCATGAAGTAAAATTTGGTAGAATTAGTCAAATATGTTTGTGTGTACTAATAAGATCTCGGCCAGGGACTAGAGGCGCAAATGTCTGCGCGCGAAAGTTTGACATCTCAGAGACATGAAGGTGATTTAAAGCGGACTCTAGTGGATGAGAAAGTGAAGGGAAAGAGTGCGCTGATGCTCCCACTGTGGTCTCCACTGAACTATCCTGAAAGTCGGTCTCGGTCAATGAAGTTGCGCCGAGATGCTACCAAGGTGTGATGTTGGAGTTGCCTCTCCTGATGTTTAGAGATGTGCCCCTTCATGTATGTCTAACGAGCGACGTAGTACCTACACACAGTCCGAGACTCAAGTCAACTCAAAGAAAAGGTGGCACACAATAATATATGCATAACTGGTATTTTGATGTGACAATATGTATTACCATAAATTTACTTTGGATATTATTGCTTGCAATTTAAATTCTTCGACATGTGATTTAAATTTCTCGATCGGTTTGGTGTGACAATTGTACTATTTTTGATTTTCTCTAGATAAATAAATGGGGTTGTGTAGGATAGGTTGAAGGAGTAATAAAAAGGCATAGTCTTAATTAAACCCAGGCCCATGATAGAACTCAACCCATTAATAGTTACTTCAGCTGAAGGGAAACATTAATGTTCTCAATCATTTTACTTCCCTTCATTTTAGTTTGAAATAGAAACCAAAACCTAGAGAATAGAGAGAGGGAGAAGTCAGGAGTAAAGAGGAAAAGAGGGAGGAGAACCATTGAATCCTCCAACATCACCATTACACTTTCTTCCATTTTTATCATCTCCTAACTTCTCCTTTCCATTCGAAATCTTCATTAGAAAGGGAAAGAAAACAGAATTTTGAACCTTTACCCTTCTTCCACTCCAAATCGCAAATGCATGTTCTTGGAAGTGGTCCATTTTAGCTGTAAGTTGGTTGCATGTATGTTTAACATGTAGATTGGGAACATTTGATGATCAATTTGGGTTGAGGAGTTCCAAGGGACATTTTGTTACTGAACTTGGGTTATATGGAAACTTGGAGCTAGTTGCCTTAGAGCCTTCTTGATAGTTTTAAAGGAAAGTCTCTAAAAATGCGAGTTGTTTACCTTTGCTTTTCCATTTTCTTTTGTTTTTAGTTATTGCATGTTGTTTTTAAGTTATGAAATGAACATAATCTGGAAAATATGTTTGACATTGTGTTGGAAATTCTGTTTTGGTATGCTTGATAATTGAAATGGTACTCATACACAAATTCTAGTTTGATTTGCATATATATGATTCAATCAGTGATTAAGTTTTTTTAATTGATGTTGTGAATGTTGTTTTGATGCAAGTTTGTCTTGAATTAAAGTGTAATGTTGTTGTTTTGTGAGTTGAAAATGGGATTAATTCGAATTGGTATCAAAGGCGAAACTCAAATTCAGCTTAAACACAGAGTTTTGGGTGTGCTGTAGAAGGAGCCCGGACCGTGCGTCCTGTTCTTGTGACCAAATTGGTTCACTTGTCTGGGAGCCCGGACCGCGCGCCTAGGAGGCCGGACCGCGCGCCCAGTTCTGTCCCACAACCCTAAAACACCTCATTTTCGTCTCTTTTTGATACTAATGCTTGCCTATCCCTTTCCCAACTCAAGCTAATATAATTGAAATGCATATGAATCCTTTTGATGAGGTTTTGAAAGTGATGAATAACCGGTTGTGTCTTGAACTAAATTCTTTTCAAAAATACGGGAGAGTAAACTACTTAGTACCTATGTATGTACACCGTAAATAAATTAAAGAATGGATGATGTACTTGGGGCGGTGTCATGAACTGTCTCAAAGCCCAAAAGGTTAATATAGAGAGTTCTATTTATTTATAGAACGCGAGTTCCCTATGTGTATGTCGTCGCTTTTAAATTATGTAAGTCTACGGCATTAGGGGGATACAGTATAGGTAATTATTAAAAGATATTCGGAGCATATTATAGTAAGGGAGTCTCAAAAGGACTCACTGAGATTATGTAATCTCACTTCTCATTGTTGTTGTTTTTCAGATAACCGATTGAAGTCGAAAGGAGGTAAAGCTAGTAAAGGATTTCGATATTGGAGTACGTTGAAGGATTAAGTTTCAAGCATCCATATTTATATGCTAGCTTGAGATATAGCCTAAGTTGTAATAAGATATTATGTATTTTGTATATTTGGATTAAGTTCAATGTGTTGACTCTGATAGGTCTTTTGAATTATGTAAGGGCTAGTGCGTAATTCACATAAGTTAAAACTTTTAGTTGCGTAACTAGCATTAGAAAAAATGGTTATATAGTGTCTTGCATCTGAGTTGTATTGTTCACTAAATCCTAATGCTAAAGTAATCTTCCGTGGCCTTTCTTTCATTTTGAGCACAAACAGTGAAGATATGTTTAAGTCTTTTTTTAACCCTCAATTAGATCTTGTACCCCCATAATTCATTTTTTCCCCAATATAATCCTCTCGTTTTTTTAGGCCAAGGTAGATCTTGTACGCACATATACTCCTCTCATTTAATACCAATTCAACATATCCTAAGAATTCATACACACAATGAATTAAAATCATTTAAACTGATAATTTAAAAATAATTCATAAAACACCGACATTTAAAGAACATAATGGAGCTAGAGTATTCAAAAAGTAAGAATAATTGGAAACATAAAGTTGGTGATATTAATGAACATACGAGAATTATAAATAACAGTAACGCCGAAAGCTAAAACTAGCTTGCAATATATCTTTTCAATTTCAGGAGGATTGCACCTAACCTCAACCTCCACCTTCATCTCTAAGACAAGCTAAGACAAGTGTCAGGATCACATCTTTCATCTCTATCATCTCTCTCTGGCAGCTGTGCATCTGGGGGTCGCTCATGGAATGGGACACTTGGCGCATGTTGAAGCCTGGATAAATAATCAAGAAGTTTAGCTATTTTTTCATCCAATAAATGTCTAAAGTTCTTATTTTCCATGGTATAAATAGGATAGTGAAGATCATAGTCAGGAGCAAAATATTCATAATACTCATGTTGAGGCAACTTATCATCAAGTTCAGTCCCAAGAGCAACAGCAGTCTCATAACACCAACATCTTGCAACATTTCTTATTGTATAACCACCTCCACCAAGCAGCAAAAGAGGAACATTAAAAGATCTCATATATTTAACACACTCAGCATGACCTTTTATTGATAGATTAAAACAACCTAATATATCTCCAGATAAAGAATCAGCACCACATTGTAATACCACTGCACCAGGCTTATAAACCTCCATCACCTTTCCCATTATTGGCTTAAACAGATAATTATAACTCTCATCATCAATTCCATCATCCAAAGGAACATTCAGTGAATAATATTTCCCTTTACCATATCCAATATCATGAATATCACCTGTTCCAGGAAAATAATCCCCAAACTTATGAAATGAAACAGTCATAACCCTATCAGTGGTGTAGAATGCCTCTTCTACACCATCGCCATGGTGTATATCAATGTCCACATATAGAACACGCTCATGTGTCTTTAGAAGTTCCAAAATAGCCAACACAATATCGTTCACATAGCAAAACCCAGAAGCTTCACATTTCTTTGCATGATGTAACCCACCAGCCCAATTAATTGCAATATCAGCTTCTCCTTGGTTTAATTTCAACGCACCACCAACAGAACCTCCTGCATATGATTGACAAAAAGAATAAAGATCATCAAACACGGGACAATCTTCACCAACATTAAACCTTTTCATTTGTCTTAAAAGATCTGATTTTGTTTCAGCAGAGATGTTCTTCAAAAAAGAGACATAATCATCAGCATGGAACTGGCAGAGATCGTTATCTTTAGCAGCAGTAGGCTTTTGTATTTCCATGCTTTGAAGTAAACCGTAGTGGACTAAAAGAGCATGTGTCATTCGAATCCTATGTGGTCTCATTGGGTGACCGTGACCATAATAATAGTTTCCAATTTCTGGATCATAGAAATATGAAACCTTTCTCTTCACACCATCTGAACCCGACGTAAGGGAATTCCCTCCACTTTCCATTTGAATCCTTTGTGGTTTCAGTGAATGACCTTGTAAGAATTTTATACCTGTCAAAAGAAATAGAAATAAATTGTTGGTTTAGTTGGAAAGAAATATTAGTCTTTAATGTCATTTTAAATAAATTACTTTTAAGTATATTTTACTTAAAATAAAATATTCTAAATAGAAACTTCTTAATTATTTAAAAAATTAAATAAATTAATTATTTTCTTATTTATTAATAGTCAATATTCTAAGATCAGTATTTACCTTAAAGAAAAACTAGTAATTAGAAATTATATTAAAAAAAATATGCTAGTATCATTTGTTTGCTAATAAATCAATATTTTTTTTATAGAAAAATTAATATATTTTAATGTATAGAAGGAAATATATTAAATGAAGTCATTAAAAACTTTCCATCTAAAACTTCTATTGTTTTGAAGTATCTACATTTCATTTGTTACGAATCTTTTATTCAAAAGAAATACTAAATTTTCAAAATAAATATAGATCGACTAAAGAAAACTATCATTAGTGAAACTAATATAAAAAACATTTATTTTTATAGAATGGAATACATAGAAAACTAATTAATTAGAGATAACTACAAGGACTCTATTTTTTTTGGATCAACCTAAAATGTAATACTAATTAAAACTAGAAATTGTTTAGAACAATTTTTTAGATGGAAGAAAAGTAAACAAATAATAATTTAGATCTGCCTTATATGTTTTTATATTTATAATACTTTAAAACATAATTTTCGTTCAATTCTCTCCTATTCGGATTTAAAACATAAGTATAAGTCCTATTCTGGTTCTGATTTTGTAACACAAATCACCAGAGAAATTTAGGATGCAAAGTTGAAGACAAAATTTTGAATTGCTTAAAAGATCATATAGGTTCTAATTTGTAGGGGAAAACTATCTCAGACTACCTAGTTTAAATAACGTCCACTGAAACTAAACTTTTATGTTGTATTTTTTACTCTAATTTGTGCCCCTAAATTTTGGCTTGTGGCCTGTTTACATTAGTACAATAGTGCTGAAAGTGAAACCATAATTCATCTAGAACGCAATAACTTGATAATATCCTTTCCACTAGACATATCATTTTTTGTATACATTGAATTATTTTTACATCAGCTTACTTTTTTTTTATTAAAAAAACATCTTCTTACATTTTTGTTGGACTTGTATCTTTTGTAGTCATGTAAGAAATGTGTTTGCTCAAAAATATCTAATTTGTAACTAATACCTTAAGATTTGATTAGAATCTATCTTTGATACTGACCAATCTCCCTTGCTCCACTTAATGCATCTGCAACAGTTCTTATCAATCTTTAAAGTTGATAGTGACAGATCAAAAATCAAATGTTACGAAACAAAATAATATGAAGAAAAGACAGGAAAAAACTAGATATTCTACATATGAATGATTATAGTCAAACTAAAAATCAGTTGGGATAATGTGAAACAAACCTCGATAGTTATTTGCAAGTCTCTGGGATGAAATTTTGGATCTAATCAGATCCTTGAAGCATAAAAATTTTGTTGACGTTTTGCCTCTCGTTTCTACAAGATGCCTAGGACTGTCCAACACTGTCTTATATATACTGTAGATGTTTGAAAACCCTAATTGATCTGGGCCCTTGTATATACTTAATTTTGGGCCTTTTAACTGTTTACTCTTGAGCATCTGACAAAAAAAAAGAGGTGGGCTTACAAAATAAATAAAACTAAGTCATGTTCAATAAACAAGATTTAAATAATTTGTGACAGCCTTTTTAGATAATTTATTCTACTAGTTTTTTTAAAAATATTAATCCTTGCAAGCACAAACTTTTTTATTTTAGTCATTTTGTTAATCACTCCGTTAACAATCGCTGATTACCAAACAAATATCCCTTCTAGATTTGTCATCTCATTATTTTTCATTTTATTTTATTTTGAACTGGATCCCAAATAAATTTAGGGTTGTTCATCTTTCCCATCTCCAAAACCCCTCTTCTTTTTCTTCCATTCCCCATTTCCATTCACTATTACTTCATTATTGTTTGGCTATGAAAACGCCATCAACATAAGCAAGGGGGTTTTCAGACTATGTGTACTGCAACGATACGTTTAGACTTGTTCTAAACATGGAAAACACACATATCTGTTGGTTTAATATCGTTGTCTCTTTGGAAATCTAGCCATCCATCAGATAGTAAAATCGACCAGCATTTTTATGGTAAAGATGAAGAAACCCTAATTTTTTTTGGTATCCATGTCGTGAATTAAAATTAAAAATATTGATGTTGAAAATCTAGAAGGGATATCTATCTCACACATCGGCAATTGTTAAAGGAGTGGTTAACAGAAGGACCAAGACAAAAAAGTTTGTATTTACTTGGATTTCTTTTAAGAAAATGGCATAGACTAAAACCGAATTTCCTTTAATTGCAGGGACCGAAACCATATTTAAGCGTAATCTAAAATATCAAAAACATTATTATTATTATTATAATATATTTATTAATCAACAAATCTCAGTCGTTATACAACACTTATCTGACAAAACTATTTTTGACTCAGGCAGAGGACTGCAGACAAGCTTGTTCCAATAAAGTGGATCAGGAAACAATGACCATTAATTAGTTTTGAAGTAACAAAAGTAATGTAGAACAAAATTAGAAGACTAAAACAAGATGAAGCAAGCATATATTCAAATGGAGATATGTCATCTGGTAAACAATGCACATCATTCGCTCTCTTTATATAGTGATTGACATCTAGTGAAATATTATCTATTCCTCAAGATCTCTTCATGTTCAAGGCTCTCTAAAAGTGCATCTGGTCAACTTTCGAAATGAGGCATCAAGTCGAGCAACATCTATTGAGTTCACGCCAAGATTTCTCAAGCGCGTGGTACTTACTATCTCGAGACTTCAACACATTAAATGAGATATTTAATACTATCTAAACTAAAGATATGGTATGAGGAATCAAACGGAATAAATAAATTTTTGAGATAGCACAAAAAAGATTGTCTAGGTTTGAAATTCGCGTTAGTACAAGTATCGACGCTACTACACAGTGTGTATGGAAAAGTAACTCTTGCCAGAGTTACATCGTATGATATTAGGAGTATTTGATATGCTTGTCTCTAGTGAAGAAACGCCAAACCTGAGGTCGATTTCAACACCTATTAAGTCATAACAGAACTTTTTCTACAACATATTATAAGAGTTACCCTTAATTCAGAATCATGTGTGCACCGAAATAAGAAAGAAAAGAAAACAAGTTACAAAATCAAAGAAATATTTGAAACAATACCTGTTGCACTATAACTGTGATAAATTCAAAAGCACCAAACTATTCCGAAGCCAAGAGATTCAAGAGACAAAATTCTATTTTTCTTATAAAAGATTTCATTTGTAAACCTCTTTTGTTAAAAGTGTGATTTCATTTTCTTTATTGCTATGTCTAGTTAAATTTCCTAGTGCTGGAAACGATCAAATATTGATGAATCCTTTATGTATTATATATGAAACTCTTTTAATTGAATGACTCTCATGTGTGTAAGTTTCAAACTCTATTCTTAATGCTTTCTAGGGATTGATTACTATAAGGATGATTTATAGTTTGTGATTGTGAACAGAAGTTTGAGTTCTAAATGCTTGAGACTTGAAGTCTTTCTAGGAATAGTCATTGGTATTTATAGTCAATATGTGAATTCTTGTTCATAAAGCTTATTTTCAAATTAAGGTCACCTCAGGAATAGGATAATTTAGAGAATTCAATCGTAATCAAAGAAGGAATTTGTAATATATTCAATTCATTATGCATAAAGGTGAAATCAATTGAGCTCCTTCCCAGCACTTTTAAATCAAAAACCCGCAAAACATTTTACGGCTTTATTATTTGGATTTCTTGTGAACACATCTAGTTAAGTACTTGTTCAATTTAGTAGTTAATCTTAACACGATCTTATACACTTGCCATATGATTCTGTCATCTCTATTTATGTATGATGTTGTGTTATCTTATTATTATCTTATAACTTGCGAATATTCTAGATAATTTTGTAAGGTGTTACAACATCGAACAACTCTTGTAGCAACTAATGAAACTACATTGTATGTACAAAGAGTCAACTCTAAATATTCAAGGATTCAAGCTATCATTCATTCATTACATAGAAGCTTCAATGGTTAGAAAATGATTTTATCATTGAAGCTCAAGCACCTGAAGCTAAGAGAAACAGAAAAACCTTTTTATATCTTTCTAAAGGCTGTCACTGTAAACCTCTATGTTGAGAGTAAATTTTATTCTTCTTCAATCATTTGTAAAACGCAAGGTAATTGCATTTGTACCTTAAGACTTGAGTTCAAGTTAATCTAAAAATCTGATAATTTAGCCAGATATAAAAACGCCCTGTAATTTCATTCTACACCTCTATGGTGGATCGACTTTGAGGACTGTAAGGCTAACAGTTTTTTGTGGAAATCCTTCAAAAGATTTTGAAGGGGCTGGATTAGCTATCAGGTAGTAGTGAACTTGTATTAATCTCCTTGTGCCATTTAATTGATTTATTTTACCTCACTCATGGTTGGTCGAACAGAAATAAAATTAAATGAATCCTAGCATAGGAACGATAGGACAAAGTAAAATCAGGGGATGCATGAAGTAAAATTTGGTAGAATTAGTCAAATGTGTTTGTGTGTACTAATAAGATCTCGGCCGGGGACTAGAGGCGCAAATGTCTGCGCGCGAAAGGTTGACATCTCAGAGACATGAAGGTGATTTAAAGCGGACTCTAGTGGATGAGAAAGTGAAGGGAAAGAGTGCGCTCACTACAACATATTTGGGGATTGGGAGCGCTTTTTTTAAGCCATCAGTAGCGCTTTCGGGCGCTCCTAAAGCTTGCGCTCCTGTTGCCAATCCCCCAAAGGTAGCGCTCGAAAAGCGCTACCAATGAACAGGCAAGAGGAGCGCTTCTAAGCATAAGCGCTCCTTATTTCCGGATGCGCATAGACCATAGGTAGCGCTTCTAAACGTAAGCGCTCCTTATTCCCGGATGCGCATAGACCAAAGGTAGCGCTTCTAAGTGTAAGCGCTCCTTATTCTCGGATGCGCATAGACCAAGAGTAGCGCTTTTTTGTTCAAACGCTCCCCATTCCTAGATGCGCTTAGACCATAAGTAGCGCTTTTTACAGAAAGCGCTCCTTATGCCTAATTTTTTTTAATTCTAGCTGTTTCTTCTCTATTACCATAAGTAGCGCTTACAGAAAGCGCTACCTATGCCTAAATTTTTTTTAAAGAATTTTTTTTCTGTTTCTTCTCTATTACCAATTCCTTGCTCCCTGCTCATATTCATCAACCAACAACAAACTTCCAAATGAAATATCCAAATCAAAAACCAATTTCAAATCAAATTCCAACTAATTAATAAATCCAACATACACACATATATGCCAACCAAAATTACATAAATCATCATGTACCAAAACATGAATGTCAACATAACAGCAAAAATTACAAGATATCCAATATAGGTACTACAGAAATAGGATATCCAAAAAAATTACATGAATTTCGATTTTCATGTATAACACCGGCAACATGATGACACCACTCTCCTTTGAGCTCAATAAGTTGCTCATCAGAAAAAGGAACTCCAGACACATATCCAGAAAAATACTGAAAAAGTAAAATAAAATGAACTAAGAATAATATCAATATCAAACAAATATTGAATTACTTATCAAAAAACAAACTATCAAATTATATATACATTGATTGGGATTTCCATTTCGTTGTGATTGATGATGTCCTTCATAAATTTCATTACATTGTACCCGCAATCAATGTTGTTTGGTTGGAGTGGACCCTATAAAACAAAATATGACTTGGTTATTAAATTTAATTAATTACATATGCATAAGAATATTGATTATAAACTTACCCTTATTGCTATCCATTTTGTAGAACATGATGATTTTCTGTACGCAGTCCTGGAATCACTCAATCCCCAATAAGATGCCAAAGCACTGAAACAACATCATTTAAATAACTATATTAATCGAAATACACACATAATTTAAACTATGAAATATGCAAGGTATTTACTAATTATGCAGAAAGCATTGGAGACTATCCTATTAGCTCTTAACAATTGGAACCTTGCATTTCAGTCAAATTCCAATTAGCCACATATTTACTAATTGTGCATAAACTAAACATTAATTAGCATGCCATTTAATCCAATTTTCCATGCAATTTCAACTATAAGTCAACCAATCCATCAATTTCAAGTGCAGAATTTTCATTACAAACTCACATTCAACAAGAAAAGTACCTGAACGCAGAGAGATGAACTAGAGAGAGCGTAGAGAGATGAACCAGAGAGAGTGCACGAGAGAGATGAACGAGAGCCTGTGCCAAAAAATAACTTTCTTAAAATTAACTTCATTCATTCCTCTCTACCCCAACTCTTCACATTAATTCATTTCAGGTAACACCTCATTATTAAAGTTTCTCAACTGAGATAAGTATCTAGTTACTAATTTCTGCCAATAGCATTACAAATTCATAAAGCATGTATAGAAGTCAAATGAGTATGACAATGAAAAAGTTGAGATACAAAAGCAGATTTCAAAACCTATGTGAAAATTTACTTCTGTTTACTTCTGTTGTAGTGTTTCTCCACCCAACAGAAATTAAACATTGCATGTTTCACAATCAAAGTGGGCATAATACCAACCACAAAATGATGATATTAGTGAGAGGATTCATTCAAATAATGGTAAGAGAATCCCTCAATCAATTTTAACAAACACAACCACAAATTTGTGAGCTTTGAGCAATCTGCTCATTCACAGAGAAATAAAATTCTATCCCTCTTGAAGGGTTTACAATGGAATATATATATATATATATATCTTCCTGGATTAACAATAAACTAACTTGTGCTAACTAACTAACCACTAACCCTAACAATCTAACAAACTCAAAATCAAATGAAAACAGTTGCTAGCGGAAAAATATTTTAACAGAAAGTGCAAAAGCCAAATCAACATAAAAATAAATCCAACTATTCCAAGTTAAGCTATCAAGAATGTCAGCAGCAGCAAGGGTTGAGAGGGATTCTGGAAGGTTTGGTGCTATGCTATCAAAACCTAAACTATCAAAACCTGAAAACCTAAAACCCATAAAATGAAAGGGGCAAGAACCAACCCTATTATCATGAACCAGAGAGAGAGAGAGTGAGAGAGAGAGCAAAGAGATGTTCCGAAGCTTAGGGTGTGCGTACCTGGTGGAGTGGTTAACGAAACGTGGTGGAGACAACGGTGTGGTTGAGAGGACGGCCGGCGTCATGGAGAGGACAGCGTGCGTACGGTGCGGCGGGACGAAGAGAAGGTGAGGGTTTAGAGAGAACAATTCTGGAATGTTAACATTGAGAGACTAAGAGAGACGTACTGAGACTGAGAGGGAAGAATGCGCAAAATTAATTAGGAAAAGTGCCAAAGGGAGCGCTCCTCAATGGAGGACGTGTTTTGATCAAAGGGAGCGCTCACTAATGAAGCGCTACTTATTGCACCTCCGTGTTTAGCCATAGGAGCGCTTTCTTACCAAGCGCTACTTATTTCACCTCCGTGTTTAGCCATAGGGAGCGCTTACTTACCAAGCGCTACTCATTGCACCTCCGTGTTTAACTATAGGGAGCGCTTTCTTACCAAGCGCTACTCATTGTATGTGCGTGTTGGGAATAAGGAGCGCTTACCTATAAAGCGCTACTAATGTTGCGCTCTTTTTTAACAATTCTGTTGTAGTGGCTGATGCTCCCACAGTGGTCTCCACTGAACTATCCTGAAAGTCGGTCTCGGTCAATGAAGTTGCGCCGAGATGCTACCAAGGTGTGATGTTGGATTTGCCTCTCCTGATGTTTAGAGATGTGCCCCTTCATGTATGTCTAACGAGCGGCGTAGTACCTACACACAGTCCGAGACTCAAGTCAACTCAAAGAAAAGGTGGCACACAATAATAAATGCATAACTGGTATTTTGATGTGACAATATGTATTACCATAAATTTACTTTGGATATTATTGCTTGCAATTTAAATTCTTTGACATGTGATTTAAATTTCTCGATCGGTTTGGTGTGACAATTGTACTATTTTTGATTTTCTCTAGATAAATAAATGGGGTTGTGTAGGATAGGTTGAAGGAGTAATAAAAAGGCATAGTCTTAATTAAACCCAGAAGGGAAACATTAATGTTCTCAATCATTTTACTTCCCTTCATTTTAGTTTGAAATAGACACCAAAACCTAGAGAATAGAGAGAGGGAGAGGTCGAGAGTAAAGAGGAAAAGAGGGAGGAGAACCATTGAATCCTCCAACATCACCATTACACTTTCTTCCATTTTTATCATCTCCTAACTTCTCCTTTCCATTCGAAATCTTCATTAGAAAGGGAAAGAAAACAGAATTTTGAACCTTTACCCTTCTTCCACTCCAAATCGCAAATGCATGTTCTTGGAAGTGGTTCATTTTAGCTGTAAGTTGGTTGCATGTGTGTTTAACAAGTAGATTGGGAACATTTGAAGATCAATTTGGGTTTAGGAGCTCCAAGGGACATTTTGTTACTGAACTTGGGTTATTTGGAAACTTGGAGCTAGTTGCCTTAGAGCCTTCTTGATAGTTTTAAAGGAAAGTCTCTAAAAATGTGAGTTCTTTACCTTTTCTTTCCATTTTCTTTTGTTTTCAGTTTGTGCATGTTGTTTTTAAGTTATGAAATGAACATAATCTGGAAAATATGTGTGACATTGTGTTGGAAATTCGGTTTTGGTATGCTTGATAATGGAAATGCTACTCATAAACAAAGTCTAGTTTGATTTGCATATATATGATTCAATCAATGATTGAATTTTTGAATTGATGTTGTGAATGTTGTTTTGATGCATGTTTGGCTTCAATTTAAGTGTAATGTTGTTGTTTTGTGAGTCGAAATTGGGATTAATTTGAATTGGTATCAAAGGGGAAACTCAAATTCAGCTTAAAAAAAATGTTTTGGGTGTACTGTAGAAGCCCGGACCATGCGTCCAGTTTTGTCCCACCACCTTAAAATACCTAATTTTCATTTCTTTTTGATACTAATGCTTGCCTATCCCTTTCCCAACTCAATCTAATGTAATTGAAATGCATAAAAATCCTTTTGATGAGGTTTTGAAAGTGATGAATAAACGGTTATGAAATGCATATGAATCTAAAATACGAGAGTAAACTACTTAGTACCTATGTATGTAGACTGTAAATGAATTAAAGAATGGATGATGTACTTGGGGTGGTGTCATGAACTATCTCAGGGCCCAAGAGGTTAAGTTAGAGGGTTCTATTTATTTATAGAATGTGGTTTCCCTATTGTGTAAGTCGTAACTTTTAAATTGTATAAGTCTAAGGCATTAGGGTGATGCATCATAGGTAATTATTAAAAGATATTCGGAGTGTATTATAGTACGGGAGTCTCAAGAGGACTCACTGAGATTATGTAATCTCACCTCTCATTGTTGTCGTTTTTCAGATAACCGATTGAAATCGAAAGGAGGTAAAGTTAGCAAAAGATTCCGATATTGGAGGACTTTGAAGTATTAAGTTTCGAGCATGTATATTTATATGCTAGCTTGAGATATAGCCTAAGTTGTACTAAGATATTATGTATTTGTATATTTGGATTAAGTTTAATGTGTTGACTCCGATAGGTCTTTTGAACTCAGTATGGTTTTAAGTATGGAAAAAGTTTTTATTTTACAAAAATCCTATCATTGTGAGTCTTTAAGGTTATTTTCTGAATCCAAATTACGAACGCTTACTCTGAAAGATCAAATAGGTAATATTCTAGATTTTATTATGGGTTAAAAATCTAGGATGTTACACAATACATTCCTGGAGAAAACAATTAATCTCTACCTTAGTTTGCGTTTGAGTCATGGATCTGGGCCCAATCCAGAACAACAACTATTACAGAAAATATTAGGATATCTCTCATTGTGGAAAAAATGGTTAAATCTTGTCTTAGATGGTTTTAATAAATGAAAAAAAAAAAGACTTGTAAGGGCTAGTGCGTAACTCACATAAGTTAAAACTTTTGGTTGCGTAACTAGCATTAGAAAAAATGGTTATATAGTGTCTTGCATCTGAGTTGTATTGTTCACTAAATCCTAATGCTAAAGTAATCTTCCGTGGCCTTTCTTTCATTTTGAGCACAAACAGTGAAGATATGTTTAAGTCTTTTTTTAACCCCCAATTAGATCTTGTACCCCCATAATTCATTTTTTCCCCAAAATAATCCTCTCGTTTTTTTAGGCCAAGGTAGATCTTGTACGCACATATACTCCTCTCATTTAATACCAATTCAACATATCCTAAGAATTCATACACACAATGAATTAAAATCATTTAAACTGATAATTTAAAAATAATTCATAAAACACTGACATTTAAAGAACATAATGGAGCTAGAGTATTCAAAAAGTAAGAATAATTGGAAACATAAAGTTGGTGATATTAATGAACATACGAGAATAATAAATAACAGTAACGCCGAAAGCTAAAACTAGCTTGCGATATATCTTTTCAATTTCAGGAGGATTGCGCCTAACCTCAACCTCCACCTTCATCTCTAAGACAAGCTAAGACAAGTGTCAGGATCACATCTTTCATCTCTATCATCTCTCTCCGGCAGCTGTGCATCTGGGGGTTGCTCATGGAATGGGACACTTGGCGCATGTTGAAGCCTGGATAAATAATCAAGAAGTTTAGCCATTTTTTCATCCAATAAATGTCTAGAGTTCTTATTTTCCATGGTATAAATAGGATAGTGAAGATCATAGTCAGGAGCAAAATATTCATAATACTCATGTTGAGGCAACTTATCACCAAGTTCAGTCCCAAGAGCAACAGCAGTCTCATAACACCAACATCTTGCAACATTTCTTATTGTATAACCACCTCCACCAAGCAGCAAAAGAGGAACATTAAAAGATCTCATATATTTAACACACTCAGCATGACCTTTTATTGATAGATTAAAACAACCTAATATATCTCCAGATAAAGAATCAGCACCACATTGTAATACCACTGCACCAGGCTTATAAACCTCCATCACCTTTCCCATTATTGGCTTAAACAGATAATTATAACTCTCATCATCAATTCCATCATCCAAAGGAACATTCAGTGAATAATATTTCCCTTTACCATATCCAATATCATGAATATCACCTGTTCCAGGAAAATAATCCCCAAACTTATGAAATGAAACAGTCATAACCCTATCAGTGGTGTAGAATGCCTCTTCTACACCATCGCCATGGTGTATATCAATGTCCACATATAGAACACGCTCATGTGTCTTAAGAAGTTCCAAAATAGCCAACACAATATCGTTCACATAGCAAAACCCAGAAGCTTCACATTTCTTTGCATGATGTAACCCACCAGCCCAATTAATTGCAATATCAGCTACTCCTTGGTTTAATTTCAACGCACCACCAACAGAACCTCCTGCATATGATTGACAAAAAGAATAAAGATCATCAAACACGGGACAATCTTCACCAACATTAAACCTTTTCATTTGTCTTAAAAGATCTGATTTTGTTTCAGCAGAGATGTTCTTCAAAAAAGAGACATAATCATCAGCATGGAACTGGCAGAGATCGTTATCTTTAGCAGCAGTAGGCTTTTGAATTTCCATGCTTTGAAGTAAACCGTAGTGGACTAAAAGAGCATGTGTCATTCGAATCCTATGTGGTCTCATTGGGTGACCGTGACCATAATAATAGTTTCCAATTTCTGGATCATAGAAATATGAAACCTTTCTCTTCACACCATCTGAACCCGACGTAAGGGAATTCCCTCCACTTTCCATTTGAATCCTTTGTGGTTTCAGTGAATGACCTTGTACGAATTTTATTCCTGTCAAAGAAATAGAAATAAATTGTTGGTTTAGTTGGAAACAAATATTAGTCATTAATGTCATTTTAAATAAATTATTTTTAAGTATATTTTACTTAAAATAAAATATTCTAAATAGAAATTTCTTAATTATTTAAAAAAGTAAATAAATTAATTATTTTCTAATTTATTAATAGTCAATATTCTAAAAGCAGTATTTACCTTAAAGAAAAACTAGTAATTAGAAAATATATTAAAAAAAATATGCTAGTATCATTTGTTTGCTAATAAATCAATATTTTTTTATAGAAAAAATTAATATATTTTAATGTATAGAAGGAAATATATTAAATGAAGTCATTAAAAACTTTCCATCTAAAACTTCTATTGTTTTGAAGTATCTACATTTCATTTGTTACGAATCTTTTATTCAAAAGAAATACTAAATTTTCAAAATAAATATAGATCGACTAAAGAAAACTATCATTAGTGAAACTAATATAAAAAACATTTATTTTTATAGAATGGAATACATAGAAAACTAATTAATTAGAGATAACTACAAGGACTCTATTTTTTTTGGATCAACCTAAAATGTAATACTAATTAAAACTAGAAATTGTTTAGAACAATTTTTTAGATGGAAGAAAAGTAAACAAATAATAATTTAGATCTTCCTTATATGTTTTTATATTTATAATACTTTAAAACATAATTTTCATTCAATTCTCTCCTATTCGGATTTAAAACATAAGTATAAGTCCTATTCTGGTTCTGATTCTGTAACACAAATCACCAGAGAAATTTAGGATGCAAAGTTGAAGACAAAATTTTGAATTGCTTAAGAGATCATATAGGTTCTAATTTGTAGGGGAAAACTATCTCAGACTACCTAGTTTAAATAACGTCCACTGAAACTAAACTTTTATGTTGTATTTTTTACTCTAATTTGTGCCCCTAAATTTTGGCTTGTGGCCTGTTTACATTAGTACAATAGTGCTGAAAGTGAAACCATAGTTCATCTAGAATAGAATAACTTGATAATATCCTTTCCACTAGACATATCATTTTTTGTATACATTGAATTATGTTTACATCAGCTTACTTTTTTTTTTATTAAAAAAACATCATCTTACATTTTTGTTGGACTTGTATCTTTTGTAGTCATGTAAGAAATGTGTTTGCTCAAAAATATCTAATTTGTAACTAATACCTTAAGATTTGATTAGAATCTATCTTTGATACTGACCAATCTCCCTTGCTCCACTTAATGCATCTGCAACAGTCCTTATCAATCTTTAAAGTTGATAGTGACAGATCAAAAATCAAATGTTACGAAACAAAATAATATGAAGAAAAGACAGGAAAAAACTAGATATTCTACATACGAATGATTATAGTCAAACTAAAAATCAGTTGGGATAATGTGAAACAAACCTCGATAGTTATTTGCAAGTCTCTGGGATGAAATTTTGGATCTAATCAGATCCTTGAAGCATAAAAATTTTGTTGACGTTTTGCCTCTCGTTTCTACAAGATGCCTAGGACTGTCCAACACTGTCTTATATATACTGTAGATGTTTGAAAACCCTAATTGATCTGGGCCCTTGTATATATTTAATTTTGGGCCTTTTAACTTTTACTCTTGAGCATCTGACAAAAAAAAAAGAGGTGGGCTTACAAAATAAATAAAACTAAGTCATGTTCAATAAACAAGATTCAAATAATTTGTGAAAGCCTTTTTAGATAATTTATTCCCTACTAGTTTTTTTAAAAATATTAATCCTTGCAAGCACAAACTTTTTTATTTTAGTCATTTTGTTAATCACTCCGTTAACAATTGCTGATTACCAAACAAATATCCCTTCTAGATTTGTCATCTCATTATTTTTCATTTTATTTTATTTTGAAATGGATCCCAAATAAATTTAGGGTTATTCATCTTTCCCATCTCCAAGACAAAAAAGTTTGTATTTACTTGGATTTCTTTTAAGAAAATGGCATAGACTAAAACCGAATTTCCTTTAATTGCAGGGACCGAAACCATATTTAAGTGTAATTTAAAATATCAAAAACATTATTATTATTTTTATTATTATTATTATTATAATAATATATTTATTAATCAACAAAACTCAGTGGGTATACAACACTTATCTGACAAAACTATTTTTGACTCAGGCAGAGGACTGCAGACAAGCTTGTTCCAATAAAGTGGATCAGGAAACAATGACCATTAATTAATTTTGAAGTAACAAAAGTAATGTAGAACAAAATTAGAAGACTAAAACAAGATGAAGCAAGCATATATTCAAATGGAGATATGTCATCTGGTAAACAATGCACATCATTCGCTCTCTTTATATAGTGATTGACATCTAGTGAAATATTATCTATTCGTCAAGATCTCTTCATGTTCAAGGCTCTCTAAAAGTGCATCTGGTCAACTTTCGAAATGAGGCATCAAGTCGAGCAACATCTATTGAGTTCACGCCAAGATTTCTCAAGCGCGTGGTACTCACTATCTCGAGACTTCAACACATTAAATGAGATATTTAATACTATCTAAAGTAATGATATGGTATGAGGAATCAAACGGAATAAATAAATTTTTGAGATAGCACAAAAAAGATTGTCTAGGTTTGAAATTCGCGTTAGTACAAGTATCGACGCTACTACAGTGTGTATGGAAAAGTAACTCTTGCCAGAGTTACATCGTATGATATTAGGAGTATTTGATATGCTTGTGTCTAGTGAAGAAACGCCAAACCTGAGGTCGATTTCAACACCTATTAAGTCATAACAGAACTTTTTCTACAACATAGTATAAGAGTTACCCTTAATTCAGAATCATGTGTGCACCGAAATAAGAAAGAAAAGAATACAAGTTAGAAAATCAAAGAAATATTTGAAACAATACCTGTTGCACTATAAGTGTGATAAATTCAAAAGCACCAAACTATTCCGAAGCCAAGAGATTCAAGAGACAAAATTCTATTTTTCTTATAAAGTGTGATTTTATTCAATGTTAAAAGTGTGATTTTATTTTCATTCTACCTCTGATTTTGTAAGAAACTCAGTAGTTGATTTTTCATTTGAGGATGAGTTCTAGTTGTTCTAATAGGTAAAATCTTGGGATTGTAAAACCTATTTTAGTGGAAATTCGTCAAGTATTTTGAAGGGAATGGACTATCTTCCAAGTGGTAGTGAACCGAGATATATTTTGTTGTGCCATTTCCTTTAAGATTCTTTATCTTACATGAACTAAAAATGCTTGCTAAAATGGTTTGTGAAAACTAAGTTTGCAAAAAGATTTTAGAACAAATCTCCCCCCCCCCCCCCCCAACTTTCTAGTGTTTTCCTCATTTCAGGAATCATTTATCCGACTTGAGAGTGTTTTGGAGCTCGTGGCGGGTAGGATTCGCATCCTAGTGACCTCCATTAATGATTCAAGGTTGGGAACAAGTCGTTGGGGGTATCAATGTTGTCAGCTTTTCCCTCTAGTTACTTTATCTCTTTCATTTTCTTTATTGCTATGTCTAGTTAAATTTCCTAGTGCTGGAAATGATCAAATATTGATGAATCCTTTATGTATTATATTTGAAACTCTTTTAATTGAATGACTCTCATGTGTGTAAGTTTCAATCTCTATTCTTAATGCTTTCTAGGGATTGATTACTATTAGGATGATTTACAGTTTGTGATTGTGAACAGAAGTTTGAGTTCTAAATGCTTGAGACTTGAAATCTTTCTAGGAATAGTCATTGTATTTATAATCAATATGAGAATTCTAGTTCATAAAGCTTATTTTCAAATTAAGGTCACCTAAGGAATAGGATAATTTA
This sequence comes from Astragalus glycyphyllos, assembly GCA_963573325.1. Taxonomy (NCBI): domain Eukaryota; kingdom Viridiplantae; phylum Streptophyta; class Magnoliopsida; order Fabales; family Fabaceae; genus Astragalus; species Astragalus glycyphyllos. The sequence goes on along the minus strand of OY754312.1, from coordinate 47,429,062 downwards.
GAGAATTCAATCGTAATCAAAGAAGGAATTTGTAATATATTCAATTCATTATGCATAAAGGTGAAATCAATTGAGCTCGTTCCCAACACTTTTAAATCAAAAACCCGCAAAACATTTTCCTGCTTTATTATTTTGATTTCTTGTGAACACATCTAGTTAAGTACTTGTTCAATTCAGTAGTTAATCTTAACATGATCTTATACACTTGCCATATGATTCTGTCATCTCTGTTTATGTATGAAGTTGTGTTATCTTATTATTATCTTATAACTTGCGAATATTCTAGATAATTTTGTAAGGTTTTAAAACATCGAACAACTCTTGTAGCAACTAATGAAACTACAATGTATGTACAAAGAGTCAACTCTAAATATTCAAGGATTCAAGCTATCATTCATTCATTACATAGAAGCTTCCGTGGATAGAAAACGATTTTATCATTGAAGCTCAGGCACCTGAAGCTAAGAGAAACAGAAAAACCTTTTTACATCTTTCTAAAGGCTGTCACTGTAAACCTCTATGTTGAGAGTAAATTTTATTCTTCTTCAATCATTTGTAAAACGCAAGGTAATTGCATTTGTACCTTAAGACTTGAGTTCAAGTTAATCTAAAAATCTGATAATTTAGCCAGATATAAAAACGCCCAGTAATTTCATTCTACACCTCTATGGTGGATCGACTTTTAGGACTGTAAGGCTAACAGTTTTTTGTGGAAATCCTTCAAAAGATTTTGAAGGGGCTGGATTAGCTATCAGGTAGTAGTGAACTTGTATTAATCTCCTTGTGCAATTTAATTGATTTATTTTACCTCACTCGTGGTTGGTCGAACATAAATAAAAATAAATGAATCCTAGCATAGGAACGATAGGACAAAGTAAAATCAGGGGATGCATGAAGTAAAATTTGGTAGAATTAGTCAAATGTGTTTGTGTGTACTAATAAGATCTCGACCGGGGACTAGAGGTGCAAATATCTGCGCGCGAAAGGTTGACATCTCAGAGACATAAAGGTGATTTAAAGCGGACTCTAGTGGATGAGAAAGTGAAGGGAAAGAGTGCGCTGATGCTCCCACTGTGGTCTCCATTGAACTATCCTGAAAGTCGGTCTCGGTCAATGAAGTTGCGCCGAGATGCTACCAAGGTGTGATGTTGGATTTGCCTCTCCTGATGTTTAGAGATGTGCCCCTTCATGTATGTCTAACAAGCGGCGTAGTACCTACACACAGTCCGAGACTCAAGTCAACTCAAAGAAAAGGTGGCACACAATAATATACGCATAACTGGTATTTTGATGTGACAATATGTATTACCATAAATTTACTTTGGATATTATTGCTTGCAATTTAAATTCTTCGACATGTGATTTAAATTTCTCGATCGGTTTGGTGTGACAATTGTACTATTTTTGATTTTCTCTAGATAAATAAATGGGGTTGTGTAGGATAGGTTGAAGGAGTAATAAAAAGGCATAGTCTTAATTAAACGGAGGCCCATGATAGAACTCAACCCATTAATAGTTACTTCAGCTGAAGGGAAACATTAATGTTCTCAATCATTTTACTTCCCTTCATTTTAGTTTGAAATAGAAACCAAAACCTAGAGAATAGAGAGTAAAGAGGAAAAGAGGGAGGAGAACCATTGAATCCTCCAACATCACCATTACACTTTCTTCCATTTTAATCATCTCCTAACTTCTCCTTTCCATTCGGAATCTTCATTAGAAAGGGAAAGAAAACAGAAATTGGGTTTAGGAGCTCCAAGGGACATTTTGTTACTGAACTTGGGTTATATGGAAATTTGGAGCTAGTTGCCTTAGAGCCTTCTTGATTGTTTTAAAGGAAAGTCTCTAAAAATGCGAGTTGTTTACCTTTGCTTTTCCATTTTCTTTTGTTTTTAGTTATTGCATGTTGTTTTTAAGTTATGAAATGAACATAATCTGGAAAATATGTTTGACATTGTGTTGGAAATTCTGTTTTGGTATGCTTGATAATTGAAATGGTACTCATACACAAATTCTAGTTTGATTTGCATATATATGATTCAATCAATGATTAATTCGAATTGGTATCAAAAGAGTATGATTTATCGAAAGAGTATACCACTACAGAGGTACATATCTTCCTAAAGCTCTTCTTGCTTATGATTATTTATAAGTTATGAATTATGTTTACGACTATTTTGTAGATTTTTGCTACTCGTGATAATCTTGTATGTTGGGCTAGAGACATCAAGAAAGCCAACGGAATGAATGTTATCATTCATCGATCCGAGTCCACCATGAATGGTAAAGGTAAGAAGAATAAGATTGTTTTGGGTTGCGAGAGACATGGCAGATATGTCGGAGTAGACATTGATTGTTCTAGAGCCTCATAAAAGTTGTCTTGGAGCAGCAATTTTTGGGCGGTTTAGCAAAGAGGAGCGGTCTATTGTTGAAGTGCATTTTTTGTTGAATGCGAAAGCGCAGCAAGTTCCGATCGGGCAGGAGAGGTTATAGAACTGAGACATAATTCTGCAATTTTTTAACAATCGAACAACTTGAGTACTATCTCTCAGATGTATAGACGCCGCAACAAGTTCCGATCGGGCATGAGAGGTTATAGAACTGAGATATAGGAGCTTATGAGACTGGTAGAGTCTGAGCATTATTTGTGTTGGAGCAGACGACTTGACGACACTGATATTGTTAAAGAGATCATCTAGCCAAACCCTAAGTCTATCAAGTTATTGAGGATGTCTCCTACCATTTTGATTATGGACTGCACCTTCAAAACCCACAAATATAGATTGTCTCTCTTGGAGATTGTTAGTGTCATTTCCACTGAGTTGACATTTTCATTGGCATTTGCTTACTTGTCTGCTGAGCGGTATGACGACTATAGATTGTGATTCGTACAAACTAATAACTAATAACAATAAATTGTGATTGGCACAAACTAACATAAAGGAAACAAAAGCTTGGTAGGCTGAAATCGTTGAAGGTGAGTCTGGCTTGCGTGGTGGATGTAACTGGCGGGGAGCACTTTCAACAAATTACTGTTTTAGTTCGGTGCATGACCTCGGATCTAGGATCCTGGATCAGTACCTAGTGTCCAATGTCTCTATGCAGTCTTCTCCTTGGCTCAAGGTTGGAAGAATGCCTCGCGAGTCGGAATCCTCTGAGATTGTCTTTGCTAGTACCTTCTTCTTCCGAGGTTGGACTCGGGAGGGTTGGGTACCTGCAGATACTCAGATGCCAAAGTCAGCAATCAGAAATCAGTGAGAGGCACAAATGAAATAAGCGTACCTTATTCTTGGGGGTAGTGTCGTATTTATAGACGCGGGTTAAGGGGGTTACGCAGCTCTTAACTGGCTCTGAACCGTTGGATCGGGGGCGGAGCGATCCAGAGCGTTAATCAGGGACTTACACGGTGGTTTGCAGTTTGTGCTGGATCCAATCGTAATTTTGACCGTTTGCTAAGCGGAGGGGGCCTCTAGGCCCAGTCCGGAACAGTTTTTATCTTCAACTTTCTCTTTTGCTTCACTTATTTCTTTTTTTCTTTATTTTTCATTAAAATATAAAATATAGTAAAGAGGGTTACAAGAAGAGGAAAGGGAGTGTGTACTAACCAGTATTAATATGTGTTCTGGACTGGGCCAGTTGTTAGGCCCAATCCACTAAGTGATCATCCAACCCAGCAAGAGGAGGATCCGCTCGACTGATACTTGGGCCCCCAGCGCAACTGGGCTATCCAACGTCAACGATCCAAACTTATCACTATAAATAACATCAGTCACCAGGTGTCAGGTACGCAATTCATTCGAATATTCACTAGATTGTACTGTAGCTCGATATAGCTGACTTGGGCGTCGGAGTGTCCTTGCAGGTACACCCCCCCCCCCCCCCCCCCCCCCCCCCCCCCCCGCGCGTTCAGGTCATCCTCAGCCTACAGTAGCAGACGATCCGTCCCTCGATCATCCACGAGGAAGACTCGTAGGTACGGTTCATTGGCGACCACAGTGGGAGAACACTATCCCACCAACGTTCCCAATGCCTCCAAAGACAACTCGTGGTAGACCGCGTTCGACCCGCCTGCAAAGCATGGTCTAGATACCAGTTCAACCACCTCCAGCACTGGGAGGAACGACGACAAACACTGATCCATGTCAGGTTGACGTCACCCTTCCAGCCAATCTAGTTCAAGAGCTTCGTGCCTTGCTCCATGTCAGGGATCAGCAGATCGGTCGTCGAGATGACCGCCTCACCCAGATATAGGAACTAATAGCTTCCAGACGAGGGAACACAGCGCCCGAGTCGCGTCGTCGCAACAATGGGTCGCCCATCCCTCGGGCCAACCCACCAAGGAGGTATCGTTCGCCTCCCCGCGGATAGCTCATCCATAGATCTCCACCCCGTCGAGGGGGAAGAGGGGGAAGATTAGTCCCAACGAGACGGGCCATGAGGCCACGACCTTAGGAGCGGGCGTCGATCATGACTCAGTAAAAAATACTTAGTCAAAAATAAGATAATAACAGATGAATCCCCAGTAGCAGGTCGCCCCACACGGGAGATGATCGCCCCCGAGTGGAATTTTTAACGCAAGATAGAGAACGTCCACCACGAACGAGAGAGAGTGCGCGCCACGGAGAAAAGACGCTCCCACCCAGAATAAGCTCGCCCAAAATGGGCGACCACGCCGTGAGGTGGAGAACAGATCGCTCGTAAGTAGCAAGGGTGGTCGTCCGCAGGGAAGAGGAGCAGATCGCCCGCAGAGAAGACCACCAGATCGTCCGTGAAGGAGAAGTGCAGGTCATCCTCCATGAGGGGGAGAGCAGATCGCTCGTAAGTAGCAAGGGTGGTCGTCCGCGGAGAAGAGGAACAGATTGCCCGCAGAGAAGAGCACCAGATCGTCCGTGAAAGGGAAGTGCAGGTCGTCCTCCGTGAGAGGGAGAGCAGATCGCTCGTAAGTAGCAAGGGTGGTCGTCCGCGGAGAAGAGGAGCAGATCGCCCGTAGAGAAGAGCACCAAATCGTCCGTGAAAGAGAAGTGCAGGTCGTCCTCCATGAGGGGGAGAGCAGATCGCCCGTAAGTATCAACGGTGGTCGTCCGCGGAGAAGAGAAGCAGATCGCTCGCAGAGAAGAGCACCAGATCGTCCGTGAAAGAGAAGTGCAGGTCATCCTCCGTGAGGGGGAGAGAAGATCGCTCGTAAGTAGCAAGAGTGGTCGTCCGCGGAGAAGAAGAGCAGATCGCCCGTAGAGAAGAGCACCAGATCGTCCGGCAGGTCGTCCTCCGTGAGGGGGAGAGCAGATCGCTCGTAAGTAGCAAGTCACACAGGTCGTCCGCCATGAGGGGAAGAACTGATCGCCCTCTGGGCTACAAATGGAGAGCAGATCGCCCCAAGGGGGGTGGTTTCTCCAGATAATAATATTGGCACAAATAATATTGAAAATGTTAGAAATTCACAACAAACGACACGAAAAGCACCCATCAGTTATCATATGATTTGTTACGATCCAGATCGCTGAAAAAAATTCACATGTAATAACCGGGGACATGATCACCAGAACCGCAAATCAAGGCTAATCTGCTCCACGATCGGAGTGTGTGAACACTAACTGTGCGAACACTGTCATTACCATAAGAGCGATGGGCATGACACAAATGATCTCATGGCTCTCAAAGGCGACGTTGAGGCATTAATCCGAGGGGGAAAGTTGACTTAGTATGTAAGGAAGAACCAAGCTGATGGGCGAGACGACAACAGAACACGTCGATCGCCTAGGAAAGGTAAGACACCAGCCACCGAAGTGGCCAAAGTCAGAGAAGAAGAGGAGGATGAAGACGATGATGTCCCAGATACAAGAAGATCAAGGGGAAGGCAAGTTGCCATGATGATCACTGGAGGCATCCCCATTGACGCCTCAACTAACAAGTCAATAAAGGGAAGGTTCGACCAGATCATGAGCGTCGCGTCGACATCTGCCCCAAGGGTCCTCTCGAAGAGGCAGCCCATTCTGTTCGGGGATGAAGACCTCATTGATAGGCCGCCCAACAATGAAGTGCGATTGGTGGTGGTTGCCGTGACGGCCAACGTGGAGGTCAGACGAATACTGATCGACCAAGAATATGGAGGTCAGACGAATACTGATCGACCAAGGAAGCTCCACGGACATCATTTTCGAACGAATCAAGTTTAATGAAGCATCCATCACACTAATCGGACGAATCAAGTTAATCGTCACTATGGAGAAGGAACCTCAAAAGTTCGACCTACCGCGCGAGTGAAGTTCGAGCCTTGTTCGATAAACTACGCAGTCAGGATACAACACTTAAACGAATTTAAGCACAAACGAAGCGGCCTACGATTGGTCGCACCTCCGAGGGCGAGTTCAATCCGAGTCGAACTTGGTAAACTGCCCAAGGGCGCTTAAACGAATTCAAGCACAATCGAAGCAACCTAAGATTGGTCGCACCCCTGAGGACGAGTTAAATCTGGGTAGAAACCTGGTAAACTGTCCATGGGCGTTCACGATCCTACTCGAACGAAACGGATGGAAAGAATAAGATAACATGCGAAAATACCGAGCCAAGCGAATAAGGCAACAAGATAACGAGCGATCCTCCTTTGGGGAGGATCGAGTGCTCCTCCTTTGGGAGGATTGAGACCTCCTCCTTTGGGAGGATCCAGACCTCCTCATTTGGGGATGATCGAGTGCTCCTCCTTTGCGGAGGATCGAGCGCTCCTCCTTTGGGGAGGATCGAGTGCTCCTCCTTTGGGAGGATTGAGTGCTCCTCCTTTAGGAGGACCAACTCAAAGCGACCATGTGACGTCAACAAAGCAAACGAACTATTTGTTTAGACCCGAGCGTCCCTACCTTGGTAGGAGCAACTCAAAAGAAGCGACCATGCCTATCAAGAGCGACCTGGACTCCTGCTGGAAATCAAATTCTGACATCCTCGACCCCTGCTGGTCGCCCAAGATTGGGGCAACCACTTCTTGGTCGCCCGCGCACAACCTTGGAGGACGGTCTGGTATGGAGACCATAACTTCGTCCATGTTTATCCGATGGGGGCGTGTGAGCATGCGTTGGAAAGCTAAGAAGGATGCCTACAACTTTCATGTTTGACTCAAAATCTAATTAGGACGTGACCCCTTCTGGTCGCCCAAGTTTGAGGCGACCACTTGTTGGTCGCCCGCACGCAACCTTGGAGGACGGTCTGGTCTGAAGAGCATAACCTTGTCCATGTTTATCCGATAGGGGCGTGTGAGCATGAGTTGGAAAGCTGAGAAACAGAGCTACAAAGCTTATGTTGAACTCAAAATCCAATTCGGACGTCCTCGACCCCTTCTGGTCGCCCAAGATTGGGGGTAACACTTCTTGGTCGCCGGCGTGCAACCTTGGAGGGCTGTCTAGTATGGAGGCCATAACTTCGTCCATGTTTATCTGATGGGGGCGTGTGAGCATGCACTGGAAAGGATAGAAGAAGATCTACAATTCTTATGTTGAGAGCCAAATCTAATTCGGACGTATTCAACCCCTGCTGGTCGTGTAAGTTTTGGGCGCCCACAGCACAAAAAATGGGCAATCGGCACCATGGAGGGCTGTCTAGTCTGACAACCTTGGAGGCATGGCAAACCCAAAGATACTGAGCATCGACCGTGCAAAGATAAAAGAGCACATGCACTTAAAGCAAAAGAAAATCAAGCATACAACAAAGTATCAAAAGTACAAACGATCAAAGTCTGGATTACTACAAAAGTCAGACCAAATGCAAATTTGGATCCTCCGGAGTAGCGTGGGAGCTGTCGTTTGGATTCCGTGGGGTAGAAGGAGGAGCAGAGGTTGAACCCTCCGCAAGTCCTTTCCCAGCCCGTGAAAGCATCTGAGCGAATGACGAACCTTTACACACCATCTTATCTACAAAAGAAGAAGAGATAAACATTTGTCCCAAAGAAAAGATGTTAAGCAAAATAAAGATCATGGGCAACCCAAAGAGTATGGGCGACCATGCTCGCAAGGCGACCCAAAGACTGTGGGCAACGATACAAGAATCAAGTCATAAGATAAAGAAGACAACAAACCTAAAGCCTTAACCAACTCATCAGGAGATCTAGCCAGATCTAGATCGCCCAAATCTAGATCGTCCAACTCTAGATCGTCCATATCTAAATCGTCCAACTCTAGATCGTCCATATCTAGAATCGTCCAAATCTAGATCGTCCAAATCTAGATCGTCCATCTTCAAAGATCGCCCCGTCAAAAGCTCTTCACTCACCAAAATAAAAAATGGCTCCTGAAATCACTCCTAGCTCGTCCGTGACTGAAGAGGACCTCGGTCGTCACCGGTGCTCGCACCTACCTCGCACGTGAGAAGCTCTTTGGTCGCCGCCAGGTGAGAGGTCGCCCAAGAATTGCCCTCGTCCGAGAGGAGTGGTCGTCCGAGAGGGGTGGGCATCCAAAGACGGTGGTCGCCCAATAAGGGTAGCTCGCCCAAAAAACTGCGTCTCAGACCAAGAAGGAAAAGGGGTCGCCCAAGTCACACAATGGATGGTCTATCCCTAGAGCTGCTGATCATCCACCAACAAAACATCATAATTTAGAACACGAGATAATAATCATGACAAAACCTCTAGCAAGGAAAATCAAGTTAGCAGTCCATGGGAACTAGTTCAAATTGAATTAAAGATCAAACAATCAGATCGCAGAGAGAACAAATTACCAAGGTATTCAGGTCCTACCATATTACTAAGAGTTGAAGGAAAAATTACCAACACTACAAGAAAAATTGGATTTTCCTGCGACCAAAATCCACCAGAAATGACCAAAATCCGCCGGAAATTAGGACTTTCCGGCGGATTTTATCCGCCGGTAAAACCGTGGTAGCAAACGGTTTCCGGCGGATTTTTGCCCTCGGAAAATACGCCGGAAATTTCCGAGGGAAAATCCGCCGGAAATTTCCAAGGGATAATCCGCCGGAAAAGTAAGCCAAATCCGCCGGAAAATCAGCTAAATCCTCCGGAAATACCAAAGTCAAAAAACGAAATTCAAAAAAATCCGCCGGAATTTTTTTTAAAAATAAATAAAGAAATTTGCCGGAAAAATAAATAAATCCGCCAGAAATTAACTTTTTTTTTAAAAAAAAAAAATCCGCTGGAAAAATAAATAAATTCGCCGCAAATACGAATTACCGGCGGATTTGGGATTTCCGGCGGATCCGGATCCCCCGCAAATATGAATTTCCGGCGTATCCCATTGGTCATGGGGTTTCCGGCGGATTTCGAAATTTAATTTTCCCGCTTTTATCGTAAATGACAGTACCGGCGGATTTTTTTAAATTTTTTTTATAAAATTTTTTTGGTGAAGAAATCCGCCAAAAATTTACCAGGAAATAAAAATCCGCCGGAAAGGCATGGCCAGTAAATCCACTTATTCTTATAGTGCAAGGTACTCAGATTTAATACACAAAAGAAAGTAGAAAAAGAGGAGAGTGCCCGAAAATTTTGTCAAAAAGTTAGATGAACGCTCGCGCCACGGAGGAGACGGAGCTCGGTCGCCCGCAAAGAAAGAGGGACGGATCGCCCGTTGAGCAGATCGCCCGTACCGTGAACTTTGCTCCTGCCGATCGGAGAAGACGCGCGCAAGACGAGCTGATCGTCGCGCGAGCTAGCCGCCTGCAAAGAAGACGCCCACGATGGGCAACCGAGCAGATCAGGTCGCCTCCTTTTCTGGTCGCATGCGGGTCACTCCCAGGAACTTCGGTCGGGTCGTCCGAGGGACGATCGGGTCGCCTCCTTTTCTGGTCACACGCGGGTCGCTCCCAGGAATTTCGATCGGGTCGTCCGAGGAACGATCAGGTCGCCCCCCTCCCCAGTCGCTGGCGTACACGCAGGTCGCTCCCCAGGAGCTTTGGTCGGGTCGTCTGGGGTAGTGACCGTCCTCCTCACACCCGATGGACAGATCGCCCGTAGAAACGAAGAGGTAGTCGCACCAGGGAAGACTTTGAAGTTCTGGTCGTCCTAGAGGGGTTATGGTCGCTCCAAAAGAAGGATCCTCCCCAATAGTTTTAAAGTGATCCTCCCAGAGAGAATTTTTAGAAGAAAAGAAAATGTGTTTGTGAGAAATGAGTGGTGAGAGTGAAAGACCCCCTCTCATCCACCTTATATATGTGCCCAAGAAAATAGCCCTAATAAAACATTAAAAATGTTCAAGATTCAGTGAAGTCAAGAAGACGCGAAAAAATACCCATCACTGATCAAACGATCCGTTATGATCTAGATCGCCGAAAAACATCAGAAGTAACGACTGGGGGCACGACCATCCCGATTACACGTCAAGCCTACGCCCGCTCAACGATCGACCTTGGCTTGGGGGCAACTGTTCTGGACTGGGCCAATTGTCAGGCCCAATCCACTAAGTGATCATCCAACCCAGCAATGGGAGGATCCGCTCGACTGATACTTGGGGCCCCCAACGCAACTGGCCTATCCAATGTCAACGATCCGAACTTATCACTATAAATAACATCAGTCACCAGGTGTCAGGTACGCAATTCATTCGAATATTCACTAGATTGTACTGTAGCTCGATATAGCTGACTTGGGCGTCGGAGTGTCCTTGCAGGTACACCCCCCCCCCCCCCCCCCCCCCCCCCCCCCCCCCCCCCCGCGCGTTCAGGTCATCCTCAGCCTACAGTAGCAGACGATCCGTCCCTCGATCATCCACGAGGAAGACCCGTACGTACGATTCAATATGGCCACGTCAACTGTGAAGATTGTCACGAAACAACAATTTTGGCTACATTTAGCATTTTCCATAAAATAAGGTTTTTTTTTATATCCCCCACCCTTCAACTTATACCCCCACAATAATTTGATAAACCGAAAATACCCCTGCTAAAAAATTCTCACGGATTTATCTAATAAGAGATAAATATGTTTTTTGTGAAAAATGCCAAAAACGATTTTATCTCTTATTAGATAAATCCGTTTTTCAAAAATAACAGAACAGATTTACCAAAGGTGGGGGTTTAAATCCGTATTGTAAAATAATTAATAAATGAAATTGATAAATCAGTTCAAAAAATTAAAATTAATTTTTTTCTTAGAAAAGTAAAATAGAAATGAATATCGACCGTCTTTTGATTCTGTTTAGTGTGTAGTTCATTAACACGTGACGATGTTGTACGTCTGGTGAATAATTTAGGCTAAAAAATCGGTTTTCTGGCAACCTACTCGGATTGTAATGAAACCACAGCCACTAAATGATATAACAGTTAAATAGGGCTTAGTTTATGTAACACCGTAGTATCTCTAACAACTAGAAAGACTAAAACATACAATTCAGCATTCATCAGAGAATAATTTCCTGTTTCGGATATTGAACAAAACTTAAAACTCTTGAATTAACCAATTCAAAGAGTCACACATTTTTCAAGACCTCAAAATACAACATTCTCTTAAGTACTTAAAGTCTTAAGTTATTCTTACTTCACATTACCAAAATGCTCAATACCCAACAACATAGAAATAGTGGAAAACGATTCATAACTAATAACTAGTACAAGTCATCAAATCGAGATACAAGAACTAGGAAAAACAACATGAACATAAAGGCCAAATCTCCAAGCTCTCCAACAGGTCACATCTAACCATACTTCTTTGCTTTGTTCTTTCCACGTGTCTCTGTAAAAACCCACAACATATAAACAATGAGATACATGTCTCAGTGAATTCTACCGTAACCCCTTACTACGACTCTCGGTTCATTTATTACTTTCTTTCAATCGTAGCCCAATAGGCACTACATGCATATAGCTTTTCCTGACATAGTACATCACCGACAATAACCATACCATTACCGGTGAACCCCGTCCACTAACTTACACTTGCGGGAAACAATGCACGAGGTCTAGGTTCTGGGACTCATGACTTTCCCCTCCCCTAGTATACTAATTCTTATCGGGTCGCCACCCAATCCATGATAATTAAGTTACATGATATAAACAGTCGCTTGAACTTGCAGTTCCTTGAATTTACATGCTTTAGTGTACGCTTACGTGTAACTAACTTTGCGGTTTTTCTAAACTTTTATAACCTCAAAACAATTCACTATAAGCATCTTAAACATGTTCAAAATTATGGCATTGATAATTTAAATTTATGGGAAATGGTTGGGAAGAAGATTAGAAGAGGTTTGGAATCGAAAGGAGCAACCGAAAACGAGAGTTACTGTCCCATGTCAACACAGGACGCACGGTCCGTGTGCCTCTGTGCACGGGTCCTGCGTGGTTTCTTTAAAAATTAGCTAACAAACAGTG